>CP045896.1:9810600-9832531 GCA_013387185.1 Caligus rogercresseyi
ACAAAATATTTTCAACATTCTGGCCTAAGGGATCGTCACTAAATCCAGGATTTAGATTTAAAAATCTTTCCTTCATGGTCGCAACTTCGTGCTACTATTTATGTAGTTGGAATCCAGGGATATATTACTTAACAAAAACATAATGATTCCATAACCATGGCAATGCGTGGTAACCATTACTTCTAATCAAAGTTAGCCTGGACATAACCATAGAGACATAGCCCCCTCGCTTTTCATAATGTATTACGACATTTAGTACAGAATGAAGGGAGTTTGTATTAACATAAGCAAGAGGAAGAAAGGACAGGCAAAAGTAAGTACAATAAAATTATGTTATTTTATGTTAAGTTTTTTTTGGTTTGAAAAAAGTTAAAAAAATAATTAGTGATATGCTATTATCATTAAGGAAAAATACCTTCTCCCGTAATGTCAATTATACAATTATTATTATTAGCCGAAAATAATGAATAAAATCCTATCTAATCGTCTTAGAGTGTTAAGGTCTCTTAGAAATGATAGGATTGGTTTATGAATAGGTAATGCTAAACTCTTTTCGATAAGCTATTTAATTACTCCCGTGAATCATGTTGTGTCATTGCAGAAAGTAACTACTAATTGTAGTATAATGAATTTCAAGATATTTACTTCATTGTAACAAACCCAGTTCGTAAAAAACATTGACAATAATAGTACAAGACTTTTTTGGTTTATTTTATTCGTTGAAAAATATGTTTTTATTATATGGAACAAAGAGCTTGGCTGAACGGAATATGTCCACTTTACTCCGATAAATGAATCCAACACAGAAATATATATGGGTACTTTAAAATATTTTTTAAACTTTAACCGGTGAACAATGGTCATGTTTGACTTTAAAAAACTGGTGGGAATCTTCTTTAAGTGTATCATTATATATATGATATAATATATATAATATATATTACTTATGTCTTAAATGAGTAATAATCGCATTTATAAAATAAAGTATTGACTCTTAAAATACAATTTAAAATAAAATAGAGCAAAAGTTTGGGCGCAATTTCGAATCCGAGAGGGGATGGTCATTTTGGTCTACCTCATTAATGAAATTCTAGGTCGATAGACTAATTTTAATGCTATATGTTTATTTATATACTATTGGATGCAATTATATCGAACCATATAGGCAATAAAAAATCTCAAAAGAGGTTGAATAGGTTATAGTATACTAACGAAACATGATTGTCATATCTGTTAATGTCAAATACAACGATATATAGCAAGAGTTATTTACATTACTCTCGTATTTTACAACCGATCATAAGTTACACTCGAACTATAAAAAACACAGAGACTAAAATTGTCAGTTAACGTCCCCAAAAATTATAAAAACTCAAACTTATATGGGTCTTAAAAAAAAAAAAGTAAGGGAAAGTATCCTTGCATCCATGACCTGGGAACTATAATTGGTTAGTAATATTTGATAAAGAGATGGCTACAATTAAAACTAGAGGCATATATACACTCAGAGAGTGCAAACCTCCGCCGTCACGGGGTCCTTATGAGCCTTCCGAGGCGGATTTTTAACGACTGGGGCGGCGTAGAGGGACGGGGGAGGGTTCCCCTAGACGGAAATTCCGAGAGAAAGACGTTCCCGGCACCTGATTTATCAGCACAGCGACATCTATTGGCAGAGTAGGCTAACTTGAAATATTTATTAGTATTTAGCTCATTTTGCATCTTAATTCTGCACTCATAGATGCCAAAATTTAATCACTTGTTCCTTTTGGCACTTCTAACAACTCCACAAAGTTTCATCCGAATCCGTTCGGTACTTTTTGAGTTATCCTGCTGACAAACCAACAAACAAACCTACGCCAGTGAAAACAATACCTCCTTCGGTGGAGGTAAAAATATCTCAATTTTAACAGGTATTACCACCTTGTATATATAACTGTATTATCAACTGAGAAGGAAAAAGCTACTAAGAGAGTCTTGGATGACGTATGGCGACTTAAAATGGCTGCCCTCTTGGTCATGAAACTATTAATTGTCTGGGAATAGAAAAAAGGAAACCTTACAATGAATGTCAATCGATATCGCCCTATATTATTTTTCATAAAATTAGACCCTCAAACAACCTCAGTAGATCTGTATGGCCATTTCTCCTTCTTTTTCCAAGACTTTTGATTTGAGTTTTTCAATGGATAAATAAGATTCCTTCTTCTTTTATTTGTTTCATCAGCTGCTGACTAAGAAATATATGTTATATTTCGTCATAAAAGCAACAAAGATGTCTGCCAAAAGTATTTGTATTCACTTCTTCTATTGCATTATTGTTCATTCAGTTATTGGTTAGATATATATTTGACCTCCCAAAAAGCAAAATGTTATATATGGATTGCATGGGTGTTAGAATTCCTGAAGTTTATATCATCAAGGGAGTTGACCCACAAATTGTGATCCGCACGATCGACAAGTTGCATTATCTTTGGAGGAGAAATATTTATTTATCTAAAAATAACCTATTTTGGCATTTATGCGACCTCACTTGCGTTTTTTAAGCTTAATCATTCATTAAGGAAATAAATTTTGAGAATATGTAAAATACTTACTCAGAACATTTATAATTAGAAATAAAAATAGTTTCGTTTTGTTAAAGCATCTAAAAAAGTTTATTATTATCCTTAAAGACATACCTACACAGCGTATTGTCTTTTTACTTTTATGAATGTATCGGGGCAACCGCTATTAGATCGGAATTGGGTTTAAGGTTTAGTAGTTCTCTATGTGATGAGATTGCAGAAATAGTACATACTTTCTATGTATCATTAAAAATTACCTTAATGAACTTCCTTAGACAGAACTATAATTTTATATCAAGTGATCATGTTTAGAAAGAGATATCTGAAAAATATATAATCAAAGTGTCTAATGACTTCAGCAAATAAATGTTAGAATTACATGTTAGACGCTTCAGAAGAAAGTATAAGTCTTTGGCAGATGGTTCAATTTTCATTTAATGTAAATATTATAAATAAAATCACAAATAAGTAACTTATGCATTGTTTGCTTGACAACGAATTTTAAGCCAACTTCATAGCAATGAAATTAGTTTTGTGACATCATGATGTATATATATATACAGGTATTCCCTAACGCGCGTGCGTGAATATATTACTTAGTTATATACTGCGCAGTACTAGAGAGACAGAAATATTAGATATATTTTCAAGTAATGTAATATCCTAGTAATATTACTTTCCAAAAAAAAATATTCGACAGCATTTTGATGAAAATAATGAACTGTAAATGTATGTGACGTCACCCAATGGACATAATCTTGCTTATTGATAAAATTAAAATGCACGTTAATATTGATATTTAAGACAGGATTTCCATTGGACCCAACACACAGAACACTTTTCGTTATTATGGAGGATTTTATCGTAAAGAAAATAAGCTCCTCAAATCCCTCGGGCTCCGCATGTCGATTGAGGTTTAGGGTTGAACCCACCGCCAACCCTAATTAGGAGTGAGAGGAACCCTAATTTACAATATTATACACCCCAAGCCTTCGGGTCCCGCCTGCTGATATAGGCTTTTATTTAGGGTTGAAACCCACCGCCAACTCTGGCTAGGTATAAAAGGAGTCCTTACTTTCAATATCATACACCAGTGGATTTCAACCCAAAATAAAAAGCCTATATCAGCAGGTGGTACCCGAGGGCTTGGAGTGTATGAGATTGAAAGTAAGGACTCCTTTATACCTATTTATATTATATATATATAAAGTCTTATGATATTTTTATATGAACCCGTGTGGATATGAATGAATTTCCTAGGTTGAAAACATAGGTTGAGTAATACTAACTAAATTTTACATGTATCAATCTATGTAGGCAAAAAAATATCGGTGCCTTATTCATTATTAGTTTTTGTAAATTACGACATTTTTTTCGTGTAACATAAAAAATTATATCAGATTATACAGATCCAATTGATTACGTATCTATTTTTTCTAGTGCAATACTTGGCTCAGGTGTTAATACTTGTTGCCTTACTCGGTCATGGCCCATGGAGCTTTACTATGGCTCAAAGTAAGAGTTTTCTCCTCTAAATCTTTGTCAGATCCTTTTTCATCCATTTATATTTGAAATCATTACCACAGTGTCCAATTCTACTAACGCCACAACTGTGTACACAGCAACCACTCTTGGAAAGAATGAGACCATTAACAATTCCTCCGTGACTACTAGCCCTGCGAATACGGGTAGTCAATACTATAGAATTTTCAAAAATATTCTTTCTAAAATAATACCTAAATTTATTCACAAAACAAGGCTCTAGTGAGGAAACTCAACGGATTCTAATCTTAGTGGATCAAATACAACAGGTACCAAATGCTTGCCCTTCAAGTTAATAATTAATATACTTTTATTTATCTAAGTTACTAACAGTGAATCGTCGACGGAGTCGAATCTCAATAGTTCCAATGTCACAGGTATGAGATACATGGTCTTTCAGATAATATATATATATATATGTATTTATAGACAGAATTGGCCGTTGCATGACATTCTACGAAGCAATAAAGAGGGGGGGGGGCAGATATAAATTGTCTTTGAAAAACAGTTTAAAATGTAATTTCAAAACTAAAAAAATATAAGAGGAGAAGGTCAATTTGGCCAGCCTTATTGAAAATATCTCAGGTTTGATGTAATAATCGGATCCCTGACAACTAGCCTTGCTTCAGAAAAATGTTACAATATGTTGATTTAATTTAATGTAGGCACCGTAGTCGGAAACTCAACGGATTCGAACCTGAATACCTCAAATGGCACAGGTATTCTATAATTAACAATAAAATGTATTTTTTGTATGAATGTTTCTACTTAACCAAAATATATAAAAGTTGGAAATTCAACGGATTCAAATTCCATGAACTCGAATGGAACTATGGACTCAGGAAATGGAACCTCAAGTAATGGGAGCGAATCTAATGGTGGAAGCTCCGGTTTGGATGACGAAGGGATCGTTTGCTTCAAGATACAATGCTTAACACCTCTACTAATAATTGTAATTTCACAACCATGGGATCCAGCGAGACTTCTAGAGCGATTAATAAGAGATGTAGAGCCAATTACTATCTGGGTAAGACTTTCATAATGTGACAAGAGAAAGTTTTAACATTTCGATTGAGTTTTTTGTCTTGGAATCTATGAATAGTACAAGAGGACATTTTGTGATGGATGGGGCCGTTTGTGGAGTTCTAAACGCAACGACCGTGGAATCGGCTAATAGTTCGGCTTTATGCTATAGTTCAATGAATAGTAAGTGGATATTTGACCATAAATGTATATATTTTGAATAGATAGCGCTATTTTTACGACAGATACGTTTCATCACGTAAGGTGTGAGTGTCGCAATGAATGCTTCCATGGATGAAATGAATTCAAAGCTATGGTTGTTGAAAAAGTAAGAAAGCTTTTATATATTTTAAATTAATAATAGAATAAATTATATATTATAAAGTTAGCATAATGGTTTTCAGCCTGTGTACGTATACCATCACTTGTACGCGATAGCGATCTCTAGTGGTACACAAAAAACCTCATTACTGTCAACATATTTTTCAGTATATATATATATATATATATATATAATAATATTTGTAATATATATATATATACAGTGTGTTCCATCAAAATGTAATTTTAAATTGTTAATTAGAAGTACTAAAATTCGTCAAATTCCCTAATAGATATATCATTTTAAAGAAAAAGAATGGAATTTTATTATTATTAAAAATTTATTGTCCTATATCATAAGAGGCACACATGAAGCCTTACAAAGTCTGAAGACAGAACGACGCACGCTTCAGGACATTCTTGCAAACGTTTTGATCGTCTCCTGGCTATATCCTTCAGCGAAGGTTTGGACACATTGTATGAGAGACTCAATGGAATCTAGTTTTTCCTTATAAACTCGATTTTGTGCTGCAGCCCAGAAGTGGCAGTCCAAAGGGTTGAGATCTGGAGTGTGAGCTGGCCAGGGATTTTGTCCTTCTGCTGATGACTCGGCCTCGAAACTTTTCATTTAGAAATTCTAAACCTGCATTTGTGCAATGTGGTGGAGCGCCGTCTTGAATCAACCAAAATGAAGAACGAGTTGCAGAATGGCGCAACCTGGGCCAAATTATGTCCTGGAGCAATCTGAGATATGAAACACCATTAACCGACGACAAATGGCCATCATCTTCAATGAACGATTGGAACCATTCCATTAATAATGGCAACGAAGATCATTACCTAACATCATTCCTATCATTTGTTTCGAAGATTTTTGAATCAGCAGGTAAGATTTCGCCGCTCTCCCACTGATCTTGAAGTGAAGTATAAATTCTCGGCGTACTGTGGAAGGAAAAGGTGTTTTGCCAAACTGCAGGATGATCCATTTTTTCTCAAGTTCAATAAACATTTCAGGTTGACAATCAATGCAAATTTTTATATATTGACAAAAATCCCCTCTTTATAAAAATGGCTAATCATAATACGGTTTGAATTATTTTAAATACTTTCATTCACAATTAAAAATGACATATCTGATGGATCGCACGTATATCTATATATATATATTATATATATATATATATCGAGGGCATATATATATATATATATATGAATTATATAATCATACATCAGAATGTGATGAATATTATTGTTAACGTTGTTCTTAGTGAATGAACGAAGATTTACTGGGTGCCTTCATATAATGCTAAATAATATACTGCCTTTAATCAAAATAATTATTTAAGTGAGATAAATGTAATTACAACTTAAAACACATTCGACATCACTTAAATAGATTCAAACATTAGGATTGGATACCCCTCTATTAGAACTTTATATATTTCAATTTTTAGAAGAGAAGTTGCGTTGTGCATTAATATATTTTCCGTTATTTTATTCAGCATTTATAAAGAAAGTATATAATTCATGACCATTTTTTAATAAGCCTAAATTATTTATTGTTTATACATGCAAGAGGTGGGTATTATATCCAAAGCCAGGTATTTTATTTATTTTTGTTGTATAGTACTAAAAATGAAATTTTCAATTTTGTCTTTTAAATAATTTGAAAATTGCATAGATTAATGTATCAACGTTTTATATTGATACATTTTGCCACAATTCGTATAAAACATTGAATTAAATACTAATCTATCAACGTTTTCATTGATTTTTTTTTTTTTTTTTTTTTTTGCCTATACATTAAAGAATTGCATCCGGTAGGATGGGTAAAGCGTTCGCATTAAGTCTTTGCCTAACGCAGGTCTTATCATATAAAGGTAGACCAAAAATGACCACCCCTCTCGGGATTCAACGAGCCCCCGACATTGAGAATGAACACGCCTTAGCACGCACGGCTATCGAGATCCCTAATCTCGGTTATTATTAAAACAATAAATCATAAAAAAATTCATTTGGATTATTTGCTTCATACAAGACCCACATAAATTCAAAATACAATCATAATAAATATATATAATATATATATATGTTTATACTTCCTCAAACTATTTTTCAAAAAAATATTAATCAAGTGAACAGACCCTAAAGTGTATACATAACAATAAAAAGTTCCTACAAAAACAAAATGCTTATAAATATAAAATATTATATAAATTATTACTTTGTGAATGATTTTTTTGGGTTATAATAAAACCCAGATAAAACCCAAACCTTTGTAGAAGAGATTACAAACATTAAAAGATATTTTCACTAAATTCAGGCACATTAAAAAAAACATGACTAACAATATCTGTCCAATTTCATAAGTTTAATTTGATTACCTGGATTTTCTTTTAAACCAATAAAAAGACTACAATTTAATTTTAGCTTAATAAATGACAAATAAATTCTGAGGAAAACATGATTTTTGTTTAAATTGCACGGGATACTCTGTAGAATAAATTAGTTTAATAAAGTAAATAAATCAGTACTTAAAAAAAACAATAAAATATCTTTCCATAATTTCCAAGTTTTCCTTGTTTTTATTACGACACTTATGAATTTAATTTTAAAGTTAGGAATATAAACTATGACCACATGAAGTCTCACATAAACTTAATTACTCTGAAAACTATTTAGATGGAGTAAACTTAATAGTACGCTAGAAATAGCCATTTTCATGATCAAGATTTTTCCTCGTTTTTTTACGCAAAGATGAACTTAATTCAAAGGTATCGAATAATCACTATGTTGAACAATTTTTAAAATAAATACTCTAGAAATTATTTATTATAGGAGTTTTAAACTTTTAACCAGACTATAATTTATTTGATTATAATTGTTTATGCAACTAAAATCATGAAATTATTCATTACTTCATTAACTTGTAACTTTCTAGAAGCTTTTGATCCAAACAAATAACATACTATAAACAGAACACTAAAATACACATTTTTATGTATTGAATGCATATTCCATGAAATGCTGTGGACAATCTCGCGTTAAGTTCTCAAGTCTCCGTGTTCCCTTCTCCATTCATTTTCACCTGCTTAAAAAATATTTTTTTTATTCTCCTTAGTTCAATGAGAAATGTTGGCATCCAGTTTGGGATTTACTGATCTTGGCCTCCTCGAATCTTTACCCATAAATAACAGTACCTTGGACTTATCCATGATGGTTCGATTTCATAACGCCTCCTCTGTGAATGAAAGTATTTATGAAAGTCTGGGCTATAGTCCAACGATCAAGAGTGTGAGTGTACTAGAGCACTGTGCCAATGTGACCACGCCAGCGCCTCCTACAACCACTCAAGTCCTGAAGAGAACCCAGGGACCACAGCCGCCACCCGAGAAATCAGCGTTGTGCCCCCACATCAAAATCCAAGAAACCCTGCTTCTTCGTCTCTATAAAATACTCTACAGAAATAAATACAATAATTAACACGAAATGTAGAGAAGTATTTTCTTACAAGGTAAGTGATTCTTTTAATTTTAGCTTGGGTAGTTCGCAAGCCTAAGCGAACCTCCGATCCGATTCTGAATGCCGGTTTGATACCGTGAAATGTTTGACCAAGAATATTGACTGTTAACCATTTGCATTTAGAGGGTTGCATTGTAGTTATATTGGATTGCCAAACCATTGATTGATTATTTGAGGATGTAAATTGTCCACCAAAATACAAATAAAAGATTCCGATTTTATTTCGAATCCATCATAAAAGGATAAAATTTTGAAACCAACTGTTTGGAACATCAAAAACTAAAACAAGTTTGCTGTTCGGAACTGAAAAAAACTGTCTGTTATATTAATTAAATCTACAAGGGATTTTTCTTATTACTTCAAACAATGCTCCAAACAATAATTTTATCTCATTGATTTTTGACATAATAAAATCATACTTAGAGTAAAAGTGTCATCAAATAAATTCTTGAACGGTGTAAGCAAAGCCCAATTGAGCGATATGAATAGATAGCAAAGCCATACAATGAATTGAAATGTTTGTGCTGAGTCACTGCTGTGAAAAAAATCAAAATTACCAACATGTTTAAGACCCAACCTAAGTAAAGTCCTAATAATTATATCATTCGGATTTAGACACAATCATACTTAGGAATGAAGAAAATAGGCGTGACCAACAAGCGCTGTGGTCTTGAAAAGGCAAAAACAGTAGAGGAAGCACAAGAAAGTCCACTCTGTTATTCATTTATCGACAATCGAATAAGTACATGTCGCATGTGTATATTGAAGTGATATTTATGTATTTTTTATTCCTCTTTCAGAACATAACGTAATCCATCGTCTAAGAATCCGTGAGCTTTTGTATCTACCGGAGTTTAGTCAAATCAGAAAAAGACCCTTTCGGTCTCACAAGAATCAAATCGAAGAGAGTGTACGCGAAGTTAACATAATTTACTTGTGGTTTTTGCACTATTTTTTCAATCTCGCAATAATGATAAAATGATACACTTTAAACAACTTTTGAGGATGATGAAATGATACGCTTTTTGTCTTTGAATGTATTGTTTACTTGTGACATTTATTGTAGTACAATGTATTTTTAATACAATCTTCGTATTTTAACTTATTTATTATCGTTCCTCATTTTTGGGAACTAGCTATAAGAAATGAACAGTATTTTTTAAATTAGCGATAAACGATAAAAAGTTTGATTTTTGCAATAATTATCGTTGATCACTCATTTTGTCTCACGCGGCAACCACTTTAATTTACCGCCATATTTATTCCTTTCTGCCCTAATCTCTTTAATCTTTAGTATAATAGTCTTGCTCTATCATCACCTAAAATACTTGGAATGGGATTCGACCGAGCAATCCTACTCACTTTAGAACGTCCGAAACGAAGAACCTCATCAAGAAGGAAGCGCGATCTTAATCAGGGAGTGGATGCCTCCCTTGTAGTACAGTTTACAAAGACTCCCGTTGATATCACTGAGTTTATCAGTAACTTCAATCGAAAGACACTAAAAGGCAGTCTTCTAGGAGAATACGCATGGATGCCGCCACTAATAACATGGAAGGTACTCAAAAATCTGTGCAAAAGCATTTATATTTGATATATATATATATATATATATATATATATATATATATATATATATATATATATATATATATATATATATATATATATATATGAAATAGGTTGAAGGGAAAACCAGGAATATAAAGGAAATATATATCGCTCATATAACTTTTTTAAATAACTTTATCATGTATTGATCATTCCTAGATGCTAAAATCTGCAATGAGAGCCTGAGCACTTTAATCAAGACCTTGGACCCTGATATCCTCCGTGCAAGTGGGATAACCAACATCAGCGGTCGAGCCGAAGTTTCCATGGGCGACTCCCTTGATTTGCGTTGCCCCAGTGGCAAGAAATTCTCCGTGGATGAGGATGGCTTCGTGAAAAATGACGGGATCCTTCAGCTGCTCTGCATGTCCCATTTGAGGTTCAAGGTCCCAGTGCCCTCCTGGCCAAAGTGCGTCAAGTTTTGCCCTCTGAAGCTTCCGAAGGCACCTTCTCACACGGGCCTATACCCCGTTCTCCCGGTCTTCAACGTCCCGGCAGGTCAAAACGGGAAATATATGTGTACAAAGAATGGTTTGGGCGTGGACAGAGGGCAGAGTCCCTACTATGAGGTTCAATGCCTAAATAACACATTTATCGATTGCCGAGCCAAAAATATGATTGGCCAGTTTGTGAAGAAAAATCCACAACGATTACACCAGGTATTAGAAATCAAGATTTTGTAAATTTAAAAAATCGATATTCTTGAATAGTTGTCCATTTAATCCATGCAGAATAATTCAACGACCAAAAAATATACATATATATAATAAGGCTTTGGTATAGCGTATTAGATTAATCAAGGTACTACGATACGACACTGTGAACAGAGATTACATGTTCTTCTTGGTTAATACTAATGAGATCATGCAAGTTTTCTTTAACTTGTAAGTTTCATGGCTCTCTGCTGAATATTCATTATCTTATTACTTATGAAATCTACTTTTCAAGTAAAGTTTGATAAAAAATTATGCACCATCAGCTTACATAATATCATGTTTGAATGATAGCTTCCTTATTAATCATTTCCCAGTCTTTCCCCATCCATTATGTAACACCTAAGAGGCTTAATTAATGTCATTGTCCCCAAGCATATCTTACAAATATGTACGACACACATAACGCAGTTCCAATAAGCTAAAAACACTGTAGAACTTTTTTGAATTAATAATATATATTTATATTCGTGCGAATATTAGAAAACAGCTCAAACAGCTCTATAATATACAGCTCATTTTAAATATCTTAGAAATTCCTATTGGAGTGAATAACATGCTGGATCGATACACTTGGAACATCAATTACCGTCATACTCGCTACCAAAGCGACTCCGATTTCATTCCCAGGGAACTCAAGGACTACTTCTCATCCATTACGATCCCTTGCTTCATTGGTGAGTAGGTTAAATCTAAGGTCAGAAGGGAAAGGGTGTACGCTAATTAGGGGCGTGAGCTTGGTTGCACTTTTAGAGCAATTTTCAGTTCAACTAATCCTTTGTTTTCTTTCATTACACATCGCTTTGAGATTATAAAATGTGAATGCCAAGATGGATTGTAAGTTCGGGCATGCCCTTAACCTTAAAGGATCGTGCAACGTTCAGTAAAGTACTGACTATGAGGATACCCTCCTATACGATGACGTCACTAACACTAACGTCCTTCACCACTGACATCACGGGAGCCCCATGTGCTTCCCCCGGCCTAATAATTTATCTATCTCATCTTAAAGATTGAAACATATTATGTCTTCTTATGTCATAGAGATAGTGTCCAGAAGAAATGGACCAGGAAAATATGGAATAGGACGAAATGGACCAGGAAAAATGGACCAAGGTAGAAAAGGAAAATGATGACTCATGGAAGAAATGGACCAAATACATAGGTAGGCAAGTTTTTGAGTGGAATATATCTAATTATTGTACAAATACTATTTCTCATTTAAACTGAGTAAATAATGGCATAAAATGATTTTATTTTTGCAATTTTAGATAAATAATCCCTTCTTTATGTCATCTGTAGTTCAAAATCACCCAAATTATTGTAAATAATCCGTATTGTCTTAAACAACGAACATAATGATATTAGATACATAAAGAAAAAGGAATATATGCCTAATTTCGGATGCAATTATTATATATGGAATATTTTAAGAGATAGAGTGAGGTGTGACGTCACAGTCAATAATAATAAAATGAGAGAGCCTCTTATGATCCGAGTCGAGAATCTGTGTATTCAATCTTTGCAATCCGGCCGAATGAAGGCACAACTTTTTGATACTATGAAGGAACAACATGGTAAATTATGTCATTATTTACTCAGTTTATATGAGAAATAGTATTTGTACAATAATTAGATATATTCCACTCAAAAACTTGCCTACCTATGCATTTGGTCCATTTCTTCCATGAGTCATGATTTTCCTTTTCTACCTTGGTCCATTTCTTCCTATTCCATATTTTCCTCACCCAATTCTTCCTAATATCCATAGAGATATAAAGATATTCCTTCAATAGCCTTCAATAGCAGAGAAACATTCTTCAGCTGTTTTTTTGTGTCCAATATAAACAAAGTAATTTGACCTACGTCATCGTAAGTTGATCATAGAGATAGAAAGATTTGTTTGTATTGGTCACAAAAACGTATTCCTCTGAAGAATACAATAAGCCCTCTGTGTCTTTATATCTTTATGTCTATGTACATAATGGGTTGTGTGTTATTCGCATAGATATATAAAGATATAGAGAGCTGATTCCCTTCAATAGCAGAGAAACAGCGTTCTGTTGTTTCTGTGTGTTCAAAATAAACAAAGTAATTTGTACTACGTCATCGTAAGCTGATCATAGAGGTAGATTATATCTCTATGATCAGCTTACGATGACGTAGTACAATTACTTTGTTTATTTGAACACACAGAAACAACAGAACGCTGTTTCTCTGCTATTGAAGGAATCAGCTCTCTATATCTCTATAGTTATTCGGTATCTGACCACGAGTAGCAAGGGTACCAACAGTTGTTTTTTTTTCTTCCTTTGTCCAACTTCTTCACATGTTAGATCAGGTATTAAATAAAATGCAACCAAATCCATATCTCTAACAATAATATCATAAAAATACAGACCCTTTTCCTTTTTAATAAAATTATATGTCTCAGCTCTGCGTATAAACGCTCCTGTTACCATACTCGTATAGTCTTTCTATACTACGTTTTCGTTGTTGTCATTTTGCGACTATATATACATACATGTAATGTTAAAGCTTTACATGGTTACAGAGTTTTTTTTCTTTTATTTTCACAGGCCTACTTCTTGGGATATTATTTTGTCTCTGCTTCACGCGAAACGATTCTCCCATCTGTAACATATGCCGAGACACAACTCTTAAGAAGAAGAAAACACTCATCCCATATCGCGAAAGTGAAAGCATTTAATCAGAAGAAGAAAAAACATATCTTTAAACCCTCCTCATGATATATAAACATATATACACATAAATAAACTTATTTTTTTAAACGAATTGACCATTATTGTTATTGCTTTCCGCATTTTGAATGACGATCAAGATACAAATATCATTAGTCATCGTTCATAGGCATACGCATCACTTAGAACATCTCATTTCTAATTTATATTTAAATGGTTGTAATGTAATGATGAAAGTGTGGATTTATATTGGTTGATCTTGAAATAAATTGTATCTATTTTTAAAATAGTGTCAAACATATATTAGTTCTCATGACTAGGAATGGAAATTTGGAGCTTAGCCTTGGTGTTTACAGATTATATGACTGTTTTAGGCCGTGAAAAAGAGAGTGGGGTAAAGAGAGGGATAGAAGGAAAGAGAGAGAGAGAGAAAGAGGAGGAAAGAGAGGGAGAAAGAAAAAGTGACAAAGAAACTTGTCTCCCTCTCTGTACCCCTCTCTCTTCTTCTCGGCCAAAAACAGTCATAGAATCTGTAAGCACCAAGACTAAGCTCCAGATTTTCATTCTTACTCATGACATTGAGTATAACTGAAGGCATGTAAATAAATCAATGGTATTTTTAATAGTTGTAGATCGTTACAAATCCTTCTGCATAACATTGAGCCATAGGTTATCGTTTGGAACTTTGCGCTGATGTTTTCTTTCTTTTTTTTTTTTTTTGCTTGTCAGCAGAGCATGTCGGCTCCTATGAATCTTGTAGTTTATATTTTACTTTTCTTACTTTTTCCCTCATTTACAAGCATTTTGGTATCCCCACAGTGGACTTGTATCACCTTTAGCATACACGATATCCTCCTTGGGACTTGAACTTATCCTAGGCTGGTAGTTCTCAAATTCATTATATCTGACAATGTCTTAAACAGTCGAGCAAATATAAATGGAGGACCTCCTTTCAAATATTTGATTTTAATGGTCTATAGCTGGTCTGAGTTCAACATATTCATCAACATTGATGTGAATGCCCATTTTTGGATAATACAATTTTACTTGAAGTATAAAACATGTTTCTAAATTATTTCTGCTAAAGCAGCGGCAATGAAATCTTCTCGTCCATCTAGCCAGGAATCCATTCATGGCATACAATACTGGTTGTTTTGTGGTGCTTCTTGTACAAATCAATGGAAGCAAAAGTTTATGCGATAACCATTGGTAGCGCCGAAGCTTGGAGCATTTCTTCGCCATTCATTTATGGGGAAATCCAGCGGCAGAAATAACGAAATATATAGTGAGTATCCATGAAATAGGGAGAGTCAAGTGACGTCATCGTATCATCATAGATTTATAAAGTCTCACTCTATCTTTAGATCTTTGTGTCGCTGTATTTCCCATATAGATATATAGACATAGAGAGCTTATTTGATCCTTCAGAGAAATACGTCATTGTGTCCAGAATACAGCTGAACGATGTTTTTCTGCTAATTGGGGGGAATAAGCTCTCTATATCTTTATATCTCTATGGCCTCTCCACAACAATGAAGACAGGCCCGGCGTGATGGGCGGGCCTTAGGGGGTCAGGCCCGCCCACCCACTGAGTGACGTGGGCCCGATTTTTTATGAATGTGCCTACTGTGCCCCCCCCCATAACAACTGTAGGACCCCCCCAAAAGCCTGGGCCTGCTGCCGGGCCTGAAGAAGAGCATACTTAACTGAATAACAGATATTCAGCGCTACCATACGTTGCACTCTATATTCTATATGGTGAGATTGTAGCCTGATCATCCTCTCAGTTGAAGCGTGATAAATCAAGTAAACATTTAAAAAAAGTTAATAAAATAAAAAATGAATATATTATTAATAAAAAATAGAAATGAATCTTTATTATGCACAATCTTTTTTTTTTTTTTTTGGTATAACCACTTTTACGAGTCAAATAAAAGAAGTACTAAACTTCAAACGACTTGACCCCACATTAAACTACTTAAAATATAGAATATTCACCTACACTCTATCTATGGGAAATAAAATCGGAAAGACAAAAGAGAGAACTATTTCAAATAATCAAATTTTATAATCCAATCAACAAATCTTCATAAACAAATACTTTCTTAAGGAGTAACTTTTTTATTTAAACGTAGTATCGGATAGTAATTATAAACTGGACAAAAACAGACATTGAGCCTTACCCTTGACATAAATTATCAGTAGTCTTCGTATTTGAATGACATGTTAATTATATATGAGCATAAATAGATAAGCTTATAGTGAAATAACTACAAATATTTGAAATACTTTTATAATTATGTATTTTCCAGAGTGTTAAGTGGTGTTCAGATTTTCTAAAGATATAACTAATTTCTAAGTATGATGTTGAATATATTCGGAATTAAGGTATATAATACTATTACCGTCTAATTTTGATTTGTTTCTTTATTTCTGTCGAATATACTGTTGAATATCAAGTAAATAAATATTTTTGTTTGCAAAGCAGTTTGATAATAAAATGAATTTGCAAAGAAATTAAATACTAATCCAAAAATAGCGTGTACAAATATGCAATTGCATTCTGTTGTATAAAGAATGCATGACCTCAAAAAAATACGACACATCCCCCATAAATAAGACGTATTCCCTCAAAACTAAGGCATATGCTCCAAAAAATGACCATTCATCATGTTTCAGATTCATTTTCCATCCTCTGCATCAACCTTGCTGCTTCTCTGACGAAGAAGGGTCATGGCCATGGATCATTCAGGCCGTGTAGAAAGGCGACAGATAATGCGCAAAGTATGTTAGTGACAGCAAAATCCAAGATAGGCAAAGGCTCTTGTGAAAGCTAGCAAGGAACCCAAAGGTATAGCTGCTTAGACAGAGAACCACGATGAGAAAGAGACTCTTTTTATTGAACTCTGCCGATGTCCGTTCTTCCTCATTGACCTTGGCTAGAGAAGCATAGGCTGCACTTGAGCCAGACGCTTCGATCAAGATGAGGATTAAGAAGAATAGAAGGAGAATCGGAAAAAACACGGAGTAGGATATTTGAGAGTCCAGGCGTAGCCAGCAGTGATCCTCCCCTCCATATTCCTCATACTCGAAGCACATCGTACAAAGTACCAAGAGACCCGCTGTGAACCATCCGATGCAGACGTTTTGGTAGGACTTGAGAAGCCCATTTTGAGGGACGACCCATGCCAGAAGGGAGTAAAAGTAAATGGACTCCAAGAACATGAATAAGAAGGCTGCCGAAAAGAAAAAGTGATTGGCGATAGAAAGGAATGTGCAAGTGCTAGGAGAATCCACGACGCCCGGTAATATTATAAAGTTCCCAGACATAAAGCTATTTCAATATTCATGTGAATGATTCGTGAAGGGCTGAACTGCCTACGGACTAGGAAAAATATCAAAACTGCCAAATATATGATGATAACAATGGCGCATGATATGCTGGATATCCACTTTATGCTTCTGCGAGTATGTCGAGATAACTTCTCCGTTTGCCCCTCATCGAACTCTCCAGGGGGAACAATGCAGGACTCCCCATCGTCCTTAAGGACAGTGCCTAATTTACAGGCGCACTCCACGCTCTTTCCACCCTCCATCGTGGAGTTATCGATGCAAGTTGCAAACTCTGGACATACATGGGTGAGGCATGGACTAGGACAATTATCTACATTCCATGTGTTGCACTCTTCAAGGATCTCTTCATACTGATTCAACCGACATTTCCTTGCATAGAGGAGCTCTGTTTTAGAGCCAGACCCACTCCGCAGCTCTCCACAAATCCGAGTCCTTTTGCGAGTCCCCCTTCCACAATCATTTGAGCAGAGACTCCACTCCGACCATAGCTTGATTTCATTTAAGCGGCAGGGATGAGTGTTGCAAGGGACGTCCACTTCCTCGAACCCAGGACAGGGTAGCCCCCCAAAGCTGGCTCGGGGTTATTGCAGGATCGGTATCTTGTATGGATCCCTCCCCCACATTCCACGAACTTGGTGGGCTCCGTTTTGGTTTCGACAGTTCGCCTGAATGTTGCTCCAACTCGTCCAGCCACCATTTATTGGAATTTGTGAGAGGGAGGATGTACGTGGGAGAGGATCAGAGTAAATAAACGCTTTCAGAAAACATAGTTGGGTCTCTAAAAGCTGAATGTGGAGGAAAGGATTGTTTGAAAGATAAGAGAGAAAAAAGTTTTTGTATTGGTTATATGCATTAGTTTCCATAGAGAAATCAATTCTAAGTATCGAATACATGCCAAACATTGTATGAAGAAATATAAATTATACAATGGATCCTGGATACGATATTATTTCGTTGTCAATGGTTATCCCCAAAGTAATAGGATTGCGTTACGTTAGCAATGTTGTGGTATAAAATAGGTAAATTAAGATTTTGATGGACCCTAAACTATTTTTGCCATAGTTACGCTCGAGTATATGACTACGCCTTATTTATTCTTCCCAAATGTTGGTATTTTCTAAAGGTTTACTCAATCAATGCTTTTTTTGCATGATTATCACCCCTCGGACCAAGATAGATCAATTTTTTGTACCATGGTAGTGTGTTCACATTTCTAAAAAGAAAAATTACACTCCCAGAGCACCCCCCCCCCCCCTCCACGCTTAGTGCCCCTTGGCTGCCGTCAATAAAAGCCGGTATCTGTCCCTGGTTATACTGCTACAATAATATATAATATTATATTTAACAAAATAATATATGTATATTATATATCTTCCTTGAGTTGAAATTGCTATAGGCTCCAAATTATAGTTAACAAATAAAACTAAAACGTTGGAGTGAAAGGCAATATCAATTCTTATAAAAGAGATACAAAAGAGGGTAATATTATACTCTTCAGGGCATTATAGTTAAATATACGAAGATTGGCAAGGGTCCTGAACGAAGATCATAAGGTATGAGGAGATATTAATGGAGTGATTCCGTATTACCACGCAGGGTGGACTTTGTGCTAAATCCCACAATTTAATTCGGATATGAATACAAAAGTCAACAAACTTTAAAGTTTTCATATTACAGTTCGTAAAAAGAAAATAATTAATTAGTATATATATATTATATACTATATATATTATATATATATATATATATCTATCAGACGATGAATACAATTAAATCGTTCATTTGTTGTCGTTCGTCGTTCGCGAACGATGAACGACAAGTTTTGACGAACGACAAGAAAATTCCTTATCGTTCGACGTTCGTTTTTGGCGCCAAAAAAAAATAATTTTAATGGGACAAATTTCATTTCTAAAAAAAAACGTCATCACTTTTTTTCAGAAATTTATTTCTAAAAAAATGTCATCACTTTCAGAAGTTTATTTTCTAAAAAAAAAAAAAAACGTCAATTTTTTCAGAATGGCGAAAGACGAACGATTCAATTAAAAATTAACGTTGAACGATGAACGACAACTTTGGCGAACGACAAAACGAACGACAATTTTTCGCGAACGTCAACAAGTGGATCTTATATATTACTTATTATATTATTTATATATATTATTGATAGTATATATATATTTATATATTATATATATTTATATATATATATATATTTATATATTATCTTCTCAATAGGAAATATTAGCTGATAGTCAACGATTTAATTTAGTAGAGGATAAGGGATCTTTATAGTCATAGTTTTATGACTGAAACAAAGAGATATGCTTCTTTGAAGCAAATATTTGCAATAAAAGTGTTATAACCGAATATATATTATGTCAATGATATTTTTTTTCATTACGGAATCCGCAGTCGATATGAGTATTTATTACCATTCAAAAATTAGCAGAAATTCAACTAATAAATAAGGAGATCATACTTAAAAACACTAAGTATATTTGCTCGAGCCTCGATATATTTATTTATCCTTTGTTTGGGCTGTAGTTAATACATACATAATATTAATAATGAAAGCAACTCATTACGCTCAAGAGAAATTATTTATATTTTCTTACCCTTGAAGATAAATAAAACCTGACACTGGCGATAAACGTAGGAAAATGAGTTCCCAACGGAGAAATACTATGTCTTAGTGAGTTTGTGAAGAATCCTTATATATCAATTATATATTATATATATATATATATTTATTTACAGACTTATTTAACATTATGGATATTGCACATTTGTCTATAAAAATGCATACTTTTGTTTTTTAGATGAACAAATTGAAATTTGTATGCAATACTTTTTAAATGTCATTTTACACATTTAAGTTTATATGACGTAGTTTGAATGAAGCGTTATGTAAAAGAAGACGTCTTTTTAAATCCTTTATAAAGGAAGCGATGAATATTTGCATCTAAGGCCGTTAATATTATTGTACATAAAATGAAATTGTTTAAGACAATGTTTTATAATCATTGAAATGGTAAGAAAATATGATTCTTACTATAATAGCGAATGTCTTCCACACGTCTAAAGTGTCCCCAAAGATGTATAAAAATAAAATTCCTTTCCATGATGTTTTTTTTAATCGAAATATTTTAAAGTTCTTCCTGAAGATAGAAAAATAAATTTTTAATTTGCTCTTAGATACTGAACATCCACCAGGTCAACACTAAATATTCTTAATGTATGAAGTGTACATGGATAAAAAAAAAAAAAAGTTATTAGGTTGTTCCATAAATAATGAGGTAGGTTAGCTATCTCGAAAAGTTCACACGCTATCTCAAAAATTTCAACGGGAGCGTTCTTATCGCATATTTTTGCATGGGAACAGACTGTATGGCGCCACTCAGGTTAGTATATAAGGTGAGTAATCGCGTCATTTCTATCATTCATTCTACTCGCCGCTGAAAATGGAGACACCCGACTTTCGCTCCTACTTCTTGATCCGGATCAAGCTCGCCAAGAGAGTCAACGAGATCCACAGGGACTGCTCTCTACTTTCCCTGACTCCTGCCCTGGCCTCTCCACCCTCCAGAGATGGCACACTGAGTTCGATAAGGGTGTTTTTGCCCTGGAGAAGAAGACCCGTCCTGGGACGTCCCCGGGAGACGAGGACAGAGGAGAATGTGGCCCGTGTGAAGCGCCTGATCGAGGATAACCCCGGATGACCACTCGACAAGTTGATGCAGAGGTGTCCCTACCATCTACAACTGTTTTCAGGCTTCTGACGGAGGATCTAGGGCTCTGAAACCTCCTCAGCGTGCTCGTCCCTCACCAGCTCTCTGAAGCCAACAAGACGCAGCGAGTGAAGTGCTGTCAGGACCTCCTGAAGCTGTTCCAGGACCACTGGGAGGACTTTCTGGAGTCTCATCTGTTAGTCCAGGACGAGTCCTGGTTCTACTGGGATTAGGCGGAGCGAAGGCAAGTCTGAGCGGAGTCCACGGGGGCCGGTTCTCGACCCCCCGTGTGAAACAGAAAGCGAGGAAGACGATGATTCTGAAGGGGGTTCACCTGCAAGCCGAGGCGGGTATCGATCACTGTACTACCTGCCGGGACCACAGCCGACCGGAACACCATGATAGAGTACTTGAGGACGACTGGGAAGCGCTTTCTCAGCCTGAAAAAGGACAAGATCCGGCTGAAAGATTGTCTCCTCATGTGGGACAATACACGTCCCCACACTGCCACCGATACCAGGGAGCTCCTGACCGGAGGGACGTGGAACCGGTGAAACAGTCACCCATCTCACCCGACCTGAACTTGTGTGACAGGTTCCTGTTCTGGAAGTTGAAGCACCTGCTCCGGGAGGACGAGTTTGGGGGCCACAAGGAGGCTACAATCGCCGTTCAGCGGGCGATGAGGAGGGTCAGTGAAGACGAGCTCTACGACCAACTCAGGAAGCTCCGGGGACACTGCCACAACGTCATTGCAGTCGGAGGGGATTATGTGTACTGATTGAGAAGTTTTTTGTTGTGATCTGATGAAAATTTTGAGTTTTAATTGGTCGACCTCATTATTTTGGAACAAC
>CP045896.1:9832631-9900334 GCA_013387185.1 Caligus rogercresseyi
TATATATATGATCAGGCTTGTGAACGGAACGCAAATTGAACGGCGTTCAGCTGAACGCACGTTCAAGAACGGAACGAACAACTTTTTTTTGAACGCTGAACGTTGAACGCAAAAAAAAAGTATTGCGTTCAGCGTTCAGCGTTCAATTTTTCAAAACATTTCAATGTATTTTGATTAAGTATTTTTTTCTGGGATATAAACAAGGGATGAAATATTATAAGAAGAACTTATAAAATACTCTCCAAGAACTCTCTATAGAATAGTAAAGCACTTTTTAAAAAATTTACCCCAAGTGAAAAATTTACACACATTGAATGACCTTTTTATTCATTCATTCTTATTACAAAATAAACAACTTATTTAGTATTTAGGTATGGAACTATTGTTGAAATAAGTTGAGATTAGTCTGACTACGGGATATTCATCTGGGCTGTGGACTCGGAATCATGGATTTGCTCATTTTGATGGACTCGGATTCGTGGACTCGATAATTTAAATATTAGGACTCGGATAGGAGGGCTCGAGAGTTAAAATCTTAGGAATCGGATACGAGGACAGTATTAATTTCTTCAGCGTTTTTATTTCGTCATGGAGAATAAATGACAGTCTACGAGCAAACAAAAAATAATATTTACAAGGTTAGTCCCTGTACGCTTCCTAGTAATAACATAGTTTGGTAAACATTTTATACTCGCACGTCACAATTGTATATGGATGTTTGATGACTATAGATGATAATTTATTATTTTGGCTTCTCCTGGATATAGCAGATATATAGATTTTTAAGGCGCCATGATGGTCGCGAATGTCTCAACCAAAGTACTCTGAGGAATGTAAGATCAATTCTTTGCACATTCCCATAGGCCAAGCGACCTAGAAACTTGTGTTGTTGCTTTAAAAAAAGATAATTTGACGCCATTGATCAGACAAAAATTACCCTTACAACAGTTGCTGTTAATATTTTGCGTTTTGGTTTTTGTTCCTTGCATAAATTTAATGTTAATAATGATATTGAGATTAAGTTATTTTCTAATGGAAAAAGACGATATTAACTTCAATATAATGTAGTAATGGTTGATTCGTGTTATATAATATAAATGTGTTGTATATGCAAAGATGCTTTTAAAAAACATCTCTCTAAAATAAGAGTGCATTATATAATGTGTTTTATAATATTAATTTGTATTATATAGGTTGATCTCGTATTTGTCTTGATTTATTACACCTTAAATATTATTATAATTGAAAATGTAAGTATCCATTACGGAAGAAAGTAGGGATCCAGTTACTCATACATCGAAGGTTTAAAATACTATTTTGCAGATTCTTAATATCGAACTCGGACTCCGTTATTCGAAAATAAGCGAGTCTGGTCATTCGCTATTTTCAAATATATTTGATCTGAAGTTGTTTTTAATAAGATAGAAAATAGTTAAGTTTCTTACATGCGGACTGGCGTGTTGTTTTTATATATGGAAACTATTAATATAATGCTATTTGTTACGGGTCCAGAAAACATATCCAAATTGGGGTGATCCGGGGTTCCCACCCTTTTCTTTGTGGCCCCCCCCCCTATAGAAAATCTCCAGTTCTGGCGACCTCTTATGTAGTGAATATAGACGTCTGCGGGTTCTAGGAATAATTGTATAAAAACTTATGCATAGGAAAAATCTGATAAAGCTATTTGTTTCGGAATTTTTGTAACTAGGAATTTTTCTCTAACGACACTTTTGTATAAAAGTGCATTTTTACCGGACACTACGTACTTTTGGGCCCAGTCATATCAGTCAAAATAGCTTTATTGAGCATAATGAGCACATTTTGTAAGTTTGTATTATTTTAACCTTCCTTAGTAACGAGAGCCCTGATTGAGTACTTTTTCGTTACATATCCAGTATATAATAGTGGACCCATAAGGGTACGCTATAAAGTGTAAGCTACGGTAAGGTAAGGTCGGTTTCGTGTAGGATATGTAACAATAACAAGTTATTGCATAAGATAATAATAATAAACTCAGGATGGCTATTGTTATGTTTAACTGGGGGATTGTTGAATTACGGATTCCGGCGGATCATCTTGCTGGACATTTCCCTACGGTCTTTCAGCTGGAGAACCTCCCCTGGCTACAATAGATCCTTGATGCACTCCGGATCCCTACAAGTACTCCGGATTCCCACCGGTCTGGATCCCAAAGCACTCTCGGGATCCATACAGTTCTTCGTATTTTAGGGCACTTACTCCACGACTGATCGCCACGAGAGTCCTATCAGAAGGAAGCAGGTCTAAATACACACGATGTAGAGAGCTCATGGAAAAGGGCTGCACTTTGAATGTGAACGGAGTTCATTGGACCTCAAATATATTTGCATCATTACACACTCTTATTTAAAGTTTTATTGTTTTATCTCTATTTGTATACTCTCTTTGGATCCTTGTCTCGAAGAACTAAATACCCTAAGTTAATTAGTGGCGTACTTTGAGGCTACGTACATCGGCTGTGAGCGAGGCGTTGGAGAAAGGCGTCGACGAGTGGCTCCTCCATTTCCCATCTCTCTTTGGAGTATGCATTCACGTACACAGAGAGGCCTCATCCGTACCAACAACAGCGTGGAGGGATACCATAACGCCCTCCAAAGTTCCATAAATACTCATCCCAATATTTGGAAATTCATCAGAATGTTAAAAAATGAGGAATCCATCTCTCAAAAAAAAAAATGGTGGATATGAGAAGTGGTGGGGACCATCCGTCAAAAAAAAAAATATATATATAAATGATAAATTATTACAGCAAATGGAGGACTACGATAGATCCGACAAGATAAATTATTTAACTAATATAGCAAGAAATTTGCATTCTTTTTGAATTATATTTATATATACATTTAAATATATCTATAATATGTACATAATACAATATTTTGGTTTAAATAAACATTATACTTTACATATGATTACATTTATTATATTGAGTACATGAATTATAATTATATGATGGAATAATATTTAATCTGCATTATCCAGCACAATTAGGTGATATGAAGTTCAAGGGTCTGAAATCGGGAGCGGTTCATCAAAATTTAAGAAAAGGATTTTTTTTTTTGCTTATTTTTTGGTTGACTTTAATTTTTCATCATCAACAAACAGTGTAGATTTATTTTGATTAATTTGAATTACAGGTGTTTTTTTAACTCATCAACATCAGAAAAAAATAAAAGAGATAAGAAAAAGTATGTTTAAAATGTAAAAATAATTATGGTCATTTTATAACAAACTTTATTAGATGGTCGAAGCTTATATCTTCATATATTTTGATTTTAGTAAACATTCGATGAAGTGATGAAGATAGTAATGAGAGTTTTCTGTCTTGGATTCAATCATAGCTGCAATTAAGGTCTCAAAAAGGCATGATAGACTTCCTTAAGTTTTATAAAAAATAGGGAAATAATGATCCTCACATTTAACTTCCAAAAATAACGTAAGAAGAATCAAGTATTGGCTAATGAACCACCCTTCGGTGTTTGTATAAAAACCTCGGGTATGGGTTTTAGTTGACCATTAATGATGATATTTTTTTAAAGTCATAGTATTTAAGCCAATTATTTGTCTTTATATTTATCGTCATTAACTTATTTAATAAGTGAAAGATGCTCTTTCTCATTGTCTTCCACATCAAGAACATGAATCGGAATGAAAAAAATAATAATATAACTAAGTTATAATCATTTGTCTATCCTCTGTATTTGTGACCACGGATCTCAAATAGAAAGAAGAAGCAATGTGGAGATCAAATTAATTGAGTTAATTTATTTCCTCGAGACAAGGATGTAAACATAGTATATAGATAGAGAAAACAACAACAAATCTTTAAATAAGAGTGAGAAAGAAAAATATAATGCAAACGAAATTAGCTTCCTGAAATTCCTCTCTGAGCTCCATATATCACGTGGGTTCGAGAGCTGCTTCCTCCCGATAGGGTTATCATATCAGTCAGTTGTGGATCCCGAGAGTACTTTGGAGATTCAGAGTGGTAGGAATCCGGAGTACTGCGGGGATCCTGAGAGCGTCAAGGATCAATTGCAGCCGGAAGGGGGATAATTAATATGCACGATATATGTGTTATGTTATGAAAACATAATAACAAGGCGTTTCAAAAGGAAGTAATAAAAGCATTGTCGACAAACAATTATACATATTATATAAAAATGATTAACGTGAATAAAAAAATGACAATATTCATATTATGGTTTCATAGGATAAGTTATTCTTTTTACTAAATAAAAAAGAAACGATAGATTCAATAAGGTTTCACACAGAAGAAGCTATTTTAAAATGAATTTGATGTTCCATGTTATATTTGATAGATTATAGGAATAGGATCATATGCTTTTAACAACAATGTCGAAGAACACAACGTTGCAGAGGCATTTTTGACAATTTTAATAAGATTCTAAACAATTATTTTTCTTATGGTTAATAAAATACACTTTTTATTCTGTTATATATTCATAATTGATGATAAATAAATGAAAAAAATATTGTATTCAGGCCAATCAATTTTTCTTTTTGTCTTTACTTTTAGTATTGTCTTTATTTTTGTTAATAGACAAACGATATTCTTGACCATGGGTCTCAAATAGAAATAAGAAACAATGTGGAGATCAAATTAACTTAGTGTATTTAGTTCTTCGAGACAAGGATCCAAAGAGAGTATACAAATAGAGATAAAACAATAAAACTTTAAATAAGAGTGTGTAATGATGCAAACTATATTTGAGGTCCAATGAACTCCGTTCACATTCAAAGTGCAGCCCTTTTCCATGAGCTCTCTACATCGTGTGTATTTAAGACCTGCTTCCTTCTGATAGGACTCTCGTGGCGATCAGTCGTGGAGTAAGTGCCCTAAAATACGAAGAACTGTATGGATCCCGAGAGTGCTTTGGGATCCAGACCGGTGGGAATCCGGAGTACTTGTAGGGATCCGGAGTGCATCAAGGATCTATTGTAGCCAGGGGAGGTTCTCCAGCTGAAAGACCGTAGGGAAATGTCCAGCAAAGATGATCCGGGAAGTCCGTAATTGTCCGCATTTACATAACAAGTCCTGAGTTTATTATTATTTCTTATGCTATTGTTATGTTCATTCCTCACGAAACCTACCTTACCTTACCGTAGCTTACACTTTATAGGTACCCTTATGGGTCTATTATATACTTTATATATGAACGAAAAGTACTCAAAATGGGCTCATTTTACTATTTTTATATAATAAAACTTACCAAATGTGCTCATTAATGCTCAATAAAGCTATTTTGACTGATATGCTGGGCCCAAAAGTACGTAGTTTCCTTTAAAAATGCATTTTATACAAAAGTGTCGTTAGAGAAAAATTCCTAGTTACAAATATTCCGAACACAAATATGCTTTATCAGATTTTTCCTTATGCATAAGTGTTTATACAATTATTCCTAGAACCGTTCTGCGACCATCAGAGGTTTTAAAACCCGGGTTAGATTCCAGTCAACAAATTCAATCATTTGAAAGCGGTTCGGGCTATTTTTTATTATAACACCCTAAATAGTACTTCATTTTTCAAAATTACAATATTTTATTTTTTAAATATTTGAACGCTGAACGCTAACGGAACGCTGAACGCAAAAAAACATTGAAACGAACGCTGACGGAACGCTATTATTTTGACCGCTAAACGGAACGCTGAACGCCAAAAAAAAGCTGAACGCTAACAAGCTGATATATATGATTATATATATTACCAGGAAACGACTGGATTACCGGTGTTTTTAGACACCGGGCCGAATATCAAATTTTCTTCGTTTTTTGTCGTCTAACTTTTATTGAGAAAAGAAACCATAAAAAGGTGAGGACTTTTTTAGAACAAATTGATCTTTTATCTCCTTGATCACCTTACGATGAAGTAAAATTACTTTGTTTATATTGGGCACATGCGCACGTGATTGCTATGCTCTTTTTTTGAACGGGAATTGGCTCTTTTATCTTTATATCACAAGTGGTTATATCTATAAAGTCCCAGCTTTCATGTGCAGTATTGACAAGAAAAAGCGAGAAGTGCAAGAACATCCTATCAAGAAAGGTCTTTCTCATCTCAGATAACATATACGGCCACGGCAGGTATGTCTGACCAAGATGGAGCCCCTGTCACATCAGCAAGGTCATCTAGGGGTACCTGAAGAATACCTGGGTTCAGAGAGATTCTTGTAAAAGGAGTTGTGGCCCCCAAACAACACATACCTTAACCCCCTTGACTTCATTATTTGGGCGGTATCAAGACCAATACCTGTGTCAACCCCTACCCAAATGTGGATTCGCTATTTCTGCCGTCCACAAGAGTAATACCACCACAAGTACGCTTATCCAGGGACTACACCAGTGACCCATGCAGGACTTCAAAGGCGTATCAGGGAGATATGGTGGCGGAGGCTGTTATGACATAAAATATGACATAATAAAAAAAAATAATGTATACTTTAAATTTGATAAACCGATTTTTGTTTAATTCATTCAGAACAATATGGGGAGCATTTTTAGATTTACATGATCTTGAGATATTTCCAATATATTTTTTTGTATTTGATGTTAGGCTTTGATGAATCTTAGCGAAACTAATAGGGATATCGACTGCTGATCCAAAAAAGATAATTATTTTCATATTTAGATTCTCATTTATGTCGATATTATATGTTATGGTTGTAAATGGTTGAACAACGTTAACAAACACTTATCATTCACTTATTAATATTATGAGAAGAGTCCTATATTTCATGACTTGCAACTATCTATTAACAACATAATATATTAATTATAATAATACTACTACATGCCCCCCAATGGATTGAGCATACTTGGGATTATGTCGGCAATCCATTCACTCGCAAATGGCGTCTGTTCCGGACAAGAGTAGATCCTTCGGAGGTGACCTCATAGGATCGTCCATTGATCCTGGTCTTGGCGACGATACCCTGACGAGTCCACTCACCCGAAATCGGATTTCTGAGACGGACTTCTTGACCAACATACAACGGTGGTAGTACCTTCGAATGTTTATTGTATTGATCCGTCGTTTTTGCCCTTGACTTTCTTCTCTCCTCCTCCGCTCGTTTCAACTCTTCGTTGGAAAGACGTTTGTAGACCTCCGCGTGAGCAGGTAGACCTGTCCGTAGAAGACGACCATACAACCATTGAGCAGGTGAGAGTCCGTTGTCAAGACGCGGTGTGTTCCTCCATTCTATGAGAGACCGATCAAACGCGTCCGAGTCTAGGTGTCCGTTTCTCCAATTCTTCTTTACCAGAAGTTTCATTGCCTTCACGGCTGCTTCCGCATGGCCATTGGATTGGGGATAGTGGGCGGATGAGACGACTGAGACGATGTCATAGTCCTGACAGAAGTCCTGGGACGCAAATTGTCGTCCTCCATCCGACCGGATTTTATTAGGAATGCCGTGATCCTTGATTATGGTCTTAAATACCTTGATGACCTGCGCAGCTTTCGGTACCTTGTCATGGTGGTGGACAATTGGCCAGCCACTGTAGCGATCCACTATTACCAAAAAGTGTCTTCCTCTATATTCGAAAAGGTCCGCAGAAACGGATTCGAACGGGCGTGACGCAGGCGGGTCCGATTGTAGAGGTTCTTGCTGTTGCTGTGGGCGGTAACGTTGACATTCTTCACACGATTCGACCATTTGGGCAATCTCATTCCCCATGCCGTGCCAGAAGAAGAGTTCTCTGGCCCTGGCTCTTGTTTTTCCGACGCCAAGATGTGATGCATGAAGCTTCTTAAGGATTGCAGGCCTAGCAGTCTGAGGAATAATTAATCTGTGACCGTCGTATACGATGAGACCATCGGAGGTGATTGACAGTAGGTTCCAATGCTTTAAATAAGGTTTAACTACATTTTCCTCCGGTAACTTTTTCACATCCAGTGCTGACATCTTTGGTAAGGCCTGGTAGAGTGCTTGATAGGCCTCGTCTTGTTTGGCTGCTTCTCTGATTACTCCTAGAGCGGGGTCTTCTGAAATTGAGTCCTTGGAGATTATCATTTGGCACACGTCTGAATTGTCTTCCGAATTTGTTGGGTCCGACACTGGTGAACGACTGAGAGCGTCTGCTATAAGATGTGTTTTTCCTTTGGTCCATACCACTGTGAAGTTGTAGCTATTTACTTTTTCAAGTATGCGTTGCATCCGAGCGTTGTCAATTGAAGCTAAGTTTGTGTTGTTGGCGATTGTGCGAAGAGGCAGATGATCCGTGACTACGAAGAAGTGGGGTAGTCCGAGTAGGTACGTCCGACAACAATTTATTCCCCACTGAATAGCTAAAGCCTCGAGCTCACCAACCGAATACCTTGTTTCAGTATCCGTTAAGTATCAGGATCCACATTGGATTAACTTCCAGTGTTCTTCTTCTGAACTATGGTTCTGCATGAGTGCGTATCCTAATCCGTTGAGTCGAGAAGCGTCAGTTAGAATACGAGTGGGTAGTGATGGATCAAAATGAGCGAGGACTGGCGGTGATACTAGTATCTTCTTGACCTCCTCAAAAGCCTCCTGTTGAAGCGGTGTCCAGTTCCAAGAGTTTTTGGATGAGAGAAGTGGTCTGAGAGGTGTAGATTTATGAGCTAAATCTGGTACAAAGTTCCCAAGTTGATTCACCAGACCGAAAAAGGAACGAAGATCCGTGATGTTGGTCGGTGCGGGGAATTTGGAAATGGCCTCGACCTTCGTTGGATCCGCCTTGACACCATCCTTGCTAATGACCATGCCAACAAAGTGGACAGACTTGCTGATTTGCAATTTTGCGGGAGAAAGAGTTATTAAATTCTTCTTACATGTATGAAGTACCTCTTGAAGCGTTTGCATAAGCTCTTCCCATGTATCTGCATAGATTAAAATGTCATCCACCACCTTGATTTTGTTGATTACGTGAGAGAGAGCTTGATCTCCTCGTGCACAATATTCATCACCAGAGCTTGATAGTCCCATTGGTGCCCTAGTATAGCAAAAACGACCCATGGTGTTAGGAACGTTGTAAGGAGTTGACTCTCTTCATCCAGAGGAACCTGCCAGTACCCCTTGGTTGCATCAATGACTGCAAACCATTTGGCACTTGAGGGTATCATTTGTTTCACATCAGTGACTGATGGAAATGGATGAATGGGGCGTTTGACGAATTTGTTGAGTCCCTTGTAGTCAACGACAAGACGAATACTTCCGTTGGACTTCGGAACCACTAGAAAGGGAGATACAAAATCGGTGGGCTCACTCACGGGTTTAATTATTTTTTTCTCAACCATGTCGTCTATCTCCTTCTTGGCTGCCTCTCGATAGGCGTAGGGGATGCTCCGAGCGACACAGCATGGTTTCGGCTTCTTCTCCGCGGGGATATCCTGGAGGTGAATGTGCATGGGCTCACCCTGCATTGCCTTAAGGGATGATGATGAATTGAAGACTGATTTGAAATTTTCTTTGATTGCCTTCACGGCCTTCTCCACCTCGTTTGGTGATGGGTCTATAATCAATTTGACGTGCTGAACAGCCTTTGAGCCTTGGGTTCGTGCCCTTGTTGTATAGTTATACTTCACTTGATATACTTGCGATCCCGCTTCAAACGGAAATTCTGGGGAAATCATCCTCAGGTCCTGCATGGTATGCCATGCGAGTAGGAAGTCAGTTACGTCAGGTGAGACGTAGACCGTTGTCTGGGTTTCATATCCTTGAAACCTGAAGAAAACCTCGACAGCACCCACACATTCTAGTTCCGTCCCATTGGCTGCGATGATCCTCCTTTTCTTCGTTGGATCCACCTCGTAGCCAAGATTGTCCATGAGCCCGTCGTTGGCTAGGCATTCGGCTGTACCTGTGTCAGGAAGAGTAGTCACTTCTGTCCAGTTATTACCTTCCAATGAGATTTGAACCTTAGCCAGTGGGGTTGAACGTCCACAATGCTTCTTTGTCACACAGACCTTGACGCAACTGGTCTTTGTAAGTCTGGTCTCATCTTTCCGGGCGTTGCTCTTCTTGCGACAAGCCTTGGCAAAGTGGCCCTTTTTGCCACAATCGTTACAAACACCGTATGAGGCTGGACACTCTCTACGTGGGTGATACTTCCCACCGCAGAAAGGACAAACTTGTTTCATCTCCCCGTCCTCGGTCTTCGCTTCGATAGTCCTGGCCTTGGAATTTGAACGATCACGACTTCCACCCCTCTTGGAGCTCTTGTATGATGACATTTTGTTGACCTTACGTAGTAAACTAGACCGACTCTAGTTGAGTAGTACTACCGTAGACTCCTGAGACTGCGCCATGTTATGGTTGTAAATGGTTGAACGACGTTAACAAACACTATCATTCACTTATTAATATTATGAGAAGAGTCCTTTATTTCATGACTTGCAACTATCTATTAACAACATAATATATTAATTATAATAATACTACTACATTATATTTTCTGTTTCAAATATAAACTAGAGACATATATACACTCAGAGAGTGCAAACCTCCGCCGTCACGGGGTCCTTATGAGCCTTCCGAGGCGAATTTTTCACGACTGGGGAGGCGTAGAGGGACGGGGGAGGGTTCCCCTCGACGGAAATTCCGAGAGGAAGACGCTCCCGGCACCCGATTTCACAGCACAGCGACATCTATTGGCAGAGTAGGCTAACTTGAAATATTTATTAGTATTTAGCTCATTTTGCATCTTAATTCTGCACTCAGAGATGCCAAAACTTAATCACTTGTTCCTTTTGGCATTTTCAACAACTCCACAAAATTTCATCCGAATCCGTTCAGTACTCTTTGAGTTATCCTGCTGACAAACCAACACCAGTGAAAACAATACCTCCTTCGGCGGAGGTAAATATCACAAAAAATTGTTGTTCCATTAAAATATGACTTAAGCAAAAGTATTAGAAAAAAGTATTTGGTGCTGTGCCATTGTTTTACAGCAAACGATATTTAAAAAAAATATTAGAGTATTTTGTCAAAGGTTTTGGTATCACATGCATTATATTAGAAGGATAGTGGAGATGCCAAGGCATGTATCAGAGAAGGTACGGATGAGGTCAGAGTGGATCTTGTTGACTGCTTTGTCGAGCTTTTATTGAATCCAGACGTAAAAGCGAAAATCCCGTGTCTCCATTTGCAATGGCATGTGGGGTGGTAGATATAAATGACGCGATTGCTAATTATTTATACCTTTTGTGTCAACTCGTTTAATCTCTCCACCTAAAAAAGTGTAATATAAATAATGCCGTTAGATTTTTTTATTCAGCTTGCATACTATTCGAGATAACGAAACTGAATTATTATGTATGGTACATCCTATTACAAAGTTAATACTTTAAGTTGAAGAATATCTCATTATGGATAGTGTAGGACAATGAATTCAAGGCAATTAAATAACTTTTTTCATGAGGAAATAAATAATATTGTAAAGTATAAATAGCGATTTTATATCGGCAAATGTACAATATTTTATAAGAATAAACACGATATTTTCTATCAAAACGTCTATTTTATTTTGATCATTATAAAAATGCACAAAACGTGCATTATGATAAGGCAATTATTTTGCCATAAAATAACAAAATTGCGAAGATAAATTTTAGGGCAAATATTAGCAAAAAACAAAAATGCCTATTTTGGGCCAAAAGAGGCCTACTGAACGGGCCAAAAACCATAGAAATATTTATTTGCTTGATTGCTCCAAAACTTTTCTTGAAAGACGAGACTTCAAGCAACCCTTAGGAAAAAAAAATAACTCGATATCACTAAAGCTCAGACAGCACAAGTCACTTGAAAATTGCCATTTTTGACCCCAAAACAGCCTTTTGAACAGCCTTTTTGAAACTTTAAGTGGCTTGTGCAGTCACAAAATGGCCTTTAAAGGCTGAAACTTTCTCAATCTCATTTTTTCGTCACTACGGAGCAGAAAAGTGCTTGGAGCAAAAATCAGAGCGATTGACTTAAAAACGGGACAGGCTAATGTCTTCTTTTTGACCTTCCAATAGTAAATATGTATTGTTTTTTTACCTTGCTTCTTATTGTTTTTTAATCTGAGTTCGAATTAATATTCATAACTTTAAAAAGTATCAGCAAACAAGTAAATTCAAAAAATATAGAGGAACGCTTTATAAATTACTCCCAAAATTTGTCGTTTGAATAGGTTTGTTTGTTTTCGCAGTAATTGTTTAATAGTTATTCAAAAAACCAAAATCTTGAACTGTCAATGTCGTATACCCCTATTTTTTTTTCTAAAGAAGTTTGATCTTGGGTTGAAGCTATTACTATTTTTAAGAATGATCCTAATGACTAAAAAATAACTGCATTTTTAAAATAGAAATAAAATGTAATAAAAGAGAATGTTTTATAAAAATATATTGATGAAAGACTGGGAGTAACTTTTATCATTCATGTGTTGTTGTTGTTGTTGTATGATTTATTACAGAGCTACTATAGCCCTAGCCTACATGGCTACTAATATAAAAAACATGTATCTTTATATACAAACACAAATAATTATACAATAATAATAATAATAAATATTAATCAAATAAAAATAACAAAAAAAATAAATATATATATACATATATAAGTAAATATTTGTTCAATTTTCATAAATACATTAAACTTAAGGAGCTATATGGATCTAGACAAACCTGCCATTGTCTTTGCTACCCTCCCAGCACTTGATAAGGTGCATGCCTCTCTTAATGGCTGTGACAAGCTCCAGGCCTTTGAAAGGTTAACAGCAGCGACACAGTTGGTAGAAACGGGTTTCTTGAGGCATATTGTAGCACTACGGGTGCGCTCATCGAAGCCCTCAAGAATCCTCTCAAAGGGACAACTGTCTACATTCATAGCCTTCCAAGCAGATATGGCAGCCTGCTTCACTAAGATCTCATTTACAGATGGAAGATGTGACCTGTCGAGAAGGTCAACCTATACGTGCGAGATCGTTGATGGCAAGTTGCGCATCTGAGCTAGTCTTTGCCATTGTAGGGGTGTGAGGGGGTTCAGCAGCAGACGAGAAGTTTGCACTTCTAGTCACCCAAGCAGACGTCTGAAGTTTCCCGATAACTATGGCTCTAGCTATCTCGGTCAGTAGTGGCCCTCGAGATACCGTAGTGCAGAGCCGGCGGATGACTCCGATTCGTTTCCTGACATTCTGAATAATTTTTTTCGTGGTGGGGTCCAAATGTCAGGTTTCTGCTAACAGTTACTCCCAAAAGGTCGAGTGTAGCGGTCGAAGGAGTGTCTGGAGCACCCAGACGTAACGTTTGGGTTTTCCCAACGTTTAGGTGGAGTCCATTCATATTAGAGTACGCCTCCAAGGCCTTCGATGCCGAGCTCATAGCGAAGTCGACCTGTTCCCAGGATGGAGCCGAGATGACAATAGAAGTATCGTCGGCATATAGCAGTACCTCAAGCTGAGCTTCTGGATTGACAGCTACTCTGAGGTAATCAGGTAGGTCAGCCGTGAGAAGAATGAAAAGTAGGGGGCCAAGCACAGAACCCTGTCTGACGCCGTACTTTATGTTCAGGAAATTGGACCGTTGGCCGTTCCAATTCACCTGCTGTCGCCCTCCTGTTAAGTAGCTGAGCATCAGCTTTTTGGTGGGCCCCGCCATCCATTGGAGCTTGGCCAGAAGTATATCTGCTTCTAAAAGGTCAAAGGCCGCAGAAAAATCGAAGGCAGCAATGCATACCTTAATTTACGATCACAAGCCTTAGCAGCGTTGGACAGTAGAGTTGCAAGGGCAGTGTCGACACTGCGTCCAGTTCTGAAGCCGTGTTGTTCCTGTGGGAGTTTACAAGAAGCTTCGACGTAGGTCACGAGTTGATTATAAAGTACCCGCTCGGTCAATTTTGAGATGGCACAAAGGAGTGAGACAGGTCTATAGCTAGAGGGTTCTTTACGCGGCTTGCCCTTTTTCAGTACTGGGATTATGATTGCCGTTCTCCACTCGTCTGGCCATATCTGAGAAGTTATGATTGTGTTAATGAGGTGAACGATTGGAAGGGCTAATGCTGTCCAGGCTGACTGATATACGACGATAGGAATTTTGTCAATGCCGGCAGAGTGCTTAGGGGCGAGGGATTTTAATGCCCTCTTCACAGCAGCAGTGCCTACATTGTGAAATCCAATTCGCTGTCCGAATCGGCATTAGAGCATGCATTTTGGGAATCAGGACATATATCGCAACGCAGTCGGTCAACTTTATCGATGTAGAACTGATTGCACATGTTAGCAGAGTCTGTGTCGGTTCTACAGCCTTCTAGAAAAGGCAGAACGCCGTCGTTTCTTTTGCCCATGGCTTCATTTGCGATTTTCCATGCTGCTGTCTGCCCACCCTTTTTGATTCGAGATAGATTAAAAGAAACATGGTCACATCTAACTAGACTCAGTGCTTTGTTCCTGAGGGCCTTGTAGCACATTTTACCTAGACTCTTCGCCTTGTCCCGTTCTTGCATGACTGCTCGAGTATACGGTTGAAGCCTAACATTTGCGTTTGGAGTGGTGTATATTGATTTTGATTTTATTTTGGGCCGAATAAATATTTTGTTTTAATATGAATTTTGAATTGTGGCCACAACCAATTCCTTTGCGAGAACAAAGAGCTGTTTGGCATTAAAAGATAAGTTTGACAACAAAACATTTTACGTGGATGTTTTCCCCATACGGAATGCTTTTGAATAATACCATGTACGTCGATTCCAAAACAAAAAATTTGTTCCTTAACATCATGATCATACCCAAAATCTCAAACATTCAGAATATACCAAAAGAGTTGAAATAATAAATAGTTAGTATAAAACAGCGATAGTTGATGAAACAAATGCTAATAATCCATTATTTCGACTCAAGCATCCAGCTACTGTCGAAGGAGTCTTTCAGTTCCTTCATTGAATATTTATTTATATGTTGGTCTGTATGAAAATGAACTCTAGGCAAGGATGCAATTAGTCTAAAAAATCTCATATAAGGGGAGAGTGGAGGGTGAGGTGTTATGCAATTCACTATCAAGAATTTCTTTTTGATAAAAACTATTGCTACCATCAAAAAATCATCACATCATTAACGGTATTCGTTATTATTACTTATCTAGATAAATAAACATTATCCATTGTACTCCTACCTATGAAATTGGATTACCGATACACTGGATAAATTTTAGATAAAAACACTCCCTACTGATGTGTTTATACCTGCGGATATAATTGGATTAGTATCCGGGCCTCGTCGCCGTGCGTGGGAGTGTGAGATGAGAGAAAAGGGGGAAATCACTACACTCAATGAGTACATAAGGAAGACTGATTTATTATTTACAAGAATAAGATTAAACACAAGATTACAGAGGAGTCATGCAGCGACAGCGTACATGACGTCACTAATAATACACAACACTACCCCCTTAATTATTAATTATATTTTATTTGCTCTAAGCTGGTTGAGGTGCCTCTTGACATAACCTCCTGTAATGGCCACCTTGCGAACTGAGGTACCTATGCTTTCCAGCACTTTGCCTTCAACCCATTTAGGACCTCGAGTTGCGAATGATCGGACCCAGACCTTGGATCCCGGGCCTAGCTTGAGTTGAGTAGTAGGTTGAGGAGTTTCCGACCGATCAGGTACCATACCATCCAACCGTGTTTTGATGTTCCAACCCAGTAAGAGCTCTGATGGCGACTTTCCTCCCTCCAGCGGAAGAGCACGATAGGCGAAGAGTAGCTCCTCTAGTGTCGACTCCTTGTTTTTAGCACAAAGGTTTTTTACGATGCGCACTGCGCGTTCGGCGAGTCCGTTGGACTGCGGGTGATAGGGAGGAGAATACGACAAATTGATGCCCCAGTCTTTCACTTTAGATTTGAATAACTCGCTTGAGAATTGCGTGCCGTTGTCCGAGTGAATTTGACTTGGGAATCCGAAGCGCGTGAACCATGAGAAAAGCTGGCGAAGTGTCTTCTCTGTTGTCGCAGGGGCTACTGGACAAGCCTCGATCCACTTGGACCCTGCATCCACTAGAACTAACACGTCCTGACCTCGGATCTTCGCGAAGTCAAGGTGGACCCTGGACCACTGACTGGCAGGTTCAAATCTTGCTGGAGGAGCTGCTGCGACCTCTTGGCACTGGCGACACCCGTGAACTTGCTTTTCAATGTCGCAGTCAATGTTTGGCCACCAAATTCGTCTCCTCGCCGCTGCTTTCATCTTAACGATCCCTGAGTGAGCTATGTGCAGCTCTTCTAGGAATTTTGTTCGGAGAGACTCGGGAACGATAAATCTTACTCCCCAAAACAACAGGTCGTTGTTTATTGATATTTCGTTGCGTTTCAAGAGGAGAGATTTGTTGTGGACTGACGACCAGTCCCCGCTCCTTGCTGCTCTTAACACGAGTTGGAGCTCCGAGTCGCTTGACGTTGCTTTTTGGAGTTGGTCGGACTGGGCACTGTTGACCACACAGCAGGAAATGAACTGCTCTGTTTCGTCCTTATTGGTTGGAGGATCATCGATGGGACTCCTTGAGAGCGAGTCGGCCGTCGCATTGTCGGTACCTCGGATGTGGCGAATAGAATAGTCAAAGGAGGATATTCGTATTGCGTATCTGGAGAGACGAGCTGAGACGACTGGTGGAAGAGCCTTGTTGGGCGCGAATATATATTCGAGGGGCTTATGATCCGTTTTGATGATGAATGGTCTACCCAAAAGGTACCTCTCAAATTTGTTCAACCCATAGATTATCCCTGTTGCTTCACGGTCTATCTGGGAGTAGTTCGCCTCCGCGGGTGAAAGTTTCCTAGAAGCAAACGCAATGGGGCGTTCTCCATCACTCTCTTTGTGAGAGAGAATAGCTCCCAGACCCACGGGTGAGGCATCCGTGGTGAGGAAAAGAGGCAGTGAAGGATTATAGTGGGATAGACACGGGGCTTGAGTAAGGGTTTGTTTGATGGCCTGAAAACTCGCTTCCGTGTCGTTGGACCAAATGAATTTTGCTTCTTTTCTTAGTAGACGATGTAGTGGTGCTGCCAATGTTGAGAGGTCACGAATGAAGCTCCCGTAGAATTGAACTAGACCGAGGAAGGATCGAACTTCCGACGCATTTGTTGGTTGGGCAAAATCTAAGATAGGACGAGTCAATTCCGGATCGGGAGATTTGCCCTTTTCAGAAATGTTGTAGCCAAGGTATGTAAGGGTGTTAGCTAGGAAGGTACATTTACTTTCCTGTAGCCGCCCGTTGGCATCTTGGACGCGCTGAAAGACCTGTTTCAGGATCCGAAGGTGCTCCTCCTTCGTTTGAGAGAAGATAAGCAAGTCGTCCACGTATACCCTGACGTTAGGAATACCATGAAATAACTTTTCGTGGGCAGCTTGAACGATGGCTGGAGCAGATGACAGTCCGTAGGGCAAAACGTTGTAGCGTAGGAGACCGATTGGGGTGTTAATGGTCAGGAGCCTTTTGGAATCGTCGTCGAGACCATATTGTTCGTAGCATTTACGGAAGTCCAGCTTGGAGAAGAACTTGGCTCCTGCAAGACCCGCAAACAGTTCGTCCGGGTGAGGGAGTGGATATAACTGCTTGTCCACCACAGGCGAAATCGTTTGGGTGAAGTCGGCACAAACGCGGATCTGGTTGTTAGGCTTCAGGACCGTAACTATGGGGGAGGCCCATTCCGACGCTTTGACCCGTTCCACGGTACCTCTCTTTATCATGTCTTCGAGTTCCCTTTTAACTGAATCCATGAGTGCGAGAGGGACGGAGCGACTTCGCATAAACTTGGGGCGAGAACCATCCTTGATGTGTATCTGGATTTTATCTCCCTTGATGACCTCTCCTGGGGTGTCAGAAAATATCTCCCGATACTCTTCCCGAAGACTTTCGACTGAACATGTGACCACGGAGACGACAGGAGAGTCCGGTTTCTTATTTAACGAGACGTAACCTAGCCTCAGGCAGTCTTGGAAGCCAAGGATTGGTTGGTCAATCTTGGTGACGATGAAGTCGCACCATGTCTTCTGGGATTCACGTGAGGTTACTGGGAGGCGAACTGACCCCATTGTTTCGATCTTGCCTCCGCCAAAGACAAATAGTGGACCTGTTGGAGATTTTTGACGGTCTTCCCTTACCAGGTGAAGTGGGATGATGTTTACGTTGGACCCCATGTCCAATAGGAGTTTCACCGTTTTCCCGTCGACCTCCAAATGCACGTATGCCCGGTTTTCCGACCCCATTGTAGTGTGGAAGGTCGAAATCATATTAGTATGTTTACTGCTGCGACATACTCGCGCGAAATGGTTTTTTTTGCCACACTTGGAGCACGTCTTGCCTTGAGCTGGGCATTGTTGCTTTGGCCCGAAGTGACATGACCCACAATTGCCGCATTCCTTCCCTGCGGTCTCCTCTGTGCGTGGTTTCTGCCTCTTTGGGGTGAACGTTGATCGCCGCTGGATCCCCTTTGCTCCCTTGTACTCCGACACGGCGCACGTCTCGTTCCCTTTTTCCATGGCCTCCGTCTGGGCCTGGGAAGACTCGAGTGCCCTTGCCAGTTGACACAATGCGTCCAGTGTGGAGCAGCCTCTCTCTAGTGCGGTCTGCCTTAGCTTAGGAGAGGCAGAGTTGCGTAGTACCACGCCCATGAGGATTGTATCTTCTATCAATGAGCCGCAATCTGTGCAAGTATATTTGCAAAATTGGGCCTGAGTCCGTAGCTTGGCCAAAAAGTCGTCGAAGGACTCGTGAGGCTCCTGTTTCAGCTCCCCGAGAGTGAAACGTTCGAATAGGATGGCCTCCACCGGAGTGCATGCATCCGTTATTGCACGTAGAGCGGCTGTATAGGCGTCTTCTCCGTCTTGGATCTCGTATTTGAGAGTCCTGTGCCACTCATGTAGGTCTGTTCCACCACAGTGCAAAAGGAGCGCTGACTTTTGATCTACGGCCATTTCCCCCAACAAGGAAATGTAGTTGGTGAACTCTTGTTTCCACCTCAGCCACCTGTGGCCTCGCCTTGGGCCAGTGAGGGCGAACGGAGCGGGCTGGGCGACATGTATTGGCCGCCTCGCGTCTTTGGACGTGCCGTTGTCCCCGCGATGCTCCTCGAAGTCGAATGACTGGGGATTTACGCCGCCGGCTAGCAAAAAATCCCTCATGAGGGCCATGACTTCGATCTTCCTCTTCCCTTGAAGTTCCTCCGCGTTTTCTACGACCTCCATCTCGACACAGAAGTCTTTGAGCTCCGTGAGCGTGAGCCTCATGAGCGTCTTCACCATCCTCGTATGCCAATGATGTGTTTATACCTGCGGATATAATTGGATTAGTATCCGGGCCTCGTCGCCGTGCGTGGGAGTGTGAGATGAAGAGAAAAGGGGGAAATCACTACACTCAATGAGTACATAAGGAAGACTGATTTATTATTTACAAGAATAAGATTAAACACAAGATTACAGAGGAGTCATGCAGCGACAGCGTACATGACGTCACTAATAATACACAACACCTACCCACCTCTACAATAAATCCGGCGAGCCTGCAGTAAATAGATGCGTAACATCATAAATGTAAGCCCCTCACTATGAATATACTTTGGATGTTTACAACAGTTCCTTAGAGTAGGAGAGTCTGGACGAAAGACTGATGAGTCATAACATAAAGCTGACACAAAAATCCATAACAAACCAATTTAATATCATAAATTAATAGGTGTTTGGATATAATAGCAAATTTATTGTTATTTTTATAAATCAAAGGGGATATATTTTAATGTAAAAAGATAGCAATTGAATTGAATTTGCTATAAATTGCATAATTTTTATGATTTTGCCACAATTTTTTAGCAGAAATAGGATTTATATGTTGAATAACAATATTATTGCATTTCTAATTCTATTCGTAATCTGGGCAGCCCCTTCGTCAATCACGAAACCTTTTTTGTTTCATATATAATCAATCATCAAAATAGGTTTCTCGTAATACTTTACCCAAAATAAAAGCAACAAATGATCTTTCCGGAGTCCAATCAGTTTAAAAAGTAGAATGAGACTATTGGCAGTAGCCTCATTCTACTCTTGAATGGTGTGATGTACGATAGGATTGCCTTTAGATATAAGTTTTCCCCGATGGCAGCATGTGGCATGCTTCCATGTGTTTTTGGACTCCAAAACGACCCTTTGATACTTTATCGTTAGTAAAGTATACAAGAAGCTTATTTGTTGATTGATCCCAGGATACAAAAACAAAAGGTTTCGTTATTGATGTAGGGCTGCCCACATTACGAATAAAATTAGAAATGCAATAATATTGTTTGATTGACGTGGAAATCCATTGGAGCGTTCTCCTGATCTCCTGGCTAAAGAGATACCCCCTCGTTGACCATCTCTGGAAGAATGCCTTATCAGGGGCTAAAAGTTTGTCTATCCCAACATTGGGCCCGGGCAATGACAAGGGTCCCCCAACCCACCGCTCCACAGACCATGGAACGAGCTTTGGGACTTCCCACAAGAGCTCCTTGAAGCCTACTGGAAGGAGGTCGGTGTAGGCGGGCCTCTGGTAGGGAATCCAATAGTCAAAGTTGAGGTTCCACGGTCCATTCTCCAAAAAAGAGGCCTCCGGACGATTAAAGATGTCCTTAGCTTGAAAAACGTCGACCATCCCTCCATTGTTCTCCTAAAGGCTTCCCTTAGGACATTCTTTGCAGACGGCGTCGTTATAAAAACAAAGAAGAATCTATGTCAAGTAACTAACGGGATTATCAAGACAAACTACTTTCTTATCACTTCCCAACTCGAGAGAAAAATAAAAAATAAAATATTGGACACAGTAAACCCCCCAACAAAGAACAAATCATATTTCAAAGACATAATCTCAGGGATATGGGACCCCATATTAACTCTGAGGGAACAGTATTTGAAGTATAGAATCTCCTCTGGCGTATATTTTACGAGCGGTCTGCTTCAAAATGAGGGGGCGATTTGTTCTTTGTGTGAAAGCCGCAAACCGTTGTTCATCAGTTCCGAGATTGCACGGATTTCGTCCATACTATGAAAATCATAAAAAGGTCTAAAGGACAAAATAGGCAGGGATCTGAGCCCAAACGAAGTCCTGTATGGTTTTCTAACTAAGGACCCTAAACTGAGACTGGCATCGAAAGTCATCGCTAAATTCCAATCTATTCTGGTGAGGGCCAGGTTCAAAAACCACCAAATTTCCACAAGGATAGCGGAGGTGGCCTTAAAAGAATATCATATCTCTAAAAACTTTTTTAAAGATGCATTTACACTATAATTTTGATAAATCATATGTTTTTTAAACCCATACTTCAAAAATTACTTGTCTTTCTCCTACTAGTCATAGTATAATATGTAATTATTTTTTTGTTGATTATTATGAATTTATTGTGTGATTGATTGATTGATTTTTGTATGTCTCCGATTGGGATAAAAAAAATACTGTTATTCAACATATAAATCCTATTTCTGCTCAAAATAATCGCAAAATAATAAAATAATGCAATTTATAGCAAATTTAACTCAATTGTTATCTTTTTACAAAAAAATATCCCCTTTAATTTATAAAATAACATTAAATTTTCTATTACATCCAAACACCTATTAATTTATTATATGAAATTTGTTTGTTATGGGTTTTTGTCAGACTGGTTCGCTGGTCAGACAAAAGAGACTTTAGTTTGGAGAAGACCCTTTCGCAGTCCACAGAGGTAATTGGAGCACACGAGAAGAGGAACGGCAATTTGGGATCATCTTTGAGTTCCAATGTCTCTCTCTTAAGAATTCTGGAGTAGAATTTAATTTTTTCGAAGTCCGGATTCTTCTCAAGGACACTGTTCAATTTGCTGGCAAAGGGCTCAACGGTCAGCTGCATCTGCACCATCTCAAGGATTCCAATGCTCTCCGTCATTGGAAAGCGCTCTTGCATGCTTGAAATGCCGTGTACCAGTTGAGTAAAGTTGCCCTTGATGAATGCCAGCTGACCCAGTAGTTTGGGTCCTTGAACAGTTTCTTGGCTTGACGATTGCCAAGCGGATGTCATTGAGTGATTGTATGAAGTGTCCAATCCCCTTGAAATGATCGCCCGGACCGGGCTGGGTACCCGGTCGTTTCCTGATATATATATAAATATATATTATATAAATATATATATATATAATATATATATATATATATATATATATATATATATATATATATATATATATATATATATATATATATATATATATATATATATATATATATATATACAGGGTCCCCGATGAAATTGATGCGAAAAATCTTTCTCACAAAAAAATCAATAACTATGTTATTCATAGAGATATTTATTTAACCTAAAGTGCATTTGAAAGGTGAGGATGTCTTCTATAGGATTGTTTAAAATAATCTCCCTCAGCTTCAATAACTTTCTGTATGCAGTCCCTGAAAGCGGCGCAGGCCCTCTTCAGTCCATGGATACCATCTCCTTCTTGATGGAGGTGATGAGGGAGGCCTTCTTGTTGTGAGCACGTCTATTAGTCCGTCCTTCAAGTTAGCCCCAGACAAAATAGTCCCTTGGATTAAGGTCTGGGCTGCTGGGAGGCCACATCTCCTTTCTTGTTCTTGGTTGCAGGGGTTAAGATCTGACCCATTTACATCCTATACGATCTGCAACGCAAACCTTCTTTCACACTATTTTGAATTGTTGTTTCCCCAACCTCTAGCTCTTCAGCAATTGACGATAAAGAGCGGGTGGGGTGTTCATCGATGATCTCCTGGACCTTGTTCACAAAGTCCATGTCCCTGACCTTTCTTGTGGACAAATCCGGCCTAGGCGCCCTACTATTCACTTTACGTGGATCTTTGCAGTCCTCCAGGGAGTTCATCAGTCTTTGTACGCTTCTTAGAGGAATAGAAGTCAACCTTGATAGCTCAGAGTTGGATATTATTCCCTTCATGCTAACCAAGATTGCCACCTCGGTGTATCTCCGTTCCTACTCGCTGAAAACAATCTCCTCCAGATTGCTGTATACGTCCCTCATGGTGCTTTGAATCAATTGGCTGTATAGCTTAACCCAGTAGCTTTCTACTAGTATAACTACTGGCCTGCTATCTATCTAATTGACTAAGTTATACTTTTTTTTACGGCTATAATTTTTTTTCAGGCTATTAAATATTATAAGACAGTGTAAAAATAACTACACTAAAATACTGACAACTATAAATAAATAAATAAAAAATATTCTTGACAGTTGTGTTAAAATAAATAACATGAATGAACATTGTAGAACATATATGTTACACAAATTTTAATTTTGCGCCAATTTCATCGGAGGACCCTTTATATATATATATATATATTTTTTTTTTGAGGATATATATATATATATCCTCAAATTTGTTCAAAATATGCTATAAATATGCAGAAAAAGGCCAAATATGCGTTAAAAGGCCGTTTATGCCCAGAAAGTTTATTTACCAGATTCCTACAGCCCTGGTTATGACTCATCAGTCTTTCGTCCAGACTCTCCTACACTAAGGCACTAGTTTACAAATGTACGTTTCTTGTATGAAACATGCATAGGCAATATTCAGAAATAAATATTTGTCTCTATCATTTTGAAACTACAGACACTACGCTGAATATACTTTGCATGTTTACAAATGTACGTTTCTTGTATGAAACATGAATAGACAATATTCAGAAATAAATATTTGTCTTTATCATTTTGAAACTACAGATACTACGCTGAAGCCTGTGCATTCATTCTAAACTACCCACATTAACTTGAAAATTGACGTTATATAAATACCCAAGCTCATGACCTATTTATACAATGCTATTTCCATTTAATGCATACTTCTTCCAACAACTTTTGCATAGTAAAACACACAAATTCCCAAATACACACACACAACACACATATATATATATATATATATATATATATATATATATATATATATATATATATATATATATATATATCATCTTTTTATTACTCTATCTAAAACTGGTTTTATTTTATTAATAATAACGACCCGAAAACCTGTATTTTGATTGCTCTGCTTTTGAAAGTAGAGCGCCTATCCTTGCATGTTATCTCTTTCACGAAATTCTGAGGGTATAAAAAGCGTGGGTAAAAACGCCTTTAAAAATTGATTAAACTACAACTATCCTTGATATGACCATTAATGATTTTAAAAGGAATCAATTTGAATAGAAGGATGAAGTTTTTTTTGTTTCATCAATGATAGAGTCCGCCACATCTACAACTCAATCCGGTATCAGCCGTTAGTGGTTTACTTTAGAGCTAATATTGCCATAGTTGGTATGATTTGAAGTTCTTATATTCAAATATGATGTTGGTTTTCAAAATGGACTCCCACTAGAGTTTCAATATTGTGATTTACAGATAATTATTTATGTTGGCCAAGGTTTCATTCCACAAAGAACCGACACCTAAATAAAGTCGGACTTCATTTTGTGGGTCACCCTTTATTGGAAGAACATAGATTGTTTTAGATCAAGATGATCTTATCAGAGCCAATTAGATAAAAATCGCCGATATAAAGTAATGTTCAACCTTGCAATCTTACTCTTCATTAATGTGTTAACGAATCCCCTATCTTCCCTTCTCACTGTGTTGCTAAGTAGTGTCTTATGGTAAGAAGTTCTTATACTATTGCAAAGAATGAAACAGGTAGAAAGTGGCGTGATTCTGTCATTGAACTTTAATTTTTACCCATGAGCACACAGACATTTTTAATATAAAGGTAATATGTAAATACCACGCGTCACAACTTATGGTTTAAAATAATTCCTCTTCTAAGGGTGAAGAATGTCAGAGCCGTCGTACCATCAATAGGTTAAAATCTCTCTTTCATTTGCTCTCCTTGGTATTTAGAAGGATTGCTAAAACATAAAAAAGAAAAGGGAGATGTTGAAAATGTTATTTGAAAGGTATTAAAGATTGCAAACTTTATATATATATATATATATCAGGAAACGACCGGGACACTTTTTTCGACGGGACCGGGGCGGGACTTAAATTTTTCAAGCCGGGCCGGGACTTTAATATCTTCGTTCCTTCGTCATTCTGAAGTGAAATGTTTTTTTTAAGAAATAATTTTTCCTATAAATTTTTTAAAACTACAAAATTAGTTTCTGAAAAAAAGAGATGACGTTTTAAAAAAATATATATATTCTAAAAAAAACGTCGTCGCTTTCATAATGACCAAAGGAACGAATATATTAAAACCGTTTCAAAAAACAGCCAGGGACCATGGCCGGGCTGTGTACCCAGTCGTTTCCTAATATACATATATATACTCTAACAATATACATCGACATGAATGAATAAGGCATTTAACACTTCAAAATAATAAACGGAACTTAAACATGATTTATTTCGTACTGAGCATTTCAAAACCTAGATGTTTAAATATTTTTATCAATACAAATATATAATATCTATTTATGTTCCCTTACATATCAATAAAAAATCCAAATATATATATATAATCTCGTGGTAAAAACTGTATCTTCAAAGTTTTGATCTTCTACTTTTTGCATACTTGAACTGTCGAATGAAAGGATCTTATGTTTTCGAATTGAATTGGGAGATAGTCTAATTAAATTATTTGGTAATAGTTTATTTACACTGTTTTTTGCAGTTTAAACCTCTTAGGTATAAATTAAATTATTCTACATATAGACTCTTAAAGCCACTCTTTCATAGGTATGGTTTCCCTTTTTTTCCAGGTGCTCCAATATTCCATTACTACTCGTAGACCAAGTGAGTGGGATACAATGAAAAAGGACCCCCCCCCTTTTCAATACTTACCTTGAGCCAAGACGCTTCTCTTCCACCATGCATCTTCCAACACCCCCATAAGCAAGAAAATGTTATATAAATAATTATTAAGTACTAGGGTTTATACTTAAAAAAAGAGCGCGCTCAATGAGTGAGGGAATGGCTTGAGACTTTAAAGCCGGGGAATGGAATGATTACCTCTTACAAAATAATCTATGTTCCACATAGGCAAAAAACAATCTCAGTGTACTACTTGCCTGCGAAGCAGTACTCTCTTAGTGTCTGTGATTCTTTCTCGCCTTTAACCCCTGTGGATCGGCTCCATCTGACCATGGATGACCACACGAAGCAAAACGTGATCCCTGCGGTGTTTCTTGGGGTCTTCCACCCCACTCACATACATCCTGGTCGTCCTGGGAAACAGCGAACTAAGCTTCTTCAGTGATTTTCCATTCATCCTACTCAGCCTGGGATCTTTCTTTGCTTGGAAATTAGTGATATTTTTCTATGCATGGGCCTTTCTCTCCATATTCCTCTATGGCGGCAAACCCTTTGAGGGTCCACCCGTTGTATCCAATGGCTACGTCCCCAATACGCAGCCAATGGTTTCCTATATTATCTCGTCAGTTTGATCTCCTTTGGGGCATATAACTTCTTCATTGATCCGGATCTATGCCTCAAGATCTACCAGGACTTTGGCTCCATTGTTGCCGTTCTCAACATTTCCGCGCTTGGCCTTGTAGCTTGGCTTATGTCAAGGGCACTTCAAATCCTGAGGCAAAGGGGGATCCTGATCAGGATAATCTGGAAGGGTTGAGTGCACCATATTTATTTTATCGGGGCATTGAGCTGCATCCAAGGGTTCTTGACGTGGACGTTAAGCAATGGACGAATTCCCGCGTGGGATGTTGGGATGGGCAATACTCGTCGTGTCCTTTACGCGTGCCAACATACAACTCAATGGATTCGAGCCTGGACCCCTGGTTCACGCCATTCTCATACTCGTATACCTCTTTAAGTTCTTCTATTGGGAAACTGGATATTTTAACACCCTTGACATTACCCTGGATCGAGCTGGATATTATCTTTGTTGGGGATGCCTCGTATGGGTTCAAGTAAGTCTATTTTTTTACTTTTTACATTGCCCATCAGGATTATAATAATGTTTCCCTTTCATTAGTGTTTTTATACCTTTGCTTCGTATTATATGGTGAGCCGACCGAATTTGAATGCCAGCTGGTTTGGGCATTTCCGGTTCTGTTCTTTGGACTTTTGGCCATATTGTTTAACTATATCACGGACAGACAAAAGGAAAAGTTTCGTGAGTCCAAGGAAAATGCTTTATTTGGAATCGGCCCGCAAAGAAAGTGGTAAGTTCTTGAGCTTGTATACGTATATATCATCGATGACTAAAGTATAGATTGAAGCAAGAAAATCTTATTTTATATAAAGAAAAAATGTAATGCAAAAGTTGTCAAAATAGAAAAAGGAAAATAGTTGAGGACAAACAAACGTAAAAACTAAGAAATTTGATGACAATATTATAGTTCACAACACCCTAAATCTAATGTACATTTTAGTATACTGATGTTCTTGATCGGCTTCTCCTAATAAGTAAAATTAATTGAATTATAAGTCATCGAGAGCATCCAAAAATAGTATAATATTATAAAATTGTCATAATATTACTGTAAGACACTGTATCTAATTAATATCCTTTAATCTCATAGTTTCATATATAATCCATTAGTTTGATCATTCTTTCCTTACCATTTCTTCCGGACAGCACCCTTTTATCACATTTCAATAATACCATTGGTTAGATTAGTTAAACGAGATGGCATCAAAAGAAACTTATTCAAGATATATTTGGTTCCAAAACTTAATTTAATAATTATAATAATTATTTTCTTACTGTAAATCCATAACTCCTCTCCTATCAACCAATCAAATTCGCAAAGAGAAACATCTTTTGGATATGAATAATTTTAACATAAGAATATATTTATGTATCCATAAATGAAATCATATTCTTATTTGAAAATATTTTGGGTGGATATTTGAGCTATTAACCATATTTATAATTAATCTTTAGCCGAAGGTAAAGACTATTTATACAACGACTTTTTGTTGAGTACAAAATATTTGTAACAAAGTTTTTGTCCTTCAGTTGAAACTATTATTTTCTATTTGCCTTTGTCCAGAAAACATGAAAAATACTTTTAATCATTTCTAATTTTGCTTTTGTGTCCAGGATAAGGATATTTGTGAAATTTACAATTTTCATCATTTCTAATGGTTCAGGCCCAGTTATCTTCGTGCAAAGTAAGAATAACCACAAATGTCAGTATGTCAATGCATTGACATATACCAAAAATATATTACATATTGATTATAGTCAATAGACTCGAAACAAAAAAAATATAGCCGCTTAAATAGAACACTAAAAAAAGATCAACTTTTTGAAATATAAGGCCTATTTTTTTCGAATAATACGAAAGATATATGAATTATAAAAACGGATTTGAAATGCACAGATATAGTAGAAAATTATATACTACTGACATTTGTGGTTATTCTTACTTTGCACGATGATAACTGGGCCTGAACCATTAGAAATGATGAAAATCCTGATTTTCAAAAAAGGCCATAAAGTCCAAACCTTTTTTCGGACGATATTTTGAGTGGCATTTTTGGGATCTACGTAAAAAATGGGACTCAAGTTAGGAATTTCAGTCTAAGGACAAACAAAGACCTTAATTTTGTTACATAGTGTAATCATTGCTTTAGTAATAAAATAATGATTGCGAACATACAATTAAATGGTTGAAACAACACTTTTATGTCAAAAGTTATAAGCAATAAAATTAAAAATTAAATATGAAGCTGATGCTAATGCGTAAAAGTACTTTATCAAGCATTGTAACTTTAAAAAAATCTTCAAATAAGGAACATTATGTTATAACACAAAAACATTATTTTGTCACCATCAGCCAGTCTGCTGTATCGTTTTTTTTGTGTGTGAAACACTCTGTAGGATGAGATTCGGATTATATATCTCAAAGTAGTCTTTATTGGTTTTTCTTTGGTTGACTCATAGATTTACAACTGAAGTCAGGACTGTCATACAAAAACCAAAAAAATGCTTTTGACAAACACAGCATTTACAAATGCATGGAATTTACAAATACTACTTAAAAAGGACTTCTTCCATGCTGACTAATAATGTTAACTGAACAAAGAAACTGCTCATGTTGAGGAAAAAAGTACTTAAGTTTCCTCATATCAGTCGTCGGTAAACTCGGATATCAAATGTGTAATCAAATGAAAAAATCCCTAAAAATGGTGTTGCTGGTTTTAAACATTATACTTATTGGTGTTTATGGAGGAAATTTCATAGCATCCTTCTAATGCATTGTCTAGAAATCGTAATGCTCGCTTACTGCTTATTATATTCAATAAACATGACAACTCACATCAAATTCTAATGCATTCCTTCCCTCGCGACAGGAGGTGGTGATTTGAATGATGAATGTATATGTACATACATGGGATGCCATCGATGATTTATTCTTCCGTCTAATTCTTTGCCTATTAATTATATTTATACATTATCTTTTTCCTTAAAAGGACGTTGAATACGTGGATCAAAATGGACTCAAGCGTCGAAACACCCTTTTAATCAGCGGGTACTGGGGCATCGTTCGTCATTTAAACTATGTATTTGAACTTCTCTTTGCATTCATCTCTACTATTCCCGCTTATCGAGGCAGCATTTTGCCCTTTGCCTACTTCTTTTTCCTCCTGGTTTTGTTGGTGCATCGAACCTTCAGAGATGATGAGAAGTGTTCAAAGAAGTACGGCGAGGGATGGAAACGATACACTGCCGCAGTTCCATACAAAATGATACCCAATGTGTTCTAAACCGTCTCTCATAAGTGATGCTGCTTTTTTGTTGTTATGTCTATTTGATTTACTGTTACTGAGTAAAGATACTGTTTGTTATTTATTAAAATAATTCTTCGGGTTCAACACAGCCGTATATGTATAATAACTGGATGTATGCTAAAAAGAATAAGGGAAGGAAAGAGCAATATCAGAGTCAGCAGCTGATGAAACAAGAAAAAGAAGAAACGAATTATTATTATTATCCCTTGAGCAGTAAAAGTCTTAATTCCAGAGGAATAGATAAAGGGCAAAATTGCAATAACATCTAAAAAAACAATAACACAATGATATTGAATAAACATTTGAGGGTTTTTTCCTGCAGAATCAACAAGGTCTAATGACGTCACTGGTATATATTGTAAGATTTCCTTTCTTCAATTCCCTAATAGTCTATGTCAATGTACATCATATTTCATGGCTTACCTCGCGTGTCAGCCATTTAACTGCACTTATGACGTCATCAAGGTAATGAAATGTTTCTTCTCATTTATTATATAGGTCTGTGGCATTCACCTTGAATGAACAACATGATTTGAAATTCATAAATAGTGTATTGGAAGATAACCCGCGTTAGACAGATTGTCAGCAAGTTCAAATATGATTAATTGAATGCAAGTTGATCATAACGACCTGGTCGTCCAATATTTAATTGATTCATGTGCCTGAGATATATTTATATTTTCTCTATTAAATTGAATGGATATGACCATGTAACTTTTTTAAATTTAGTAGTTTCAAATATCGCTTCCTTGAAAAAAAAAATGTGATGTTCAGCAAGTAAATAGTACGAGATTGTATAGTTTTCTATAGTGTTATTAAATTAACTATGAATTAAAATATAGTTGTTTCCTCTTAGTCTATAAAATATTTTTGATTATTTTTTTAGCAGTATATTTAATAAATTGGTAAAGAAAATTGAGTTGTTAAAATAATTACATAACGGAATATCATGTTTTTTAAACTTATTTTAGTGTCCTAATGATTGAAATGATTTGAAGGCTTTTGGATTATTAGGCGCAAAGGTGGTGAACTAGTAGAAGTTTTATTGGTATTTCAATAGGGATTACATCGCAATGGAGTTGCACAAACAAAGTTGCATCGTGCTACGTCCTGTTAGTTTATCTATGAATTTTACTTAATAGTTCGATATCATATTTAAATTCCATAATGAAGCTAAGAAATAATCAAATCTTTCTGAGCGTTTATGAAGATAAAGAAACTTTATACACAGAAAGTAACCTATTTGTGTAATGTTCACTATTGTTTTTGCTTTTTAGTTTATCCTTGAAACCTTGGAAGAAAAACAGTCGACGAGAAGGGAGGAAAATTTTAGAGTATCCAATGAGCAAATGTGTTTACTTTCTATTTATACAGATTCTTGATATGTCAATCATCACAAATTCTCAACTGATCATTCATTTTATTGTACAACCTATTTTGATATGACATCATGGGATTCTAGTTAGTTTTGAATGTTTAAGGTATCTTTTGTGCCGTTTTCTAAAGTTTTGGATGATTACTACTTTTTTGACAAATCACATTTTTGTCCTGAAAAACTGGTCCAGACCATGTACATTAGGGGGTATTATAGAAACCTAATATTAAGATACAAAATTTATCCCCCACGAAAGTTGCGCCATAAGAAACTAAATGATCGTAGAAAAATGGTTTTGGTTTGACCCCCCCCCCTTACCCCCCCAATTGCGTTCAAAGGTTTCGTTATGAAGCAAACCTTTTTTTATCATTACTTATTTTGAAAAATTTAGTTTTACAAACTTTAGCTATGATCAATTTATGACTTTGCTAACCTTTGCAAATTTTCGTCAAAATAATATTTTTTGACAATAAATGAACATAAGTGCTGACGCACCAACCATTTTTTAAATAACGCTCCTACTAGGGTTCTTTTATAGTTTCAAGAAGGAAAAAAGAAAAAGAGGGTACTCATGTTGATGTTTTTAAGTTATTTTTTAAATACGTTTGCTTTTCACATCTTAATTTTCATACAGTAATTCCCTCACAATGGTTGAGAATATAAATCTATGACGTTGATTATATCCATAAACTTTTGCAGATGCCTGTTGTGGATTCCACGAACAGGGTTCCCCTTGTAATTTGCATAGAAAATTAGTTAATTTGCTTCACATTCAGACCCAAATGAAACAAATTTTGTCTTTATTACTTTTAACTATCATTAAGAAGGTTCCTCCGTCTTACGAGAAAAAAAAGACTAGAAAAACTGGATTTTTACTCTAATATACTCGGTTTTGACTACAGATAAACGGTAATTTTCTATGTAACAATATGTAACAAGTCACTATTTCACATGCTTGGAGAAAAATTTATGAAATATAAGAACCTTTTATGACTGAAAATATCTACTAGGACATTGGGTAAAGAGGTAGAAAAAAACCACTATGTAGAAATGAATTCAGACTAAAAAATGAGAAAATTAAGTGCAAGTATTGAGCCGCCTGTTTTACGAGCAAATTTGGCAGTTTTAAAGGGGCAAGTTAAAAATTGAGATTTTTTTACACGAAAAGATCTGTGGCAAGGCTAGTTTTCATCTTGTTTGTTAGTATACAATACTAGGTAAACATCGCGCCCAAAAAGACCCAAAGATTCAATGTTTCCCTTTTCAATTTTTGAATCCCAAGTTTGTAGACAGTTATAGACTTTTTCCCTTTTTAGACCCAAATTAATTGTCTTCAGTCTGTCTACCATGTGAAACAAATATTTTGCCGAAGCATTACATGACGGAATCTTAATTATATTTAAAGTATAAATGAGAATTAGTCTTTCAGAAAATTATTCCTTAAAAAACATTGATATTGCTACCAAAATGCTTATCATGAGTTATAGACATTTTTTCCCTTTTTAGACCTTTTTTGAAATCGCCTACCCTCGCAATAAATGTAAGTTTTAGTGATTCTTTTTAGAAATATGAATGAAAATTTATCATCTAATATGACAAAAGCCTCACTACGTCTTTTCCAAGTCTTTTTCGTCGCACTAGTGCGCGACTTGTCGCACCAGCACGCGACTTTACGGTCACTCAGCCTCTTTGCCTTTCACATTTTTTTTTTTCAATTTTCTTAGATTGTAACATCCTAACATTCGAAACCACACTCAAAACCAAAATTTGTAAACGAAAACCTCACACACTAGAAAACAAGGAAAATTTTAGCATTGGTTTACAGAAGAGAAACCATATATTTACATGAGATAATCATTCAGTAAAGCATCAAATTCGCAATCGATAATTTTTAGAACATTCATTTGTTTCCCTTTTCGCAATACTGACGATGTTACAAAATGAAGAGGCGGTGATCGAATGAAGACGAATCAAAGGTCAATATTTTAGCCCCGGTAATTGAAAAACAATTAGACAAACCCTCAATATCATTCAAGATTTTCCTTTGAGTAGGTTTGGGTCACGAAGCTCACCACAAGATTTGATGACTTGAACGAATTCCAGTTCATCGTACTGTCCACGGCTCATTGCAATGACGGAACCGGAAGTGGCCATGTTGGCCAGCTGCGCACGATGACGGCTTTGTCCAGAGCGCGTTCTAGTGGCGGCCCGAGCAATCGCAACGGTAGTAGAGATGGGAAAACCATGACTTTGTGGACAGGCCCAAGCTCCTCCGTTCGTCGACAATCCTCATACTTGCGTTCAAAGCACTCGGGGCAGGAAAAACATGAAGACTCTCTAGTGAGAAGCTCGCCAGGAGTAGTGGTGGTGTGAAGCTGGTGGAGGTCACGTGTCCCATCAACCCTCTCCCAATCTCCTGAGACACTGAGACGCTTTCTGGGGCAACCACTTCTCCATGGAATCCACTGTAAAAGAACCCATTTTTGTCCTCTTGTCCTGCCTGCGTCTTTTCAAGGTTGACAAAATTAAGGTGGTCTGCACATGAGTGTCAATGTCGGTGATCTTCCGAAGAGGCTTGCCTTTTAACTCTTCTTTGCGGAAGCTTGTTTTGGAGAGAGCACCGACATGATCCACCTCGCATTTGCCATGACCTGCGCAGGAAAATGAATGGTGACTAGAGGACAGTCAGGGCACAGTGGATCCGAGATGTTGTGATTCACACAGAGGTGACGTCTCGACTGGGCAATGGCCCCAAACACCTTCCGATTGCAAAACTGTCCGGCGCATTTGTCTGAACAAAAGTGATTGCCTTGAAGGTTAGGCGGAATTTTTGGTTGATCCATTTTACAATGCGCTCAAGACAGTGAGAGCCATGTAATGATCTTGTTTCGGGCCTCTCTGAAAAGAAACTGAAGTAGACCTTCACTTTCTTCCATGTAAAATGTAACTTTCCATCCGAATTTTAGGACTTTTAGGTTGCATGGAACAAACCGATAGACAGACAGACAGACAGTGATACGGAAGGACAGGTCCGAGCAAGCCTTAGATGACGGACAGAGATGGAGGATGTACCTCAACTTTACGGACGCAATAATCATCAAAACACAATCTATGACAATTTAAGCTAATTTGTTAAAATCTCAATTAACTCGTCAATTAATGCCCATTAGGTTAGCCGAACATATTTTTAGATGTCCCAGACATAATATCCCTGCAGGGAAAACAAAAAAGATTAGTAAAGTTTCAAAAATAGTGGTTATGGACCACTTAGGGGAACCCTAATTGTGGATTTCATTTGTTACTAGTTTTACAGCTCTTTCCACTGATTGTGAATGGCAAGGATACTTATTAATTTTAAAGGATATTCTTTTGCTTTATAAGATCTTCCTCAGGCACAATTGGAGGAATAGACAAATTTATATTTGACCAGTCGATAAGATTTAAAAAATTCTTAGAATTACAACTGATATTTTTGGGTAGTTGAAAATTTATTTGTTTTTAATATTCTTTTTTTTGCAAACAAAACTTTTTCCAGGGCAAATATTCTTGTTTCCATTTATTTATCGGTTAGCCCTTCTAGCAATATATTTTCAGGGTTGGCAAAAAGTGTTTTCTTGAGTACTTTTCTATTGAGGTACAAACTTTTCATCAATCTCTTGTAATAAAGTTATGGCGAATAAGTAATGCTTTGAGCCTTCAATAAAAAGAGGATTTAACTTGGTTTGAAACCATAAAGGAGCGTAAAAATTTAGTATAAATTTTACAAGTTTTATGTGAGACTCACATGGACTTTTTTTTGTGAAATATAGGATCTTAAATTCTGTTGGCTTTGTGTACACATTTTGCCTCATGTAATGCTCCTGGAGACCTGTAGCAAAAGCTTGAATTCGATAATTTTCCTGTTTGTATTCCTAATGTAATTTCGTATAAATATTTTTATATGAGCTTAAAGAATACAGTAAACTTTGATTTAAGTATTTTACTTTTCATCTAGTATTTAAAAACTTTTATTGAATTTTTGGTAAAGTCTGTATTATTATTTTCCTATGGTACCTTCATAAGTCCGAGGTCCTTTTTGTGCGCCATCTAATGTTTAAAAACTTCTCTAAAAGTAATTCATTCATGTGTAGAAGACAAATAATCCACTGAGGTGATCTTTTAAGACATAAATCGAGTCTTTTTTATTACTCCTTACCATATTCTGACATTGGTGTTGCATCCATAACCCACAACAGTGACCAAAGTGTCAAGTCTTTAATGTTCTTCGACTACAGAAATAGTTATTTCGCTTGATCTTCCGCTATGCCACTTTTTTAGTAATACATGATCAATGTATTCATGGTTGAGTTCAATAAATATTTTTAAATAAATAAGAATTAGTTTTAAAATAACAAGTTACCTTTCACACTAACTTCTTTTTTTATCAGTTGAGAAAACATTTTCGTCATTATATTATTATCTGCAAAAGTTTATGGATATAATCCAACGTCAAAGATTTATATCTCAACCATGTGAGGGAGTTACTGTATGAAAATTAAGATGTGAAAAGCAATGTATTTAAAAAATAACTTAAAAACATCAACATGAGTACCCTCTTTTTCTTTTTCCTTCTAGAAACTATAAAGAACCCTAGTAGAAGCTGTATTTAAAAAATGTTAGTGCGTCAGCACTTATGTTCATTTATTGCACTAAAATAATATTTTGACGAAAAATTTGCAAAGGTTAGCAAAGTCACAATTGATCATAGCTAAAGTTTTAAAAACTAATTTTTTTCAAAATAAGTAATGATAAAAAAGTTTTGCTTCATAACGAAACCTTTGAACGCAATTGGGGGGGGGGGGTAAATCCATTTTTCTACGATCATTTAGTTTCTTATGACGCAACTTTCGTGGGGATAAATTTTGATATCTTAATATTAGATTTCTTTAATACCCCCTAATGTATATATTTAATAAATTTTAGCAGCTCAACTGAAGGACAGTAAAAAATCAAAAACTTAAGAAACTTCCAACATACAGAATATGCAATATAAATTCCCTCCCACGTCTTAGCAATTCAATTTCAATGACAAACATCTGTAAAAAGATACAAATCTGTAATCAATGCATTAGTCCATATATAAGCAAGTGTTCTATTCCACCAAACCATATATGGAAACCAAACCTGTAAGAAACATTTTTAAATGCATCAAATGTGATGATTCATTTGGTAAATATTATTACGATGATAATATCATTGGACTCATATTAACGTTTATTATATTATCTTCATTCAAGACTTTAACATTCAAATACGTTTTCCAATTGTGTACTTCCAGATCTATTCTTCTTCTTTCAGTGCTGATAGTTTGTCAAAACAAATATACTTACCATGATTTTAATTGTATTATATCAGAAGAGAAAGTTCTTCTTTGATACTCATAAGTAAATGTCAAAATTCTTTTTAATGCAATATATTTGTACTTAATTGGAAAAAGAAAGTAATAATTAAAGATGGGCAAAACATTATTAAGAATTCGTAAAACTTACTCAGAGTCAATGTACCTTGATACGTTACATATGTTAAACCGACCACACAAACACACTTACGATAAATGTATATTGAAACGTTATGTAGACATTCATTAAAAATAAATAGTTAAATTCGATGATAATAAAAATGAAACACATGTTTCCAATTTGTAAAGCTGCCATAAAAAGTTAAATTGTAACTTTATTCATATGGATGTTTGCATTAGTAGGAACGTGCAATGAGGCTTTGAAAGGTGACGCTCTGACTTCATCAGTTAGATTTTCAAACATGTTTTCCAGCAATAAGAGTCAGTCAAACTTAACTGATGATGTATGTGCTTCATCTTACTAAGTCTCATTCCACGTGCCTGGCTGTCAGTATATATAAATTCATCATATTTAAATAATATAACTAATGTTCCAAATCATTATTATTATTTTGAATGATATTGCCCTCATTAAATTATCTATTTTTTGAGATCGTCAAAATATAAATATTACTTTTATGTTATGTATATTTATCTTCTTCAAACCTCAAATAATTTAATTTTATCCGTTAGTTTAATCGATGTATCTTGAGCAGTCTTCCAGGCACCAGTCAATAATTATATTCAATCTATTCACGAAACCATGACTTTTTTCTACATAGCAGCAAACCTACATTTAATTGTATGTCCACAAACTAAATATAAAAAAGAATTTTATCACCGATGTACTAATAAATTTTCAAAAACGTTTTATCGTTGATTAAAGTCAACAAATAATAAAAGAACCACAGCAGTTCATTTATTATTTTTTACTGATTAAGATCAATAAAAAAAAAAAATCAAAACTTATTTGATCTTGCAAATAATATTAATATATCAACGCTTGAATACCATTCTTCGGTTGAATACAACAACAAATTTCTACTCCAAATCTATAAAAAACTATGAACATGATTTTTAGTTTGAAATAAACAAATCAATCTATTAGCCGCAAAGTATCATTGATAATAATATACTCTTAAACACATAGTCAATTCCAAACTTCGCCTGAATTTACAAAAGGTTATCAGCAGAAATAAAATAAAATATGATAAACTATAGTTATTGTGTTTCGTCTAACATTACAGTTTGCTTTTGTTTGCAAAATATATCATGCAAAGATTATAAATAGGATTAAATATCGTATATCTACCTGAAGAAGAGGGTCAAAATATATCTTCATCAAGGCCGTTCTCAACTACTCATAAAATATCTCTGGATTCGGTTCATAGGATCACTAATCTAAATGCTCGGCTGTAAGTACAGTTTGGATCCATTTATATTGAAAGAGTTTAGTATGTTGGAAATGAATATAAATAAATAATGATTTTTGTAGTATGACTTATGGAATTCAAAGTTAACTTGTTTTGGATCGAATATAGGTTGATATATTTCCCTTGAAATGAGTCGATAGTTTACGTATATATTATTTTGATTTAAACCTTCTGACGTTGCCCAAACAAAGCCTATGATTATCGAAAGTTAAAATACATATTTTACTTATTGATCAACGCTTTTTGAATCGGCAATCAATGTCTATGTATGTATAGATAATAAATCAAGTAAGGCAATGAAAACCATTTATATTAGGTTTTTAAAGAGCGAATGAAATGCTCATAGGAACCTTTCTCTTAATGTTTTTGTTACCTGTCCGGCTTTGATCCTTCCGTTTATAAACCCTTTTGCTTGTTGGAATGTAAATGATAAATACTCCTTGTAGTACGTGTTTATTTTTATCTATTATTTATATCAGTTCTTAAACATAAATTTCAAGAAAACATGTATCAAATCAAATTAAGTTATTTATTCAATAATGATGAGAGATTCTTCATTGACCCCATAAATGTTGTGCATGTCTTTAAAGTTATAATCTTTATCACACTATTGTTTTTCTGATTGGCAATCATTTTGCTAGTTGCTTGAGGAAGAAATAATAATCTGGTTAATAACAAGATGTTGAATCATTCATATAAGAACATTTTAAATATAGGTGACGTCCCCCATTGTCCATACACTGTATATACCGAATGTAACAGTGACAGTGAATTCAGAGCGGTATGTCAACATGTTGGAGAAGTTTTTCCCCCGATTTGTCCCCTTGTGATTTTTATTTGTGAGGATATTTGAAATCCCGTGTTTATGCCAACCGCCCAAGAAGCCTACCAGACTTAAAGGCCAACATCAGAGAAGAAATTGCCTATATACCCGCTGATACGCTGGTGAGGGTCATGGCAAACACCCGAAATCGGTATATATAGTGTATGGACAATGGTGGAAGTCACCTATCTGATATGATTTTCAAAACTATGTGAAACAAAACTTTAAATATGTACTAAAATCATAAATCAAAATTAAAACCTTTCTGATTTATAAATCTTGTTTTATTGTCTTCTGAAAAAAGGAAGTCATGTTGCCGCACCCTGTATTATGAATGATTTATTGTTTTGTACTGATAAACTTAATGCTTACTCTTTGTATGTGAAAGGACTTTTTATGAATGCATATGCTGTATTATACGTTTGTGTTTTCATCTAAATGGAACATAAAGTGCATTTAAGTGAGTGGGCGGAGAAATCGTTCTCACATGAACGCCGTACTTTCGTTTGAAACCCTCATTTTTGACACAAAATTATTACCTCCGCCGAAGGAGGTATTGTTTTCACTGGCGTTTGTTGGTTTGTTTATTTGTTTGTCAGCAGGATAACTCAAAAAGTACGGAACGGATTCGAATGAAACTTTGTGGAGTTGTTGGAAATGCCAAAAGAAACAAGTGATTAATTTTTGGCATCTCTAAGTGCTTTTTTAATATGCAAAATGAGCAAATACTAAATGAAATGGGGTCTCTATTCAGGGAGTAGGAAAGAACAAACGCTAAAAAAATATTCATTGACGTATTATTGTTCATATATCAGCTCAGGACTATGTTAACCCAGTGACGTTGCTTAAACTTCTTCCTCTTCCCGTCTCTGAGTGCTTTTTTAATATGCAAAATGAGCTAACAGAGAGGAAACAATGATTAGAGATAGAAAATCGGGCGTGTGAAAGGGAGAATGTTTGAATGGGAATGTTGTGGGGATCGGCGGAGGTACACACTCTCTGAGTGTATATATGCCTCTAGTTTTCACTGGCGTTGGTTTGTTGGTTTGTTTGTCAGCAAGATAACTCAAAAAGTACGGAACGGATTCGGATGAAACTTTGTGGAGTTGTTGGAAATGCCAAAAGAAACAAGTGATTAAATTTTGGCATCTCTGAGTGCTTCTTTAAGATGCAAAATGAGCTAAATACTAATAAATATTTCAAGTTAGCCTACTCTGCCAATAGATGTCGCTGTGCTGTGAAATCGGGTGCCGGGAGCATCTTCCTCTCGGAATTTCCGTCGAGGGGAACCCTCCCCTGGGTCTGCTTTAACCATTCCTGGAACAAACGTTTATGTTCCTCTTCTTTGGCTCTCTTTCTCTCTAGTTCACAGCGGCACGTATATGCCCATGTCATTTTGAACAACTCAACAGTATTCAGTAAACTTTTTAAAAGGCAATGCCGATCTAGATGATGTCTTCCTCTTCTAGTATCTAATGACCTTATTTTCCCGATTCCCATATTAAGTTTTTGACAAGGTGTTATCGTCTGTGCAAAGAAGTCTTCTATTCTAGTTTGTCTGAAAACCGGCATAAAAATGGAATATTATACAAAAAGAGACATTACTTACTTACTTTTTCTTAACAGCAATAGCGTTGGAGACTCCATTCGTGCAACAGGACGCAAAGTGGTCCAATTGTGAACATTTGCGCATATTTTGTCCACAGTAGGACAGAATCTACTCTTGAGGATGTGAGAAGTCGCGCAGAATTTGCATAGCTTCTTAGTGGGAAAAGGTGAAAGCGGCTTACGAGCTTGAAATTTCTGCGGGCGTTCTTTTTGGCTCGCCATGAACCTTTTGGACCCTTATATTCCGACACCATCATAGTATGTTCGGCCACCATCTCACGAGAGTGAGCTTGCGCGGACTCCAGTGCTCTTCCCAGTTGAACGACTTCGTCAAGTTTAATGGCCTTTCTCTCAAATGCAGACCCACGAAGTTGAAGATTAGAGGTGTTCTTGATGATGGTTCCCAAGACCACATCATCCTCATAAGGAGCCTGGCAGGAAGCTCAAGTGAGCCGACAGAACTTGGCCTGCCCCTGAAGGCGAGTAAGAAAGTCGTCAATGGGCTCACCAACCGCATGCTTCATTTCAGTGAGGTAGAACCGTTCGTAGAGAACAGATTCTATGGGGGAGAATGCCTCGGTCATGGCTCGTAGAAAGGAGGAGTAGCAGTCCTCATCGTCTTTAGTCTCGATGGAGAGGGTTTTATGCCAGCGTTGCACCGTTGGGCCCGCGCAGTGGAGGAGAAGAGCCTTCTTTTGCTTTTGGGGCAGCTCCCCACAGAGAGAGAGATAAGTCTGGAACTCATCGTTCCAGGACGACCATCGATGACTTCTACGAGGAGCGGACATGTCGAATGGAGGAGGTTGAGACACTCCTAAGCGATTCGTTCCTGAGAGAGAGTCCGTGGCAGGAGGAGGAGGAGTAGGGACCGAATCGAAGTCGTAGGTCTTAGGATCACACCCACACGACTTGATTAGTGACGAAGGAGTGCAACGAGCTCAGGCTTCCGTTGAATTTTAAGGGCTTCTTCCGAGTCACATAACTCCATGGAGAGACACTCCGCGAACAGCTCGGCGGTAGTGAGCTTGGGTCACCTAGTCAGCCAGATGTTGTGTTGGGATACCTTTTAGAGAGAATTTGTAATTAGTATATTAATATCCCATCCTCGTCGCCAGATGTTGTGTTGGGATACCTTTTAGAGAGAATATTTAATAAGTATATTAATATCCCAGAGTCGTCGCCAATGAGATTGCACGACAGGAACTAATAAATAAGAACGACACGTGTGAGAGAGTCATGACTAGAAGACTCCTTTATTGACACAGCAGGAAAAGGGAGGAAATATGTACAAGGAAAAGGAAAGAGAGAGACACAGTATACATGACGTCAGAGTGTTTCCAACGTGACGTCAGGACATAACAAATGATAACTTCTTTTTTGTTTCTAGGTTGATTTTCTCCAGTCCTTTTAATCTTAAGTTAACATTAATAAAGTTTCTAACAACATTTTTAACTTCATAGGAATGAACCATCTTCAGATCTTCAAGTCTAGTTGTAATGTCAATAGAGAACTTCGTATAAAAAGCAGCTTGATGCCATCCGAATTTAGGATGAGCCCCATAGAGATATAACGAGAGCTGATTCCCTTCAATAGCAGAGAAACAGCGTTCTGTTGTTTCTGTGTGTTCAAAATAAAAAAAGTAATTTGTAATACGTCATCGTAAGCTGATCATATAGATAGATTCTATCTCTATGATCAGCTTACGATGACGTTGTATAAATTACTTTGTTTATTTTGAACACACAGAAACAACCGAACGCTGTTTCTCTGCTATTGAAGGGAATTAGCTCTCTATATTTTTATATCTCTATGATTAGCCCCCGCAATTTCATGTTATTTAAATCCAAAGAGTAGAGCCAAGGCAGTGCCTTAGAGTAGGTGAGTCTACACGAAAGACTGATCAGTCATAATATAAACTGACAAAAACCCATGACATACAAATTTCATATCATAAATTAATAGGTGTTTGGATTTAATTATTGACTGTGTTATATGTTTTAATTTTATTTATTGTAACAATAATCTAAAATAAAATAAATACGAAAAGAACATATTTTAATTATTTATTGTTGATTGAGGTTTTGTGACCCACATCTTATATAAAAATATGATCATAAAAGAGACTATGACGTCATCGGTTTATCTTTTTATTAAGTGTCCGCGCTACTTTTTAAGTATCACATACCTGGTATTCTATATACCTTGAGTAGAGCTATATCGTATATGTCAATATGCCTTACTCCTTCCATATGAAAAAAACTGTCCTTAGGATATTCAAGTAAGACCACAAAAGTCTCCCACTTATATCTCTTGTCCCAATCAAGAGCATATTCTTCCTTTCCCTATGGATTATTTTTTTTTCTTCAAAGCTTTAGAACAGGGGTCGGCAAATAGTGGCCCGCGGGCCAATTTTGGCCCGCCATCTTTTTTGTCTCGCTTACAAGATGACATTTAATTTGATTAAAACCCATAATTCAAAAAGAAAAAAAAAGCATACAGCAATTCTATCAACTTCGAAACATTTATTGAGGTATAGATGATAGTCCTAAAGTGACAAAACAACAGGTGGAACATCTTGTGCAAAAAAAGCAGGCAAATTATAAAATAATCTACGTTTGATTAAATTAACGCAATGTTTGAGATGGACATTTCACCGTCTAGGAAGGTCACGTATCGTTTGCTCATTCGCTGAAAGGTTTTTATTTAATCTAGTAGCGCACAGAAGCGCTCCAGTGCCTTTCCTTTAGTTAACCAGCGCATGCCATTGTGAAGTAGCAGATCTCATTGGCACGATACATATATACACACGTTTCTCTTTTATATATAGAGATAATATAATAATTTAAAAAGCTATGGTCCGCGATGCCATTGTCTGAAAAAAATTTGGCCCGTGTCCAAACGTAATTGCAGACCCCTGCTTTAGAATATGACAAGGGAGGGATCTCCCCGTCTGGTGGTCTGTCGGTAGACATTGAAAAGCGAGGGATATTTTGGGCGTGTGAAAGGGAGAATGTTTGAATGGGTACAATTGAGTTCAGGCTCTTTTTATCATTATTATCTTTCCTCTTTTGAGGAATATATATTTCTTTTATGAAGTTGGCCAAGTAGGCCGGAACGGAAGGTATTTATTTTGTATTTGAATATCAGTTTTTGCTTCTGTTCTGAGGAAAGAGAATTGTGATAACAAGAACCCATATAAATTTAATCATTTCTTGATTTTATTAAAAAGAAGGAAAAAGGAGGGACTCCTTCTCTTACTTAATTTTTATGTAGGACAGGATCCCAAATACGTATTTTGGGTCCAAACCCCAATAAATTTAGCTGTCAGTAGTGAAATGAGTCCAATAGCAATGAGTTTTGGTAGCACGTTGATGTAATGGCCTATATGGTTCGACAGATTTGCATCCGACTGGATGTAAATAAGCATTAAAGAATTATAATTAGTCTATCGAACCTAGGATCTTATCAATGAGGTAGACCAAAGATGACCATCCCCTATCGGGATTCGAACCTGCGCCCCAGCATTGAGAGTTGAACACGCCTTAACACGCACGGCTATAGCACCCCTCATGTCCAATGTTTTTATTTAGGAAAAGTCTTTTTTAAACCAAGAACTATTTATATAAAAAAGTATTTATTGCGTTTTCAGAGTTTTTTTGTGGGATTTACATGAAAATTCAATATTTTCTTACAATAAAATAACTAAACTTTGAATAAAAATGAATAATACATATTTTAAATCATTTTTAAACTTTAGTATATAAACTCAATTTTCTTACATCCATGTAATTCAAGAATAGGAGATGTTTTAATCTCGCAATATTTGTTAAGGGGAGGCTTGTATAATTAAAGTTCCTATTTGTGGGAAATCATTCATCTATTTGTTCCTATCTTATGAGGAGGGGTTTTAATTGTATAAAATATAAATACACGTGACACAAAAACCTTTAACCAAGAATACAAGTTCATCAATTTTAACTAGGACATTTCAATTTTCATAAATTGAAGCCCAGCACTATGAAAACACAACCGAGAGCAGACAAATGGAGCTTTTTTAAATTTATTTTACATATTAATTTATTAGGAAATGAATGTTTAATATATGTAATGGGCAAAGCGACTCTTTAAAAAGATTTGAATCTTTGAATTTCGTGCACTTATAATATTAATTTTTGATGCGTGCAAATAAACTGTATCAAGTCAATCATCAATCATTTCAAATGCTTATACAATTTTGAATGAATCACTCACGAACGACACATCTCTGCCTTCAAATCGTACAATTTAATATATAGCATAAACTCTTCTGGATATTGTAAAGTAATATTTCAACAGATTCTACTTTTAAATTTACGCATTATAAATTGTTGAATACTCTCCAAACCCTTCTCATTACATTGAAACAGTGCTATTCACTTGAGTATAATGTCGTTGCCAATTGTTAATAAATCAATTTTCACTCTTAAAAATCCTCTGTTCAAAAGTTGAATACACAAAATATAAACAAAAAAATGCAATATGATCTACTTAAGAAGAAATATGATCCATCCATAACTATTATCATTTTCAATTGATATACTCTTTATATCACACCTTAGTCTTTATGACATGAAAATGAAATCCCACGAAGAACGGGTATCGGATTTAATAAAACACACACACACACACACACACACACATATATATAATATATATATATATATATATATATATATATATATATAAGATAGAGAGATAGAGAGAGAAGAGAGAGAGAGAGAGAGAGAGAAAGTTTATTCTCACCAATAACAGAGAAATATAGAAATATGTTAAATGATGTCAATAACAAATTCATAAATACTAATTAATAAATATAAGGCTTTGTGATTCAGGAATATTTGTATGATTCCAGTTGATTTATTTATAAACTAAAAGGCTTTCTCAAAATCAGTGAAAATTAAATTAATCCAAAAATGGCATTTTTAAGTGTTTGAAAGCACAGGGGAATAGCAAAGACGACATCGATCCACGAAATGACAGTTTTTTTAAAGGGTAGACTCTAGAATACACAAAGTGTGAGTGAGGTTTTAAAACTAATACATTTTCATTAAATAAAAGCCTAAACTACTTCCGAAATCCTTTAAATACAATTTAGAGGAAACAAAAAATATCGTTTATCTTGTTTGTTTTAACAAAACAAAAAAGCATGAATTAATAGCATGAAAGGAAAAGGGAACATCAACAATATAAAATAGAAAGTTATTTTTTCCAAAGCTTATAAAGATTAAAAGAAAATAAATTTAGATCAATTGGAAACTTTTAAGTAAAATGACGAAATAAACGCTTTGGATAACCAAAGGAGAAAGAGTTAATAATCATAAACAATTAAATAAAACATCAATTCCCTCACTGTTGTCAAAGAACTGACATCAATTCATAGATAAGAATATCATTTTATAGTACAAATAATCTCTTTACTTGGACATCAATACATTTCATTGGCTAATCTTTGAATAAACATATCCTTACATGGAACATATTTTTGTATTATATAGGAAAAACATATTTGTTTTGAGATTATTATTTAAAAAAATCATATATTTATCCCTCTTCTTAGAATTCGACATCTTTGAAGACACAATAGTATCGATCCCTTGTTTTAAAGGATTTGACATCTCATCTGATTAAATGATAAATTGATTGTTGTTTTATACATTTCTGTATTAATTTTTTGCTAAATGAAATTGTGATTGTTTTATGTTAGATCTACAAATATAATGTCAACCTCTTTCCATCTCATCAATCCTCAAAGGAAAGAAAATATATTTCACATGCATCATTTTTAGATAGGAAACCAAACCTCAACAAAAACGAATTGGTAATGAGTAAAAATTGTACGAATTGTAGCGTAAAAATTAGGTTAATTTATTTATAAATTTATGTGCAATTCACTTGGACTTTGTTGGGGGGGGGGGGGGGGTATAGGATCTTTAGTGAGCCATCCTGCCTCATGTCGTGCTCCTGAAGACTTTTAGCAAACGCTTGAATTTGTAAAAACATGTCTGATCTAAGCTTAAATAATCAACTGTATTTTGATATAAGTATTTTACTTTTACTTTAACTATTTTAAACCTTCTTATAGAACTTTGGTAAGCTCTGTATTGATTAATTTCCTTATGTCCTTTTAGTGAGCAATCTATTTTGAGATATATTCTCTTATACCTATATTCTACATACAAATAAAATGTTTTTAGATATACAAATGGTATGTTATGCTTGGATGACTTATCTAATATTTAGTTATATATTATTAAACACACAATCCTAGAATCTATATAATATTTCACCAATCTCTGTCCGTCTGTATGTCCGCACGCTATCTCCTCTCACATTTATGGTCAGATTTGAACTTTGAAGGTACCTATGGAATCCTTGGGTCAAGGCGGACCTAATAAAACTGCAAAGTGATGGGACCAGAAATGAAAAAATCAGACCTTGTCTGTTTTTACTACCTAGACCCCACATTTATGAGTTACAATAATTTTCTGTTTTGTTCAAACATTCCTCAAAAAAAGTTTGACTTTGTACAAAAAATATGTTTTAAGTCACATGAGATGCTTTTTTCTCTTTCTTTTTTCCTCTCTTTACCTTTCATTCTTTAATTTATAAATACTCGCATATTTAATGTCATTGGATACACCTTTTCTGATTTTACTACCTACCTAGTATACCCGAAGGGCGAACATATGGCGCCGTAGACGCCTAAATATGCGAGTAATTACTAATTTACAGTCTACATATGTACTATCTATATAATAATGCCCTAGGAACGAACACAAAAACGCGACAATTTTGTATGTTACAGCCAAACCACTTGATGGATCGAGTTGAAATTTGGCACAGAGATGTGTTTCTATCTGGAAATTATATTAGTCAAAAATAATTGTCTTTATGGCCACAATGGGCTAGAAAAGGCCAATTGAAAGTTGGATTTCCAGTTTTTGATACACAAATGTATTTTTTCATGACAAATATTTTAAAGAGCTACTCTTTCTAAGAATTTTGATATTTATATGTTGGTATGTATCTTCAATAACTACATTTATAAGAGCGATCAAAGTTTAAATAAAAAGGGAGAAGGAAAAAATGAATGCCACCATCTATGTATATACCTAAAGAACCTAGGAACGAACACAAAAACACACAATTTTGTATATTACAGCCAAACCACTTGATGGATCCAGTTGAAATTTGGCACAGAGATGTGTTTCTATCTGGAGATTATATTGATCAAAAATAATTGTCTTTATGGCCACAATGGGCTAGAAAAGGCCAATTGAAAGTTTGATTTCTAGTTTGTGATGAACAAATGTATTTTTTTCATGTCAAATATTTTAAAGAGCTTTTGAACTATGATAATCTCACATCAAGGGGTCAAGCTCGCAGCTACGGGGAAAATATAGCCCACAAACTTTTTTACTGGCGTCGAAAATTTTACAAAAAGATTCACATTCCGTCCCTCTATATGGCCCATTTACACCCTTTTATATTGTACTGGAGGCACTCCCCAAAATAGAATTAAAAATAGCATAAACGTTTACCTGAAGGCACATGACGAGTGGATGAAAAATCCAATAGAATTGGTTAATGGATTTTTCATTACTGTCTTCCATCCACAGTCGAGGAGACCCTGGTCCTTTAAAACGAGTCTTGCCATTCTTTTTTTCACAAGGGCCCTGGCGTCATGTGCCTTCAGGTAAACGTTTATGCTATTTTTTAATTCTATTACACGTACATTTCATGCCCTCCGACTATAAGCCAGAGTCTACTGACTCTAATCCATCACGTTCAGATAGATCTGGAAAAACTCTTTGTCTTAAGATATTAAAAAAGATGCCGTCCCTTGGAATTTTCCAAATCTTCCTCACTACTATTCAAAAAAGCCTCCTCCAAAGCGTTCCTCCACCTCAACCTCCTCCTAACGACTCCTTAATGAAAACGAGCGAATTTTAAAAAAGATTAAGGCTTTCGAATAGGCCAACTCATTTTTAACACTCGAAGAGCTTCAAATTAAAATGGATAGGACTTGCCTTCCGAGTGGCGTTCAAGAACATTATGATGAAAAAGATAAGGAGCTGGTGTTCTTCAAGATGAACTTTAGTCATGGAGGACAGTCAATAGACTTCAGTCTAAAGATTAATGAAGAAATGACAAACCATATACGGTAAGCCAAACTTCATTCCTTAACCTTCTTTATTTATATATTGTTTTTCACATATCAAAACTTGACTATTCCTCAGTATTTTCTTATTAATATTGATTTTTACAACTACGATGACTTTATTCCCTGCTATGTTGTATTTTTCAGGGTGAAAGATAGAGATCTATCTTTTAATGATCTCGAACATATCACCAAGAACAATCATATTACAAAATGTGATACCCTTCTTAATATTTTGGCCTTCTTAAATTCATTGACATAAAACTCTTCCACCAATCAACTATTTAGCTTGGAAAATGAATGAAACACAGCTTTAAATCATTTGACAAATATCTTGCCCCATTTGGACGAAGCAAAAGAGAAAAAATTAAACTTTTTGATCGAACAATTATCCTTGTTGTTTAAATGTCCACAACAACGGAGATACAGTCCTGCCTTGTACGCCTTATCTATGTCCTGGAAAGGTTTATCACGAGTCTTTATAGAGATCTACGTAAAGAAGTTCTCACATTACCCACAATACATCGCCTTACGGAACTTTCTTCATCTTTGAATTTATAAACTGGATTGGCTGACTCTACAATAACTTACCTAAAGGCTCGCTTCAAGGCTCTAAGTCAAAATAGGGATAAAATATTAGTATAATTTTTGACGAAACATACTGTACAAAACGTATATTTGGATTCAGAAAAATGCCTTCGAATGAAGAATATCATAAGTTTTGGCAAAAATTTCACTGAAAGATTTGGAATATCATTTTTCTGAGGATGTAAATTCAATAAATGAAAAGATTAAGTCTTCTTCTTTAAATATATTTTCCAATTTAAAACATTTTACTTTTAAAGATTCATTTAAATATATTAATGACGTATCTGTAGTTTACTTTTGTTCTGGTTATATCGCGCATTTCTTATGTAAAACTATAGCCTGTCATTCTTGCCACAATTTATTGACAGCATTAAATAAAAAATTCGATGTAAAATTATTCTCCTTAGAAAATATTGATGATGAAAGTAAGCTTTTAGATCAAATTAATCGAGGTGGGCTAACTCGTCCATCTGATGTTTTTTTTAACGTGTTCCTTTGTTTATGCATTTTTTCAGAAATTCAAAATTCAAAAAGTATCTTCAAAGAGTTGATTTCTTTCCCTTCTTCAAAAAATATTTTTGTTCTTTCGTTTATTAAACTTTTGGAAAATGATACTTACGCTTATGAAATTATTTTAGCAGAATGCGAAGAAGACCATTCCTTTGAAAAATTTATTCCACAAATCGCTGCTAAATTTTTTAATTGTATGTCCAAAAATTATGTTTCGGAAATCAATGATCAAATTCACAAAACAAAAGAAAAACAAGCAGTCAAAATATGAAATAATTCTAAGAGATTGAAAAAACTTAAAGGAGAATAAACAAAATGTATGTATGTTATTATAATTTGGAAGAATGCCCTAAATGTATCTATGTTTATTTATTATAAGCCCATAAAATTTGTAAATAGTAAAAAATATATATTTCGTTCTCAAAATCATTATTTGTTATGAAATACATAAGGAAAGAGGAGAATGTACGCGTATTCTCCTTTTTCCTTTTTAGATCCCTCATCGTATTTTCCTCGCGAGTCTTCTTTTCCTTGTTGTTTTAGTATTCATTGCTCTACACTATCCAGAGGAGTTTATGATATATTTTAATTGTTTCGTTTTTAGGTGGAGATGAGTCGTTTGTGAGTGATTCGTTCATAATTGTACAAACATTTGAAATGATTGATGATTGATTTGATACAGTTTATTTGCACACATCAAAGACTAATATTCTAAGTGCAGAAAAATCATGAATTTCAAAGATTCAAATCTTTTTAAAGAGTCGCTTTGCCCATTACATATATTGAACATTCATTTTCTAATGAATTCATATATAAAATAAATATAAAAAACTACATTTGTCTGCTCTCGGTCGTGTTATCATCACTTCAATTTATAATGTCCTCGAAAAATCGATGAACTTGTTCTCTTGGTTATTTTTTTTTAGTCACATCTATATATTTTAAACAAAAAAATCCCTGCTCATAAGATAAAAACAATTGCATGAATGATTTCCCACAAATAGGAACTCTAATCATGCAAATCATTTCTTTACAAATATGACAAGATTAAAACATCTCTTATTCTTGAATTACATAGATGTAAAAAAATTGAGTTTCTATACTAGAGCTTAAAAATGATTTTAAAAAACAATTATTCATTTTTATTCAAAGTTTAGTTATTTTATATGAAGAAAACATCGAATTTTCATGTAAATCCCATGAAAAACCTCTAAAGACACAATTAATACTTTTATTTATAAATAGTTGTTGGTTTAGAAAAAGACTTTTGCTAAATAAAAACATTGACAATCTGACATTTAATCAGTTTTATATTGAAAAAAATTGATATTATCAAAAAACCATTTTCATGAGCATTTGAAATGTAAGACCACAAATAAACAGATAATCAAATTTTAATTCCCAAAATAACCCTTATATTGAGAGTTCTAGCTTCAGATGAAGAATACATTAAAGTTATACTTTGTCATCAATCATTCCCCTCTAGAAAATTCATTCTTAGTCAAGAGTACTTAATATAAAAAAGAATTAAGGAATTAGGTGCATCAAACAAAATTATATTCTGTTAATAAGCTGGCTTTCATGCTACAAAAAATCTGTGACATATGTCCTTGAGAGAAGATCCATTAGCCTAAAAAAATTAGTTAAATTATTAAAACACAAATTGTCAAATGAGTTTAGTATACTCACAAGTTCCGCAAGATAAGTGACAACTTTTGTCAATATCGTCATCTCCTCCACACATATGCTTCAATTCTGGGCAGTTGGTATACTTATCGACGCATTCTGTTGGTAAAAAGGTCGGTTTATTTTTATAATAAGCAAAACACCTATTTTTTACCTTTACAAGCCCCGCAAGTTACTGGACAACCTTCAGTAATCTGCTTATGCTGTCCACAGAGACGTGAATTTTGTTTGCATTGGACATACCTATCCCTGCACTCTATAAGAACCAATGGTCATTATTTTGGTACACTTATTTATAAACCGTACTTACCAACGCTGGGCTTTCTAGTGGTAGTTGTTCGCCCGTTGCAGCCGTATTTGGCTTGCGCCTTTTGAGCATCTAAATGAGTCATTCCATCTCGATTTCCAATTTTGATTCCAATTGGGACCTCGGCGCGAACAGACATTGTATCTCTCCCGTGGTGGTGAAACTAGGATTAGTGGATAAGGATAGTTAAATACAAATATAACGAATTTCATTATCCGCTTACTAATCCAAGCCGTAGTGCATAATTGATCCAAAGTCGTAGGGCATTCCAAATGTTTCTGTTTTAAAACCAGATACACAATTGTCAAAGGATTTTTGAGAAGACTTTGGGTCACAAACTGGGGGCCGTTCTGAGGATCCGACTTCGGTGCTTCGGAAGTAGTTGCTGATAGAACTCCTCCTGATATTTGACCAGTTGATCTGTACGTATTGATCTCGGTCAGCCCGGGTCTGCTCATGAGCGAAGCCTAGAACATGGAGCATTTCATGTGCAGCAATTCCCATGATCTAATGGCGGAAAGGAAGAAAAAATATGCAAAGGCTTCAAATAAATAGAATTGTAGTTTTTTACTGTTTTTCAACTACAAATATGTTATGTTAAATTTGGTTCCCCTTACATTTTAAAATATTGTTGACGCAACTAGGATTTAATTATAAGTTAGATTATAATATACTCACCATGCAAGTTCTTCCTCTGGCATCGGTTCTCTGCAAGTTCAATGTATGTTGGCCACGGCGGTTGTGGTATCCCAGAGTGGCAAAGCATCCAGACTCGTCATTCTTTATCAGAACATAATTCTTTTGGGTTGAGCGAACTACAAATTTAATGCAAACCCGCTGTTCAATATGCCTCATGGCAGATAGAATGACAGCCCTATCATTTACACTATAGCCAGAGCCCAGGACATAGGGGATTTCATTCTTCGGCCAAACTTCTCCAAACATAAAGTTCCTGGAGTTTGCTGCCTGGTAGTCATACTTATCGTAGATTATTCGGCAATCCGCTGCCTTAATTTCTACAAAAGCAAAGTTAGGTTTATATTTAAAAATATTAAAGAATTCCAAACTTACCCCCAGCAGCGGCATGACCAATTCCAAGGAGAACTACGAGACAAAGGCCTGAAGGAATCATTTCTGGATTTCACTCGAATGATGTCCTTTCAAAGAGCGACGGCATTTTTATATACCTGCTTCATCAAAGGCGAACAAGTGCATAATATGTTCAACTGTTTCCTAACGTCAAGTTGTATTGGATACACACATACGGTTCAAAACAAAGCATTTGTGCAAAAGCTCTACAAATATGGATGTTGGAACATGAAGCAAAACGATATTTGTTTTGAGGTATGAGTTATAGTTGCATAAATAATACACACAAATAAGGAATAATATGTTGTGTATATATATATTTTTTGCCTATTTTGTTATATAGAATTGAATCCGTATGGATATGAATAAGCATTTCGGTGTTAAAATTAGTGTGTAATCGTCTTTATTTTTCCCATGAAACATCCTAGCACTTCGGCTAGTCAGGGATGTCAGGAATTTAAAAAAAAGTAATACAATGCATAAATATATACATATATAAGACTATATAAATCGAACAAATACTTATATATAAATATATAAAACAAACAAAAGGTTTCTTTGAAGAAAGAAAAAAACCTTAATTTTAAAACAAAAATAAAAAAATATTATCGTCTGCTATATAGATATTATATACGGGCACCATTTTTTCAAAGACTTGGCAATTACATGTGCTTCCCTCATGGTTTTGGCGTAGCGATGTTTAGGGCTACTGTTCCAAATAGCTGCAGCACTGGTGACAAAAATGGCCACCGACTTAGGGAGAGGAGATCGGATGAGGCCGGCCATCGATCCGCACGTGACTGCTAGCCCTTACGCCAAGTAAAGACCTAGCTGCGCTGTTTATGGAAACCTGGATCGATCTTGCAGCCTTCAGTGGACCAGTTACGTCGTTTTTTAGTCAAGGTACATTTGTCACCGCGGCAGCGTAGCTGACTCGACCCAGCATAAGACCTTTGGCCAATTGTTGCAAATATACTCCGCGTGGGAGGTGTAGCGAAAGACGATTAATCAGCGCCGCACACTGTTGTGCTGACCGCACCACATTGGCCTCATGGGGACTGGTGGAGAAAGCTGCGTCAAACGTGACTCCAAGGAGCTCAATTGTCCTGGATGGCCTCACATCCACTTGATCTATTGGTATGGTAAATGTTTTGACTTCAGAAGCCTTGGCACTACCACCAATGAGGAGCTGCGTCTTGGAGGCCCCATTCCCTGTCGCAAAACGATAGAACGCTTCTGCCCTTTCTGTTAGAAGTTTCCCGATGGTGGTGAGGTCGTTGGCCACAGCCCAAATGCAGGTGTCATCTGCGTATCCAGAGTTGTCTTCGTCATGGATGCCCAGACAGGCAGGCATATCTGCAACTAGGGTCAGGTAGAGCAGAGGGCCCAAGATGCTTCCCTGGCGAACACCAAACTTGACCGGTAGAAGGGACGACTTCGCACCATTCCAGTCGACACATTGTCTACCTCCAGAAATATAGGACGAAAACCATTGTAATTCAGTTCCCCTGACCCCAAGTGCTTCAAGTTTGGGTAGCAGTTGATTTTTGTCGACAGTATCGAAGGCAAGAATACCAACAACCTTTCCATCCTGCTTACCACGAAGCCACTGCGCATGCGCTGAGGCAAGTGCCGCGTTTGTGGACCTCCCTTGCCGAAAGCCGAACTGGGTAGTGGGTAGTGCGTTCAACTTAGCCAGGTGCTGCTCTAAATCTCTTTTTACCAATGTCTCGATAACCTTAGATATGGCTGGAAGGATAAAGACAGGACTGTAAGAGGCTGGATCAGTGGATAACTTCCCTTTAACTTTGAAAACTGGGAAGACAATGCCAGTCTTGAAAGCGATGGGAACGATGCCAGAGGAAAGTGATACATTAATTACATGCGAAATAGGAGAAGCTAAGATATTATAACCCTTTTTGAGGATGGATACTGGAATGCCATTCACTCCCATGGCCTCCGTGGGCTTCAATGAAGCAATAATCTTAGCTATCCTGCCAGCATTCGCAAAAGAGAAGTGGAACGACTCTGTCTTTTCAGGCCAGTCGGACATCGGGGGCGAGAGATCCTCAAGACCCGGACGTAATTGGTCAATTTTATCAATATGAAACTGATTCATGGTCTCAGCGGCACCGGAATTACCCACAGTAGCAGTACCATTTACATTCAGTGAGGTGGGAAGAGAGGCCTGGGACTTGCCAAGTATGTTGTTCGCCAGACCCCAGAGTGTCTTCGGCTTATTTTTCTCTGTGTGGATCTTGGCGAGGTTTGACTTGGGTGATCGTGCAAACAAGCGAAAAGACCCGATTGCGCAGGCGGCAGTACTCGTCTCCAGAGGCACGGTCCCGTGCGTTCATGAGGTCTAGTGTATCTTTTGCCAGATAAAGATCTCGACTTCGGCGGACCTTAATTGTTTTAATCGGAATGGCAACATCCATGGCAGCGGTGATACCCTTCTCCAGAAACTCAAATGCCTCGTCTGGGTCCTTGATGGTATATATGTCTTCCCATGGCCACATGTTCAGGGCTGCTTCCAGTTCGGGGATTCGAAGGGCCTTAAAGTTCCGTCTCTTAATCTCCATCAAGGAAGTTTTGGTTTTCGTTGTATCGATGAAAGCGACCACAGGGCGGTGATCAGAACTACAGTCACCCAAAACATTTACGTCTATCCTAACCCCAGAGTGATATACGTGGTCGAGGCTGGAGGTGCGGTGAACTCCGTTGAAGAGACCGTCGGACTCCCAAGTGGCTGGGGTAGTTGCATAAGTGAAGCCAGAAGACTCTGTAGCCTCAATTAGGGAGTGGAGGAGTGGCCTCCGCGTATTGGATTTATCTGCTAGTCTGTGCATATCGAGATTGAAATCGCCCATTACAATGATTGAGCCACAGGAGTTTGCAGCTGCAGAAATTTGAGCGGTGAGGTTGGTAAGCTGTTCCTTCTCCATTGAAATACCACGGGCCTTAGTATCGGAGGACGAGAACTGCCTATACATACCCCCAACGACTAGTTTTGGTTGATGTAGCTCAATCCAGACTGACTGGGCAGGCGTAGACATGTAGCAGACTCTCTTCATTTATTCCCACCAGATGGCGTGGCGTTAGTTTGCTCTGAAAATGTCAGCATTTACGTTAATAATAGTACTTACTCCTATTCCAATTTCAATCATTTTTTCATCGTGGTATTCATTGTATTATAATGCTTAATGACACATTATTCATATTTATACTATTTCTTGTGTACGTGTGTTTGCATTATTATTAATAAATACTTGGTCAAAGAGAGTGTTTGATCTCAGAGCTATAAATAGCTTGTGATCAAAAGATCTCATCCTCTTTTTCTCCAGTCTACAACTACGATAGATGTATTCATTTCATCTACAGACATGATATTCTTTCTTAGCCTGGCATCAGCACCAATTGCTAGGATGGACTTGATGAGAACAATGACACGTACTTTTTGCCGGGAAGAACATTGGGTGTGTAAGAAGTGTAGCCATCAATGCTAGAGATGCTCGCAACCTCAGGTGTGAACTCTGTCTCCGTTATGATGGCCAGATCAATAGAATTAGAGTGAGGAGGTGGTGGAGGGCCAATTCTTTTGAGCCACGTGTAAGATTGGCCGCATTCCAGGTCATAATTTTTAACCTTGTAACGCTGCAACAAGGGTGGCGAGTTGTTCCGCTTTCGACTTAGAACCTTGGCAAGTTCGACCTCGGGTTTTTAGTGGGCATTTGGGATGCAGGGAGGTCTTGGAGGTCTTGGACGTATCTCTTGTGGACGTGGCCATTGCATATGTCCGTCCTATGGTGGGAGGATGCAAAGGAGTTTTTTTTGTCTTGGCGAGTGCAAGCTGTGCACGGAGGCGTAAGTTTTCGGCCTTTTCGAGTTTGTATCGGAGTTCGGATATCTCCGTTTTCCTGGTACCTGTAGCCTTCTTCTCGTACGCCTTGGGTTTGGAGGAGGACTGGCGCTTCCCCCTGGTGTCTTTTCCCGACCTATAAAAGATGTGCCAGGCAGAACATTCTGGCATCCTCTTTGTGATACAAGAAGCATTGTTGCACAGAGGTAGGTGGTGAGCACTTAACACCTTTATAGAGAGTCTATCGAACCTAGGATCTTATCAATGAGGTAGACCAAAACTGAGCATCCCCTATCGGGATTCGAACCTGTTGAACACACCTTAACGCACTAAGTTATGGAGCTCCTTATATATATTGTAATAAAAACATTTTAATTTTTCAATAAAAAGTAAGTTATTTGGCCCTTGAATCGATAGATTGTCATGAGTTGATGAGTATAACATTTCTATAATAACATATGAGATTCGAGAGCTACAAGTCTATGATTGAGTATGCTCAACAATGTTTGTTTAACTCCTAGATATGCCCCACCACACCAGAACTTAATCTGGTATCAGCCGGTAGAGGTCTACCTAAGAGCAAGTAGCTTTATTATTAAATAATTTTATATTTACATAAAATGCTGTATATTTTTATTAATTGGTCCTCCAACGATAGTTTTCTTTCTTGAGCGGCCGCCGCCAATTCCGTTATTTCCCGCTTTGTGCAGCCACAATCGTGAATCAAGTGGTAAGGCGTTTCCTCATCTTCTCCACAAAGTCTGCATGTTGAGTCCAGTGATTTCCCCATAATAAATTGATGTCGTTTTAGGTTAATATGGCCACTGGCCATTGCAATTATAACGGATGCTTGATGTCTTTTATATTTGTAGATTTTTCTTCCGATGTAAGGCGCATTGATGAATTGCTTCGATTGTCACCAGCTGTCCAAGTTGTTCCAAATAGTTCTCCAAAAAGACATTGATGTTTTTCTAAGCGCCGCCTTTGTCTGGCAGATTGAGGCAGGAACAGCGACAGGATCCCCTTTTACTGTGCTTTCCTTAGCCAGGTAGTCGGCAAACTCGTTTCCTGTGTTATTATTGTGTCCCTTGATCCAACCAATGGTGATGTCACAAATAGAGTTCTCAAAGGCACTTTTACAATTTATAATTTCTTCTGTAAGTATATTTCCAGGTCGAGGTTTTAAGCTGTCAATAGCAGATAGACTATCAGAAAGAATAAGCAGACTTTACCTGCTGTTTTCTTAGTCGGTAGGTTACTTGCCAAATTTCTAATGGCTTCTACTTCAGCTTGGTATACAGTATTAGTATCATCAAGTTTAAGTAAGCGTTGATCTATTACAATGTCACGACATGTTATTGCCCAACCGGCACCTGAACTATCATTTATTCTGGAGCCATCTGTGTATCCGATTAAATCATAATCATTTTGGGACCATACTTTTGCCACCTTATACTCTGCACTGTGTGGTTACTTTTTTTTAGCTGTGCAAGGAGCAACACGTCATTCAGTGCGTCTTCAAATTGAAGTTGTTTTAGCGGAGTTAGGACTCCTTGTACGTTTTTAACTATGTTAAGAATTGTTTTAAGTGCACTTCCTTCCTTTCCGGATCAATTTTGGACTTCAACATCGGAATCATCCCTATTTCAACTGTTTAGATCATTATGGTCCCAAAGCTTTTCTTCTTTTTCTTCTCTTTATGAGAGAAACTCCTTCCATAATTTGTGGGAACGTTAAGAAAGTTATTATCACAAAACCTTCCCAGATGAAGATAACGTCATCAAAAGATTCGAATCAAACCGAATCTCTAAAAAATGAAATTCCGACGACCTGAAATGGAAGACGTTACATCAAAAAGAAAGGCAAGATGGGACCCCAATCCCTCCGAACCAACAAAACCGTTCACAGAAATAGGGAGGACAAGTCAAATGAAACTCCCCCTCAAAAATAGCCGGAAAGAATGAATTGGCTTACCTCTACAACCCCAAAATCATAACAAAACTAGAGACGGTTTCTTTATGCTGAGATACAAAAGAAGCAATGACTATCTTTGTTCCGTAAGAACGGTGATTCATATTTCGCTTGATGAGTGAATAGACCATTAAAATTCTAGATACAGACTATGTCAGTCGTATGTCCTCATCTGTTGGAAAATGGATTCCCACTTATGAAGGGCGCCGATACACAAACAGAAAGAGCTGTATATATATCAACGTGATGCTTCTGCCAAATATGGTCGAAAAATTATAGCATCCACACTCTACTGACAACTTCATGGGCAGAATCAGAAGAAATGATGAATGCCCGTAAGGGAAAAAAGATGCCCAAGATTTACCGAGGAATCACCGGTGACATTAATCGATGATATACTTGCTAAATCATTAAACATCAATGCACTATTCGTGGCATTGAAGGGAAATTTGAAGTTGCAAAATAGATCTACCTCACTTGGAAAAGTTCTTATCTCTCTGGTAGACCAACACAGCGTTAAAAGTCTCCAATTAGTGGATTTTACTCTTCACCATTGCATCGCGGGAAAGTGCGCTTTCAGCCCCCGGATGCTCCGACTGTTTGAAGAAAAAGAAGAAACTGTTGAAAAGACGACATCGAAACTTGACAATCCTAAAATCATATTGACTGAAGAAACACACAGAAGATGGAAACAATACAAAAATTAAAGAACTGGAATCATGACAAGAACGACAGAAAATCTATGGAAAAGAAGCTAAATATCCTATTACTAGATCTATCGGATAACAGAAATGTCCCAAAGAAATAAAAAACAGTCAAAATTAATTGTTTTTTCAAGAAATTGAAATGATTGGTTAAGAAAAGTATTGATCATGTGGTCATGTAATCTATATTCTTGTACTATTAAAATGTAACTCCTATTACTGTTGTAGCACATATACCCCGTTTGTTCGTGCTCAATTTCTTTAGTTTGTATGTGTGTTATCTATTTCATATGTATATATACTATATCTATTGTGATGCAGTATAAACTTCTAACTACTAACTCTGCACTGTGTGACCATGCTGTTATACCACGATTTGGTAAAGGGTTTTTATATTTCCTAATATGCGTGTCAAGGTATTTAAATGCCCTTTATTGAGTGGTCAAACCATTTCAGTGGTTGTCCAATTCTGTATATATTCTTGTTAGGCAGGCACGTTCCATTACATATAAATGCAGTGGAATTAGCCCACATAATACCTCCATTATATTTATATGGCTAGACATAATTTGGTTGCATTGATTCAAAAGTGTTAAACTGTGATCAGAACCAGAGTATTGTTGATCTGTTTTCCAGGCTGAAACAAGATGATGACTCCAGCGGTTTGTAATTGTTAGATCAATTATTGACTCCCCTATACCACCCACAAAAGTGGGCACACAACCCACATTCTGAAGGCTTAAGTTAAAGGTTGCCATAAACTCATCCAATATTTCTCCACGAGAGTTTTTTTAGTATATCTCGCCATAGAGTACTCCCTAGCATTGAAGTCACCGCATAACCAGAGGTTTATGGTTTCTATCACAGTAGTCAACGATAGGTCTTATTAGTCCACAGACATCCATATTTGTAATGTCGGCGTAATAGCTAGCAATATTCAAATTCTTGTTGTTGTCAGTTTTCACTGAACATACTACAAGATCCCTTGAGCAAAACTTAGGTATTTGAGTGGCCACTAGGTCAGGTGATGCTATAATGGCTGCTCGCGTTTAGGATTATGATTTGCAAGGACATTTAGACCTGAAAAGTTAATCACACTTGAACCACCCATGATCAAGGGTGGTTCAGTTACCATAACAATGCAGCTGTCCTTGCCTAGTAATCTTTGATTTAGCTCAGTAGAGCATGTTATTCTTTTCCCCATTTATTTGCGTACATTTGACCATTCCAATTGAGTAGTTGGTCGTTGTGCTGTTTATATCGTTATTTTGAGCATTAGATTCCATAGTGTATATACTTATGGGGACTGTAGTACTTTTAATTTAATACTTAATTTATTCCTTTATATTGTATTTATTTTTTGGGCTTGTATAATAGAATGTCAGCCAATTCCGCATACACGCCATCAACCAATGATTGTTTTTTCTTTTTCTTTTTGTCCGTAGTAGATTCACGACTCGAATCTATGCTTGAGCAATTTTTTGGCACGTCCTCGATAGCAGGATCAATTTGGTCCTCTAGAGTCGCTTTACTTTTCTCCCTTTTCCTTTTAGCATTTTTGCTTTTTGATTCCTCTAGAAGATCTTCACCATCCATATGCTCTTCAAGTGAATAATGAATTTCCTCCTGTGTAGTATTAAGTTTCATGTTGTTGTTCTTACATGAAACATCAACTTCAGGTGGGGTGATAATCACCTCCTGAGCTATATTTTTACATGACTCAACATCTTTGCAAGCTTCATGATCATTTGCATTGTATTCCACCTGACTTTCTACCTCAGCATATATTTCGAGTTCCTGAGTGAACATGCAGTCCTTATTTCTTTTTAGCCTGTTTAGAATCCATTGGACATAGGATTTGTAACCCCTGGCCTTTGGTTGCACTTTGTCTTTCAGTGTCCAAAATTAAAGCAGAGAGAACATTGCTTAACAGCATTTGAAAATTCCATATGAAATATTTTACCATTGATAGGTAAAAACGATGGTAAGTTTTTAGGGGTACCCTTTGCCAGTATATGCAATGAAGAACTTGGCTGTTTTAAAAGGTGAGGGAATTGCTTCAAATTGAAGAGTTCTTTAGCTCCGAAACCTCACTTTGCTTATGATGAGCAACCTTAATTCCCTCTACACAAACGAAGGGGGCTAAGTGTCTGGCAACTTCATCATATGATACAGTTCCCCAAGCGCCCTTCAGTCTTATATTGAAGGTTCTATCCAAGGTCTGTATAGTAAGGTCTGGGCAATACAAAAACAAACATGTAATCCTAGCAGTATAACTATTCAATGACGTCACTGGAGAACGATTCTATCTATCCATTTATATATCTATCAATCTCTCTATCAATCTATAAATATATATATTGGTTTTAGGAATATTTATATATAAAACTTATGCACAAAGAAAATCTGATAAAGCATTTTTTTTGTTGGGTATTATTGATAGTAGAATTTTTTTCCTTAACGACACTTTTGTATAAAATGCATTTTTAAAGGAAACTACTGACATAGGATTTGTAACCCTGGCCTTTTGGTTGCACTTTGTCTTTCCGTGTCCAAAATTAAAGCAGAGAGAACATTGCTTAACAGCATTTGAAAATTCCATATGAATATTTTACCATTGATAGGTAAAAACGATGGTAAGTTTTTAGGGGTACCCTTTGCCAGTATATTCAATGAAGAACTTGGCTGTTTAAAAGGTGAGGGAATTGCTTCAGAATTGAAGAGTTCTTTAGCTCCGAAACCTCACTTTGCTTATGATCAATAAGCTACGGTAAGGTAGGCTTCGTGAAGAATAAAAATACAATAACATATAACTAATAATAGCGGAGCTTTGTTATATTAATGCGGAGAAGGTCTGGGTCACGAAACTTACCTTACCTTACCGTAGCTTATTGATCATAAGTACCCTTATGGGTCTATTATATGCGAATATACTCCTTTATATATGAACGAAAAAGTACTCAAAATGGGCTCAGTTTATAAAATAAACTAACCAAATGTGCTCATTAATGCTCAATAAAGCTATTTTGATTGATAAGCTAGGCCCAAAAGTCAGTAGTTTCCTTAAAAAATGCATTTTATACAAAAGTGTTGTTAAGGAAAAATTCCTACTATCAATAATTCCCAACAAAAATGCTTTATCAGATTTTCTTTGTGCATAAGTTTTATATATAAATATTCCTAAAACCAATATATATATTTATAGATTGATAGAGAGATTGATAGATATATAAATGGATAGATATAATCGTTCTCCGTGACGTCATTGAGTAGTCACACTGCTATATGTTTGTTTTTTGTATTGCCAGACCTTATTATACAGACCTTGGTTCTATCCCTTTGCATAATGTCAGTGAAATCCCGACATTCAATCTTTGCCTTGAACGGCTCATCATTTTTATCTTTCATTTCCATGATGATGGGGAAATTAATTCTTTCTCCTAGGGGAGCTAGAGGTTGAGATTTTGTTAAAATGATTTCTGGCCGGTATGGAGTTTCACAGGACACGGACCGTACATCCATTAAATTAAGTCCTAATGCATCCTGAGTAATTAGAGCAACATTTTCCAAGTTCATTTGCTGGAAGGTAATTCTCTTTCCACTGTTTGCCTCACAAACAAATAGAGAGAACTTGATCCAGCCCAACTCGGAGTTCTTGCCAATATCTTTCCCATCACGCTTGTAGGCCTGTAAAGAAGGCTTACCGGAGGGAGTGCCAATATGTTTTCCTCTTTTTGCAACAGCAGAGTAGGAGAGTGATGTTGATTTATCGTCTCTTTCTTCCATTGTTGCCTTTACCTTACTTTCGGAAGAATTGTTCGAGTTTTTTTCATAAACCTCTCTTTCTCGGATGAAGGCTTTTCCGGAAGATTTTCCATTTCCAACGGATTTCTCCGGAGCTTTTGAGGCTTCCATTCTCTGTAGGAGCCTCACACTACAAGTCCAGCACAAAATCACAAACAAAGATTCACTAGAGCGTCACAACTAAGATCAACAATAAAGGAGCAATAATCAACAGCTCCTTACACATGCAAAGCTAGGTAAAGTCTCCAAACCAATGTTACGCGCTACATGCATATAATTCCTTATGCTGTGGACTGGTATTAACTGTATCTATATTTTTTCCGTTTGCCCAGTGGTATTGAAAAACCTAAAAGCCTATTTTATTGAACATAATATCAGTCAAATATTTGGATAGCACTTATGTAAAAGTAATGAAATGAAATATTTTATTGTAGTTTTATTTATACTCCGCAGGAAGAATTTTTAAAGGAAGTGACAAAGGATAACTCATAAAAACATTTAAATCAAAAAAGTTTATTAGAAAACTTGCAATTCTATTCAAAATAAGAGTACAACAACCAGATGAGGCGTGCTTAATTCTCAATACTAAGTGCGCAGTTTTGCCCCCTGAGATCTTATTTGATCAACCTCCTTCAAAATTAGCTGAGTTCTATTATTCATATTTAGAACAGAATGGATGACAGTCAATCAAAACATAGAGGCAAAAAATATTTTTTCTTAATGTATTGACGTTGATGAGAGGAATATTATATGGACTCTTGCGTAGGACCAACGAATGAGTAAGTTATTGAGGCAAAGCAGTTCTTATGATCCCCTTACAATCCTCCTGAAAGATTGAACGTAATGTCTTAAATTCTTTAGCGATCAGGATTTTTGTAAAAGTGTGCATAGTCCTAAGCTTTCATTTCAGGTGAGGCTTCTATCTTGATTATTGATATCCGGAAATATTATGTGCCAGTCACCCAAATCTTAGTCGATTGCATTCGCCATTCGAAACTCGAAGATGTGGATTGTATACTGTATTACCAAATCAGAGTTGTAAGGAACGAAGATTTTAGGAGACTTATGCCATTCTACTCTTTCACTCCTTTTATGTTACAAATTAATTATACCCAAATTGCAGACTAATCTAGCTTCTTACATTATTACTATGTTATTGCAAATTGTATTATGTATCGTTTGTTATCATTAAAAAATACTATTTAAACGCTATCGTCAGTCAAATAAAAAGTAATCACACCGACCACTTTATTTTTGCAAGTTTCCCTTTGAACCAGATTCAGTTCTTTTTACTGACATTTGGCTGAATGAATTATATTTTTGGAATGAATTTCTAAAAAATTAAAAAGTTAGTTGTTTAAAGTTGAAGAGAATTTTATATGTTCTCGTTCGTTTTATTACTCGTCTGTTTCCCCAAATTTGGGTGGAGGTATTTAAACTTCCTGGCTAAGTATCCAGCGATATAGGAGAGACCCTCGTTGGAGCAGTCATTGGAATTTTTCCTGTGTTTGCCGACTAGACAGAGGAAGAGTTTCCGTGATCGCAAGTACTCAAAGGCCCGGATACATATACTCCGTAGGTTGAGGGCGATAGTTACATCTTCTTTTGAGTGGCCACGATTGAACTTTGTCCAAGGATTCATGAACTTTCTTGTTTGAATATTGTGTAATTAGTTTCCAATGAGGTTCTTATTAAAGTGTCCTTAACTTTTTCTTGAGGCAAGTAGCCCACCGAGAAAAGTCCCGGTACTCCTGGTGACCACTCCACCCCTGGAGGAGTGGATCAAAGTGATGCACAGGAATTTATCAATCCCAATGAAGCAGATCAACTCTGATACCGAGCAAAAAAAAAAAGGCATTTAATAGCCCGGAGTCACAGTGCAAAAAACGTACAGGTGACTGCACCTCAAAAGAACCTGAATCTTTGACTCAGACCCAAAAGTAATAATAATTTAGACTTTCATTGTATATTATCTCCTTATTGGATCAACCCAAACTCTTTTCCAATATAAATGTCTCCTTCAAAAACTGCTTCCCACTATGGCACTGTGCGATGCACACAAATAAATATAGTAAACGAATCACCTGTGCAACGGAGCTTAGTATGCGTTTGTTGGAAACTGATAGCAACCTAGTATTTATAACAGAGCCTAATTTAGTTCGGGGTGGTGCAACGGTTGCACGGTTCGAGGGATTTTCTCTCTTCGTTCATGACAAACCAAAACCTAGGGTAGGAATACTAGCATCCCAGGATTAGATTATCTCGCAGATTCCTAAGTTCTGCACAGAAGATCTGGTTGTTTGCACAATAAAAACTTCTTGGAATAAGAGTCTCATCGTTGCAAGTTATTATGCCCATATTACAAGGGATGATGTTGGTATGATTAAACCCCTAGTCGACTACTGTGATAAACAGCATAAACTTCTTCCGATATCCGGATTTTTAATGCCAGGAGTGTGTTGTGGTTGGACTCGCTGACGGATTATCGTGGAGAAAGACTAGAAGAATTTATGGTTCTTTATAATTTAAATCTCCAAAATAAGGGCTCTGCCCCTATATTTGTAGGAGGAATGGGCCAATCTATCATTGACCTCACAATAACAAATTGTTGGAGAACGGATCAACAGTACTTTGTGTCGGATCATCAGTTTTGTATCTTTGAGATCAATGCTAACAGAACATTTTCTAATGGATTGAATCTGAAGAGTGCTGATTTGAATAAATTTACGTCCATACTCGAAAATACAACATTCCAATATGATAATGGCTTTTCTAAATCAAGTGATATTGATTTAGAAGCTCTGAACATTACAGCGGATATTTTTCAAGCTTTAAAGAGCTCATGTAAAGCAGTGTCCGGTAATATTCAGAAGGGCTGTACCTGGTAGGGTGATGAACTAAGAGAACAACGTCGTAAAGTAAAATTTCTTCAACGTAAAAATCATATGACTTTATATAAGAGTGAAAAGCAAAAGTATAAAACCATTAAAATTCAAGCAAAAAGGGAGGCATTTAAAACTTGGGTTACAACACTCGAAGGACCTAAGGGATATCTCTAGACTAATGAAGGCAAGATCCAATCATACAAATGTCCGTGTGGGTATTTTGAGTGATCGTATGAACGAAAAGGATATCCTGAAACTTCTTCTAGAGGAGCATTTCCCTGACTCAAAAACCATTTACAATAATTGCCCAGAAACGACACACAGTCATAACGATCCCCACATACAATTCTTTGATCAAAAAATTGTGATAAGTGCAATTGATAGCCTTAAATCTAATAAAAAGACTGGTCCAGACTAAATCCCACTGCAGGCATATAAAAGTTTGCCAAAATATTTTGTTTCGAGGTTAACAAATCTTTACAGCTCAGTTTATTGCACCGGATATACTCCAAAGTGCTGGAGAATGTCTAAAGTAATATTTATTCCCAAGCCGGGGAAAAGGATTACTCCGAACCAAGAGCTTTCCGACCAATTACTCTAACAAATGTGGGGCTAAAAATCCTGGAACGTATGATACAGTGGAAAATCCATGCACGGTGTAATTTGTTCCTTCCTAACCGATTTGCCTTTTCAAAGGGACAATCCACAGACACAGCCATAAGTAGGCTTGTGGATACTTGTGAAAATAGTTATCATCGGAACTAAGAAGCCTTCGTGGTCTTTTTGGATATCGAAGGTGCTTTTGTATAGAGTTGGATTCTGTCATATCATCGAGAGCATGCACAAATATGGGGTGGACGAGAAGACGATAACGTGGTACGACAATTTACTGAGAAGTAGAACTGTTCTGCAGAGCTAGGTGGAGAGCATGCGTCAATAGCTCCGACGAAAGGTTGTCCACAAGGAGGAATACTGTCAACTATTGCGTGGAACTTAGCTTTTCAAGAAGCTATGGAAGAGCTCGAAAGACCAATTCATAAGGTTGCCTACGCAGATTACCTTGCATTGTGTGTCCGGGGCACTGATCGTCGCACCCTTTTCTGTTTGATGCAAGATGCCCTGAACAAACTTACGAATTGGGAGAAAAGAGAGAAACCATCTTCAGTATACATAAAACTAAGTTCATGCTTTTCTCCAAAAAAGAGAAAAGGCAAGAATATTTGTCTATATCTGTCCGGGACCAAGATTGAAAGAGTTAAACCTTTAAATATCTTGGACTAATACTAGATGATGAACTGAAGTGGAGAAAACATATAGAACACACCATCTCCAAGGCCAAGGGGAGTTTATTTGTATTGAGAGCTTTTGTCGGATCAGACTGGGGTCTTAGTCCTCAGAAGTCCAAATTGATATACGAAGCCTACGTCAGATCTATTGTAAGTTACGGTGCTATTGTATTTGCACCAAAGCTTCAAGGAAGCAGATTTAAAAAAGATGAATTTCAGCAAGTTAAGAGACTCGGCCTCATGAGTATCACTGGGGCCATGAGGTCCACTCCCCACCTACAGTGTGGGCTTATGTCACTTCATCTTTATGTTATAGAACGTGCTTGCATGATGAACTTGGACCAGAGGAAGGAAAATCCACCTCCAATGGTTCGACAATTTGCGTAGAGGTCACCTAAAATATCTATATCTAATCTAT
>CP045896.1:9900434-10040188 GCA_013387185.1 Caligus rogercresseyi
AAATGATCTCTCACATGTTGGCTGTCTACTAAAAAATCAGCTGCGCGGATCGGATGACGTCATCCTTGTTAAGGATGTCCTGAAAACCATCGGATTGATGCTACCACCCTGTATATATATATACTCAATACGTAAATTAAAATATTTCATAGTATGTTTTTTTTCTACACAAGTGTGTCATTATTTTTAAATTTTCTGTAAACAGTCATATTGGCATAAAAATAAAATCTGATGTACCACTACGCACATTCAACGGAAAGGGAGATGAATGATTATTTGACAAAAAACAGCTAGTTAGACAGAGCAATATTGCTCATGGAATTGTTCTTATTATATCATAGTTAATGAATACATTAATTCCTAATTTGGTTAAACAAATAAATATTATATAATTGTATTTTTAAATATTTATAATGGCAAGGATATATATATATATATTTATTTATGTGTTGTGTGTGTGTATGCGTAGATTTTTTCTTTGAAATTACACTTTCATATAGGTGTAAGGGTCAATATGGCGACAGATAAGAAACACAGTAGTGTATAGATTGACCTGTTTTAACATACGTTGAGTGTCCACATAACAATTTATATTCCAAAGTATCTAAAATACTGGACAAATCTGTTTCACGATGAACTATAAATAGCAATGTTTATCCACGCGATATCCTCGGATAGGATGAAAAGTTGGACAAGGCGGAATATTGAAACCAAGTGATCTTTATGCTCTAATGTCAGATTTTAAAAAAACCTACTTTATTTGCTTAAATAATTAAAAATAATATTGGCTTATACTTTTGAAAAACTTTAGTAGCTTTTATATGGTTGGATTAGTCGTCGAAGAATTTTAGGCTTCATTGCGTACCATCAGGTTTAAAACTTTATTAATTCGCCGGCGTAAGTCCATTGGGTCTCCGAAGCACAGGAATCTTCATGCTAACCAGGAATAGCGGTGGAGGTAAAAATTAAAATTGCCTAATGAATTTTTATTCCAGGGATGAGAAGTAGCCAGTTGTCGCTAAAAGACTTTGGAGCTGACAAAGCTATTCAATGACTTGTGACTTTGGATTGTTGGAGCGTTTACAAGTTGTTCTGAATAAAAGAATGGGAGTAATATACTTTTCCGTTATACCTCTAAGATTGAATTTAATAAAATGGACAGGAGCAAAGCATGATACACGGAGTTATAGTCTTCTGCAATCCTTGCAAGGCAATTAAAATAAAATACCCAGAAACAATTTGAAACTGAGCTGTTAAAGCGTTTTTTCATGCTGGGTAGAAAAGGGTTTCTTGAGGCATATTGTAGCACTGTGGTGTGCGCTCACGAAAGTCCTAGAGAATCCTCTCCAAGGGACAACTGTCCACGTTCATAGCCTTCCAAGCGGAGATGACAGCCTGCTTCACTAAAATATCATTTACAGATGGAAGATGGGACCTGTCGAGAAGGTCAACCACCGCAACGATCTGCTCTTCGAACTCCCGGCAAGATACATGCGAGATCGTTGATGGCAAGTTGCGTATCTGAGCTTGTCTTTGCCAATGTAGGGGTTTGAGGGGTTTCAGCAGCAGAAGAGAATTTTGCACTTCTAGTCACCCAAGCAGACGTCTGAAGTTTCCCAATAACTCATGGCTCTAGCTATCTTGATCAGCAGTGGCCGTCGCGATACCGTGGTGCAGAGCCGGCGGATGACTCCGATTCTTTTCCTGACATTCTGAATATTTTTTTATGGTGGGGCCAAATGTCAGGTTTTTGCTAACAGTTACCCCCAAAAGGTCGAGTGTAGCGGTCGAAGGAGTGTCTGGAGCAACCAGATGTAACGTTTGGGTTTCCCAACGCTTAGGTGGAGTCCATTGATATTTGAATACGCCTCCAAGGCCTTCGATGCCGAGCCCATAGTGAAGTCAACCTGTTCCCAGGATGGAGCCGAGATGACGATAGAAGTATCGTCGGCATATATCAGTACTTCAAGCTGAGCTTCTGGATTGACAGCTACTCTCAGGTAATCAGGTAGGTCAGCCGTGAGAAGAATGAAAAGTAAGGGGCCAAGCACAGAACCCTGTCTGACGCCATACTTTATGTTCAGGAAATTGAACCGTTGGCCGTTCCAATTCACCTGCTGTCGCCCACCTGTTCGGTAGCTGAGCATCAGCTTTTTGGTGGGTCCCGCCATCCATTGGAGCTTAGCCAGAAGTATATCTGCTTCCAAAAGGTCAAAGGCAGCAGAAAAATCGAAGGCAGCAATACAAACCTTTAATTACGATCACAAGCCTTAGCAACGTTGGACAGTTGACTTGCAAGGGCGGTGTCGACACTGCGTCCAGTTCGGAAGCCGTGTTGCTCCTGTGGGAGTTTACATAAAGCTTCGACGTAGGTCACGAGTTTATTGTAAAGTACCCGCTCGGTCAATTTTGAGATGGCACAAAGGAGTGAGACAGGTCTATAGTTAGCTCTACGATGTTTGTCCTTTTTCAGTACTGGGACTATGATTGCCATTCTCCACTCGTCCAGCTATATCTGAGAAGTAATGATTGTGAACGATTGGAAGGGCTAATGCTGTCCAGGCTGACTGATATACGACAATAGGAATTTTGTCAATGCCAGCAGAGTGCTGAGGGATTTTAGTTCCATCTTCAAAGCAGCAATGCCTACATTGTGAAATCCAAATTCGCCGTCCGAATTGGCATTAGAGCTTACATTTTGGGAATCAGGACATAGATCACAACGCATTCGGTCAACTTTATCGATGAAAAACTGATTGCACATGTTAGCTGAGTCTGTGTCGGTTCTACAGCCTTCAAGAAAGGCAGAACGCCGTCGTTTCCTTTGCCCATGGCTTCATTTGCGATTTTCCATGATGCTGTCTGCTCACCCTTTTTGATTCGAGATAGATTAAAAGAAACATAGTCACGTCTAACTAGACTCAGTGCTTTGTTCCTTAGGGCCTTGTAGTACTTTTTCCCTAGACTCTTCGCCTTGTCCCGTTCTCGTATGACTGCTCGAGTATACGGTTGAAGCCTAACATTTGTGTTTGTAGTGGTGTATCTTCGAAGAGGAGCAGCAACATCCAAGGCAGCTGTGATGGCTGTTTTAATGTGAAGATTGATGTCATTTACGTTGGAAGAGTCAAAGATGGACTGCCAGTCCAAGTTAAGAAGGAAAAACTCTAGCGCAGGTACGTAGAGTGTGGACCAGTTGCGTTCCTCCCTTGTTTCTTTTACAATCCGCTTAGGAGCTATTTCGGACAAGATGGTCGCAAGAAGCGGCGCATGGTCAGAGAGAGCGTCATCGAGTACTTATACGTGAATGTTTGCATTTCCACGAAGTATACGTGATCAATGGTGGAGGTACGGTTTCCCCATTGAAAACGCCATTACATCGAAAAGTTGGACCTGTCGGTTGCAATTGAAGTCTGAGTTCCTCATAGTAGCCCTTCCAACAATACATTAGTTTTTTCTGTAGTAACCGCTGTCGTCATATCTTGTAACGTCCAGATTGAAGTCTCCTCCGACAATCATCTCTTTCAATCCATAAGTCTCAGAGAGTACTTTGAGTGTCTTTCCTATCTCATCCAGCTGAGTCGTCTCGAAAGCTAATCCTTTGTCAGAGACGCTGTTTGAGAATGACGTAAACTGCCTGTAAATTCCAACGTACAGACGCATTTCTATCTTAGCAGCGACAATGGACAGATTAGATGGCGTTGGGATCTGCTCAGCTTGTAGGGCCTTGGCAACGAACATAGCTGTTCGATGCCTTTTCGACCAATGGACATACGGCAGAAGAGTATCAAAGCCTGGAATAATGGGCACGTCGTCTAGGCAAAGCTCGGTTTCAGTCGCAATAATCACATTAGCTTTTGTATCCAGCGCTTTCGACGTGAGCGCTAGAAGTTTACAGGTGGCGAGGCCATGACAATTCCACACTAAAATTCGAGTGCGGTTTTCAGCAGTCTGATGAGGGCCTGCTTTGTATTGTCTGCGGATGCAGTTGCTTTTCCCACGGGGATAGGTGTGGGCCATCTTAGTGGATTCACATGTGACGGGGGGTTTGGTGACACTGTCTTTCAGGCTGGCCTTAGTGGTGGAAGTGCAGGGTTGAAGTCTTGTAACTGGGGGGATGGTCTTTCTGTTTCGGACGGGGACCATTCTTCAGGTGTTGATGTCGTCCAACTTGTTGGTAGGGTTGAGTTAGGTGTTTTTGCGGGGTCTGCTGTTGCCTCGGGGTGCCCCGTTTCCCCTTGGAGGCATTTCCCTGGGTCTGCTTTAACCATTCCTGGAACAAACGTTTCTGTTCCTCTTCTTTGGCTCTCTTTCTCTCTAGTTCACAGCGGCACGTATATGCCCATGTCATTTTGAACAACTCAACAGTATTCAATAAACTTTTTAAAAGGCAATGCCGATCTAGATGATGTCTTCCTCTTCTAGTATCTAATGACCTTATTTTCCCGATTCCCATATCAAGTTTTTGACAAGGTGTTATCGTCTGTGCAAAGAAGTCTTCTATTCTAGTTTGTCTGAAAACCGGCATAAAAATGGAATATTATACAAAAAGAGACAAAACATTACTTTTTCTTACTTTATTTGTATTTGGTCCCTTTGGGGAGAGCATCCAGAGATCATAGAGTTTCGTTTTGATAAAGAACCAGATCTTGATCTCGAAGGTAAGATCAGCTCTGGATTAAGATGAGTTTTCTTGTTTTTTGAGGTAGTAGTTTTGAACTTCCTTGCACAAGGCCCACAATTAAAGAAACTTGATCTTGTTGAAGGTGAGGTGTCTCCTTAATACCCTCCCGTGTCTCTTCGTTTGAAGGAACCGTAATACTACAGCCTTCCGATATAAGAAGTCTACTGTTGTCGTTACTTTCTATATTTGATAACAATGTTGCTTCGTTTGAAAGTATATTGATATTGCCATTTTGAGAATATACTGATTCATCTATACTTTGGGCGGTACCTTCAGAACACTGAGTCCTAATAGCTGTAGAATCAGTATGCAAAGTGTTACTAGTTGATTCTGAAGTAACTGCTTCCTTTTCAACTTGAGAATTTTCCTCTTGCGATGAAATTAAAGGGGCCTCTTCAGTTGGGGAACCCTTGGAACCTTGTTTAGTTCTATATCAATATTGAGCTCTCCCTCTCCGTTCCCATAATTTCCTCCGTCCAATGCGACCTCAGAGATATCTACAGAACTTTCTGAGCTGGACCTGATTATAATATCGTTGTTGTTGTTTTCACCAACGATGGAAGTGAAATCAATAGGGGATTCAATGGTAACATCTCACCCTACACCAAGGAAGTTTTTTCTTTGTCACACTTCGAGAAAGTTTTCGAAATTGCTTGTTTCAAGGCAATTGAGTAGTCATGGATACTAAGTCTGGCCTTATTGCACCCGACTTTTGTATGACCCATACAGAAACAATTTTACATTGGAGCTTACCACCTTTATATTTGAGTTTTATCACGGATCCTTCAGAGGGAGCTAGTTGTGGAATTGTTGCCGGATCTACAATAACTTCTACGACGGAATCCTTGTCCCTCCATATGTCTTTATATTCTTTATACTTTGACTCCGCCATTTCATTACTTGGATTTTTTTGAGGATAATGATCAACCACTCTTCCAAATTGTGCGAACCAATTTGCCGCCTTTTCTTCATTAATTCTTTTGAACGTGTTAACCATAGTATTGGTGTTGTGTTGGGATACCTTTTAGAGAGAATATATAATAAGTAGATTAATATCCCAGAGTTGTCGCCAATGAGATTGCACGGCAGGAACTAATAAATAAGAACGACACGTGTGAGAGGGTCATGACTAGAAGACTCCTTTATTGACACAGCAGGAAAAGGGAGGAAATATGTACAAGGAAAAGGAAAGAGAGAGACAGAGTATACATGACGTCAGAGTGTCTTCCAACGTGACGTCAGGGACAGGGATATCAACCCCCCCCCCCCAAAAAAAAAAAAAATTGCCAGGGCGAATTTGATTTATATGTCGAGTCTTAATCTCGGATCCAATTTGGACAGACCATAGGGCTTTACCAATTGATCCGACAGCTTTACCCGGTATACATTTCGGACCTTTGGACTGGAATGCTCTACACCATATCGCCATATCCTTTGAGAGAGACTTTGTAGAGCATTTTTTTAGGGAGGAGACTATCTAGGCAGGTCTGGATCGGGCGAGAGAGTGGAGTTCCGCAGGAGTTCTACCTGAGGAGAGAGGAGAAGCGCGGTAGGAGGAGAGTAGAGTGTCGCGGTAGGAGAGTGGAGTGTCGCAGTAGGAGGAGAGTTTGGAGTTTTTTGAAGCGAGATCCTCTTCTGGCCAAGAGGGGGAGCTGTAGAGATAACTCGGAGGCCGAAGGGAGACCAGACCTAGGTCAATGCAAGAACTTGAGCCTAGGATGGGTTGTTTCACATCCGTAACTAGAAAATTCAGAACTTTGCGACATCTTTTGAGAGAGACGGAGAGAGAGATGACCCCATATGATTTAATCTCGCAGGCAATAGCGTTGGAGACTCCATTCGTGCAACAGGACGCAAAGTGGTCCAATTGTGAACATTTGGCGCATATTTTGTCCACAGTAGGACAGAATCTACTCTTGAGGATGTGAGAAGTCGCGCAGAATTTGCATAGCTTCTTGTGGGAAAAGGTGAAGCGGCTTACGAGCTTGAAATTTCTGCGGGGCGTTCTTTTTGGCTCGCCATGAACCTTTTGGACCCTTATATTCCGACACCATCATAGTATGTTCGGCCACCATCTCACGAGAGTGAGCTTGCGCGGACTCCAGTGCTCTTCCCAGTTGAACGACTTCGTCAAGTTTAATGGCCTTTCTCTCAAATGCAGACCCACGAAGTTGAAGATTAGAGGTGTTCTTGATGATGGTTCCCAAGACCACATCATCCTCATAAGGAGCCTGGCAGGAAGCTCAAGTGAGCCGACAGAACTTGGCCTGCCCCTGAAGGCGAGTAAGAAAGTCGTCAATGGGCTCACCAACCGCATGCTTCATTTCAGTGAGGTAGAACCGTTCGTAGAGAACAGATTCTATGGGGGAGAATGCCTCGGTCATGGCTCGTAGAAAGGAGGAGTAGCAGTCCTCATCGTCTTTAGTCTCGATGGAGAGGGTTTTATGCCAGCGTTGCACCGTTGGGCCCGCGCAGTGGAGGAGAAGAGCCTTCTTTTGCTTTTGGGGCAGCTCCCCACAGAGAGAGAGATAAGTCTGGAACTCATCGTTCCAGGACGACCATCGATGACTTCTACGAGGAGCGGACATGTCGAATGGAGGAGGTTGAGACACTCCTAAGCGATTCGTTCCTGAGAGAGAGTCCGTGGCAGGAGGAGGAGGAGTAGGGACCGAATCGAAGTCGTAGGTCTTAGGATCACACCCACACGACTTGATTAGTGACGAAGGAGTGCAACGAGCTCAGGCTTCCGTTGAATTTTAAGGGCTTCTTCCGAGTCACATAACTCCATGGAGAGACACTCCGCGAACAGCTCGGCGGTAGTGAGCTTGGGTCACCTAGTCAGCCAGATGTTGTGTTGGGATACCTTTTAGAGAGAATTTATAATTAGTATATTAATATCCCATCCTCGTCGCCAGATGTTGTGTTGGGATACCTTTTAGAGAGAATATTTAATAAGTATATTAATATCCCAGAGTCGTCGCCAATGAGATTGCACGACAGGAACTAATAAATAAGAACGACACGTGTGAGAGAGTCATGACTAGAAGACTCCTTTATTGACACAGCAGGAAAAGGGAGGAAATATGTACAAGGAAAAGGAAAGAGAGAGACACAGTATACATGACGTCAGAGTGTTTCCAACGTGACGTCAGGACATAACAAATGATAACTTCTTTTTTGTTTCTAGGTTGATTTCTCCAGTCCTTTTAATCTTAAGTTAACATTAATAAAGTTTCTAACAACATTTTTAACTTCATAGGAATGAACCATCTTCAGATCTTCAAGTCTAGTTGTAATGTCAATAGAGAACTTCGTATAAAAAGCAGCTTGAAGCCATCCGAATTTAGGATGAGCCCATAGAGATATAACGAGAGCTGATTCCCTTCAATAGCAGAGAAACAGCGTTCTGTTGTTTCTGTGTGTTCAAAATAAAAAAAGTAATTTGTAATACGTCATCGTAAGCTGATCATAGAGATAGATTCTATCTCTATGATCAGCTTACGATGACGTTGTATAAATTACTTTGTTTATTTTGAACACACAGAAACAACCGAACGCTGTTTCTCTGCTATTGAAGGGAATTAGCTCTCTATATTTTTATATCTCTATGATTAGCCCCCGCAATTTCATGTTATTTAAATCCAAAGAGTAGAGCCAAGGCAGTGCCTTAGAGTAGGTGAGTCTACACGAAAGACTGATCAGTCATAATATAAACTGACAAAAACCCATGACATACAAATTTCATATCATAAATTAATAGGTGTTTGGATTTAATTATTGACTGTGTTATATGTTTTAATTTTATTTATTGTAACAATAATCTAAAATAAAATAAATACGAAAAGAACATATTTTAATTATTTATTGTTGATTGAGGTTTTGTGACCCACATCTTATATAAAAATATGATCATAAAAGAGACTATGACGTCATCGGTTTATCTTTTTATTAAGTGTCCGCGCTACTTTTTAAGTATCACATACCTGGTATTCTATATACCTTGAGTAGAGCTATATTGTATATGTCAATATGCCTTACTCCTTCCATATGAAAAAAACTGTCCTTAGGATATTCAAGTAAGACCACAAAAGTCTCCCACTTATATCTCTTGTCCCAATCAAGAGCATATTCTTCCTTTCCCTATGGATTATTTTTTTTTCTTCAAAGCTTTAGAACAGGGGTCGGCAAATAGTGGCCCGCGGGCCAATTTTGGCCCGCCATCTTTTTTGTCTCGCTTACAAGATGACATTTAATTTGATTAAAACCCATAATTCAAAAGAAAAAAAAAGCATACAGCAATTCTATCAACTTCGAAACATTTATTGAGGTATAGATGATAGTCCTAAAGTGACAAAACAACAGGTGGAACATCTTGTGCAAAAAAAGCAGGCAAATTATAAAATAATCTACGTTTGATTAAATTAACGCAATGTTTGAGATGGACATTTCACCGTCTAGGAAGGCCAGGTGATCGTTTGAAGCACGTATCTTGCTCATTCGCTGAAAGGTTTTTATTTAATCTAGTAGCGCACAGAAGCGCTCCAGTGCCTTTCCTTTAGTTAACCAGCGCATGCCATTGTGAAGTAGCAGATCTCATTGGCACGATACATATATACACACGTTTCTCTTTTATATATAGAGATAATATAATAATTTAAAAAGCTATGGTCCGCGATGCCATTGTCTGAAAAAAAATTGGCCCGTGTCCAAACGTAATTGCAGACCCCTGCTTTAGAATATGACAAGGGAGGGATCTCCCCGTCTGGTGGTCTGTCGGTAGACATTGAAAAGCGAGGGATATTTTGGGCGTGTGAAAGGGAGAATGTTTGAATGGGTACAATTGAGTTCAGGCTCTTTTTATCATTATTATCTTTCCTCTTTTGAGGAATATATATTTCTTTTATGAAGTTGGCCAAGTAGGCCGGAACGGAAGGTATTTATTTTGTATTTGAATATCAGTTTTTGCTTCTGTTCTGAGGAAAGAGAATTGTGATAACAAGAACCCATATAAATTTAATCATTTCTTGATTTTATTAAAAAGAAGGAAAAAGGAGGGACTCCTTCTCTTACTTAATTTTTATGTAGGACAGGATCCCAAATACGTATTTTGGGTCCAAACCCCAATAAATTTAGCTGTCAGTAGTGAAATGAGTCCAATAGCAATGAGTTTTGGTAGCACGTTGATGTAATGGCCTATATGGTTCGACAGATTTGCATCCGACTGGATGTAAATAAGCATTAAAGAATTATAATTAGTCTATCGAACCTAGGATCTTATCAATGAGGTAGACCAAAGATGACCATCCCCTATCGGGATTCGAACCTGCGCCCCCAGCATTGAGAGTTGAACACGCCTTAACACGCACGGCTATAGCACCCCTCATGTCCAATGTTTTTATTTAGGAAAAGTCTTTTTTAAACCAAGAACTATTTATATAAAAAAGTATTTATTGCGTTTTCAGAGTTTTTTTGTGGGATTTACATGAAAATTCAATATTTTCTTACAATAAAATAACTAAACTTTGAATAAAAATGAATAATACATATTTTAAATCATTTTTAAACTTTAGTATATAAACTCAATTTTCTTACATCCATGTAATTCAAGAATAGGAGATGTTTTAATCTCGCAATATTTGTTAAGGGGAGGCTTGTATAATTAAAGTTCCTATTTGTGGGAAATCATTCATCTATTTGTTCCTATCTTATGAGGAGGGGTTTTAATTGTATAAAATATAAATACACGTGACACAAAAACCTTTAACCAAGAATACAAGTTCATCAATTTTAACTAGGACATTTCAATTTTCATAAATTGAAGCCCAGCACTATGAAACACAACCGAGAGCAGACAAATGGAGCTTTTTTAAATTTATTTTACATATTAATTTATTAGGAAATGAATGTTTAATATATGTAATGGGCAAAGCGACTCTTTAAAAAGATTTGAATCTTTGAATTTCGTGCACTTATAATATTAATCTTTGATGCGTGCAAATAAACTGTATCAAGTCAATCATCAATCATTTCAAATGCTTATACAATTTTGAATGAATCACTCACGAACGACACATCTCTGCCTTCAAATCGTACAATTTAATATATAGCATAAACTCTTCTGGATATTGTAAAGTAATATTTCAACAGATTCTACTTTTAAATTTACGCATTATAAATTGTTGAATACTCTCCAAACCCTTCTCATTACATTGAAACAGTGCTATTCACTTGAGTATAATGTCGTTGCCAATTGTTAATAAATCAATTTTCACTCTTAAAAATCCTCTGTTCAAAAGTTGAATACACAAAATATAAACAAAAAAATGCAATATGATCTACTTAAGAAGAAATATGATCCATCCATAACTATTACCATTTTCAATTGATATACTCTTTATATCACACCTTAGTCTTTATGACATGAAAATGAAATCCCACGAAGAACGGGTATCGGATTTAATAAACACACACACACACACACACACACACACACATATATATATATATATATATATATATATATATAGAGAGAGAGAGAGAGAGAGAGAGAGAGAGAGTTTATTCTCACCAATAACAGAGAAATATAGAAATATGTTAAATGATGTCAATAACAAATTCATAAATACTAATTAATAAATATAAGGCTTTGTGATTCAGGAATCTTTGTATGATTCCAGTTGATTTATTTATAAACTAAAAGGCTTTCTCAAAATCAGTGAAAATTAAATTAATCCAAAAATGGCATTTTTAAGTGTTTGAAAGCACAGGGGAATAGCAAAGACGACATCGATCCACGAAATGACAGTTTTTTTAAAGGGTAGACTCTAGAATACACAAAGTGTGAGTGAGGTTTTAAAACTAAATACATTTTCATTAAATAAAAGCCTAAACTACTTCCGAAATCCTTTAAATACAATTTAGAGGAAACAAAAAATAAATCGTTTATCTTGTTTGTTTTAACAAAACAAAAAAGCATGAATTAATAGCATGAAAGGAAAAAGGGAACATCAACAATATAAAATAGAAAGTTATTTTTTCCAAAGCTTATAAAGATTAAAAGAAAATAAATTTAGATCAATTGGAAACTTTTAAGTAAAATGACGAAATAAACGCTTTGGATAACCAAAGGGAGAAAGAGTTAATAATCATAAACAATTAAATAAAACATCAATTCCCTCACTGTTGTCAAAGAACTGACATCAATTCATAGATAAGAATATCATTTTTAATAGTACAAATAATCTCTTTACTTGGACATCAATACATTTCATTGGCTAATCTTTGAATAAACATATCCTTACATGGAACATATTTTTGTATTATATAGGAAAAAACATATTTGTTTTGAGATTATTATTTAAAAAAATCATATATTTATCCCTCTTCTTAGAATTCGACATCTTTGAAGACACAATAGTATCGATCCCTTGTTTTAAAGGATTTGACATCTCATCTGATTAAATGATAAATTGATTGTTGTTTTATACATTTCTGTATTAATTTTTTGCTAAATGAAATTGTGATTGTTTTATGTTAGATCTACAAATATAATGTCAACCTCTTTCCATCTCATCAATCCTCAAAGGAAAGAAAATATATTTCACATGCATCATTTTTAGATAGGAAACCAAACCTCAACAAAAACGAATTGGTAATGAGTAAAAATTGTACGAATTGTAGCGTAAAAATTAGGTTAATTTATTTATAAATTTATGTGCAATTCACTTGGACTTTGTTGGGGGGGGGGGGGGGTATAGGATCTTTAGTGAGCCATCCTGCCTCATGTCGTGCTCCTGAAGACTTTTAGCAAACGCTTGAATTTGTAAAAACATGTCTGATCTAAGCTTAAATAATCAACTGTATTTTGATATAAGTATTTTACTTTTACTTTAACTATTTTAAACCTTCTTATAGAACTTTTGGTAAGCTCTGTATTGATTAATTTCCTTATGTCCTTTTAGTGAGCAATCTATTTTTGAGATATATTCTCTTATACCTATATTCTACATACAAATAAAATGTTTTTAGATATACAAATGGTATGTTATGCTTGGATGACTTATCTAATATTTAGTTATATATTATTAAACACACAATCCTAGAATCTATATAATATTTCACCAATCTCTGTCCGTCTGTATGTCCGCACGCTATCTCCTCTCACATTTATGGTCAGATTTGAACTTTGAAGGTACCTATGGAATCCTTGGGTCAAGGCGGACCTAATAAAACTGCAAAGTGATGGGACCAGAAATGAAAAAAATCAGACCTTGTCTGTTTTTACTACCTAGACCCACACATTTATGAGTTACAATAATTTCTGTTTTGTTCAAACATTCCTCAAAAAAAGTTTGACTTTGTACAAAAAATATGTTTTAAGTCACATGAGATGCTTTTTTCTCTTTCTTTTTTCCTCTCTTTACCTTTCATTCTTTAATTTATAAATACTCGCATATTTAATGTCATTGGATACACCTTTCTGATTTTACTACCTACCTAGTATACCCGAAGGGCGAACATATGGGCGCCGTAGACGCCTAAATATGCGAGTAATTACTAATTTACAGTCTACATATGTACTATCTATATAATAATGCCCTAGGAACGAACACAAAAACGCGACAATTTTGTATGTTACAGCCAAACCACTTGATGGATCGAGTTGAAATTTGGCACAGAGATGTGTTTCTATCTGGAAATTATATTAGTCAAAAATAATTGTCTTTATGGCCACAATGGGCTAGAAAAGGCCAATTGAAAGTTGGATTTCCAGTTTTTGATACACAAATGTATTTTTTCATGACAAATATTTTAAAGAGCTACTCTTTCTAAGAATTTTGATATTTATATGTTGGTATGTATCTTCAATAACTACATTTATAAGAGCGATCAAAGTTTAAATAAAAAGGGAGAAGGAAAAATGAATGCCACCATCTATGTATATACCTAAAGAACCTAGGAACGAACACAAAAACACACAATTTTGTATATTACAGCCAAACCACTTGATGGATCCAGTTGAAATTTGGCACAGAGATGTGTTTCTATCTGGAGATTATATTGATCAAAAATAATTGTCTTTATGGCCACAATGGGCTAGAAAAGGCCAATTGAAAGTTTGATTTCTAGTTTGTGATGAACAAATGTATTTTTTTCATGTCAAATATTTTAAAGAGCTTTTGAACTATGATAATCTCACATCAAGGGGTCAAGCTCGCAGCTACGGGGAAAATATAGCCCACAAACTTTTTTACTGGCGTCGAAAATTTTACAAAAAGATTCACATTCCGTCCCTCTATATGGCCCATTTACACCCTTTTATATTGTACTGGAGGCACTCCCCAAAATAGAATTAAAAAATAGCATAAACGTTTACCTGAAGGCACATGACGAGTGGATGAAAAATCCAATAGAATTGGTTAATGGATTTTTCATTACTGTCTTCCATCCACAGTCGAGGAGACCCTGGTCCTTTAAAACGAGTCTTGCCATTCTTTTTTTCACAAGGGCCCTGGCGTCATGTGCCTTCAGGTAAACGTTTATGCTATTTTTTAATTCTATTACACGTACATTTCATGCCCTCCGACTATAAGCCAGAGTCTACTGACTCTAATCCATCACGTTCAGATAGATCTGGAAAAACTCTTTGTCTTAAGATATTAAAAAAGATGCCGTCCCTTGGAATTTTCCAAATCTTCCTCACTACTATTCAAAAAAGCCTCCTCCAAAGCGTTCCTCCACCTCAACCTCCTCCTAACGACTCCTTAATGAAAACGAGCGAATTTAAAAAAAGATTAAGGCTTTCGAATAGGCCAACTCATTTTTAACACTCGAAGAGCTTCAAATTAAAATGGATAGGACTTGCCTTCCGAGTGGCGTTCAAGAACATTATGATGAAAAAGATAAGGAGCTGGTGTTCTTCAAGATGAACTTTAGTCATGGAGGACAGTCAATAGACTTCAGTCTAAAGATTAATGAAGAAATGACAAACCATATACGGTAAGCCAAACTTCATTCCTTAACCTTCTTTATTTATATATTGTTTTTCACATATCAAAACTTGACTATTCCTCAGTATTTTCTTATTAATATTGATTTTTACAACTACGATGACTTTATTCCCTGCTATGTTGTATTTTTCAGGGTGAAAGATAGAGATCTATCTTTTAATCATCTCGAACATATCACCAAGAACAATCATATTACAAAATGTGATACCCTTCTTAATATTTTGGCCTTCTTAAATTCATTGACATAAAACTCTTCCACCAATCAACTATTTAGCTTGGAAAATGAATGAAACACAGCTTTAAATCATTTGACAAATATCTTGCCCCATTTGGACGAAGCAAAAGAGAAAAAATTAAACTTTTTGATCGAACAATTATCCTTGTTGTTTAAATGTCCACAACAACGGAGATACAGTCCTGCCTTGTACGCCTTATCTATGTCCTGGAAAGGTTTATCAACGAGTCTTTATAGAGATCTACGTAAAGAAGTTCTCACATTACCCACAATACATCGCCTTACGGAACTTTCTTCATCTTTGAATTTATAAACTGGATTGGCTGACTCTACAATAACTTACCTAAAGGCTCGCTTCAAGGCTCTAAGTCAAAATAGGGATAAAAATATTAGTATAATTTTTGACGAAACATACTGTACAAAACGTATATTTGGATTCAGAAAAATGCCTTCGAATGAAGAATATCATAAGTTTTGGCAAAAATTTCACTGAAAGATTTGGAATATCATTTTTCTGAGGATGTAAATTCAATAAATGAAAAGATTAAGTCTTCTTCTTTAAATATATTTTCCAATTTAAAACATTTTACTTTTAAAGATTCATTTAAATATATTAATGACGTATCTGTAGTTTACTTTTGTTCTGGTTATATCGCGCATTTCTTATGTAAAACTATAGCCTGTCATTCTTGCCACAATTTATTGACAGCATTAAATAAAAAATTCGATGTAAATTATTCTCCTTAGAAAATATTGATGATGAAAGTAAGCTTTTAGATCAAATTAATCGAGGTGGGCTAACTCGTCCATCTGATGTTTTTTTTAACGTGTTCCTTTGTTTATGCATTTTTTCAGAAATTCAAAATTCAAAAAGTATCTTCAAAGAGTTGATTTCTTTCCCTTCTTCAAAAAATATTTTTGTTCTTTCGTTTATTAAACTTTTGGAAAATGATACTTACGCTTATGAAATTATTTTAGCAGAATGCGAAGAAGACCATTCCTTTGAAAAATTTATTCCACAAATCGCTGCTAAATTTTTAATTGTATGTCCAAAAATTATGTTTCGGAAATCAATGATCAAATTCACAAAAACAAAAGAAAAACAAGCAGTCAAAATATGAAATAATTCTAAGAGATTGAAAAAACTTAAAGGAGAATAAACAAAATGTATGTATGTTATTATAATTTGGAAGAATGCCCTAAATGTATCTATGTTTATTTATTATAAGCCCATAAAATTTGTAAATAGTAAAAAATATATATTTCGTTCTCAAAATCATTATTTGTTATGAAATACATAAGGAAAGAGGAGAATGTACGCGTATTCTCCTTTTTCCTTTTTAGATCCCTCATCGTATTTTCCTCGCGAGTCTTCTTTTCCTTGTTGTTTTAGTATTCATTGCTCTACACTATCCAGAGGAGTTTATGATATATTTTAATTGTTTCGTTTTTAGGTGGAGATGAGTCGTTTGTGAGTGATTCGTTCATAATTGTACAAACATTTGAAATGATTGATGATTGATTTGATACAGTTTATTTGCACACATCAAAGACTAATATTCTAAGTGCAGAAAAATCATGAATTTCAAAGATTCAAATCTTTTTAAAGAGTCGCTTTGCCCATTACATATATTGAACATTCATTTTCTAATGAATTCATATATAAAATAAATATAAAAAACTACATTTGTCTGCTCTCGGTCGTGTTATCATCACTTCAATTTATAATGTCCTCGAAAAATCGATGAACTTGTTCTCTTGGTTATTTTTTTTTAGTCACATCTATATATTTTAAACAAAAAAATCCCTGCTCATAAGATAAAAACAATTGCATGAATGATTTCCCACAAATAGGAACTCTAATCATGCAAATCATTTCTTTACAAATATGACAAGATTAAAACATCTCTTATTCTTGAATTACATAGATGTAAAAAAATTGAGTTTCTATACTAGAGCTTAAAAATGATTTTAAAAAACAATTATTCATTTTTATTCAAAGTTTAGTTATTTTATATGAAGAAAACATCGAATTTTCATGTAAATCCCATGAAAAACCTCTAAAGACACAATTAATACTTTTATTTATAAATAGTTGTTGGTTTAGAAAAAGACTTTTGCTAAATAAAAACATTGACAATCTGACATTTAATCAGTTTTATATTGAAAAAAATTGATATTATCAAAAAACCATTTTCATGAGCATTTGAAATGTAAGACCACAAATAAACAGATAATCAAATTTTAATTCCCAAAATAACCCTTATATTGAGAGTTCTAGCTTCAGATGAAGAATACATTAAAGTTATACTTTGTCATCAATCATTCCCCTCTAGAAAATTCATTCTTAGTCAAGAGTACTTAATATAAAAAAGAATTAAGGAATTAGGTGCATCAAACAAAATTATATTCTGTTAATAAGCTGGCTTTCATGCTACAAAAAATCTGTGACATATGTCCTTGAGAGAAGATCCATTAGCCTAAAAAAATTAGTTAAATTATTAAAACACAAATTGTCAAATGAGTTTAGTATACTCACAAGTTCCGCAAGATAAGTGACAACTTTTGTCAATATCGTCATCTCCTCCACACATATGCTTCAATTCTGGGCAGTTGGTATACTTATCGACGCATTCTGTTGGTAAAAAGGTCGGTTTATTTTTATAATAAGCAAAACACCTATTTTTTACCTTTACAAGCCCCGCAAGTTACTGGACAACCTTCAGTAATCTGCTTATGCTGTCCACAGAGACGTGAATTTTGTTTGCATTGGACATACCTATCCCTGCACTCTATAAGAACCAATGGTCATTATTTTGGTACACTTATTTATAAACCGTACTTACCAACGCTGGGCTTTCTAGTGGTAGTTGTTCGCCCGTTGCAGCCGTATTTGGCTTGCGCCTTTTGAGCATCTAAATGAGTCATTCCATCTCGATTTCCAATTTTGATTCCAATTGGGACCTCGGCGCGAACAGACATTGTATCTCTCCCGGTGGTGGTGAAACTAGGATTAGTGGATAAGGATAGTTAAATACAAATATAACGAATTTCATTATCCGCTTACTAATCCAAGCCGTAGTGCATAATTGATCCAAAGTCGTAGGGCATTCCAAATGTTTCTGTTTTAAAACCAGATACACAATTGTCAAAGGATTTTTGAGAAGACTTTGGGTCACAAACTGGGGGCCGTTCTGAGGATCCGACTTCGGTGCTTCGGAAGTAGTTGCTGATAGAACTCCTCCTGATATTTGACCAGTTGATCTGTACGTATTGATCTCGGTCAGCCCGGGTCTGCTCATGAGCGAAGCCTAGAACATGGAGCATTTCATGTGCAGCAATTCCCATGATCTAATGGCGGAAAGGAAGAAAAAATATGCAAAGGCTTCAAATAAATAGAATTGTAGTTTTTTACTGTTTTTCAACTACAAATATGTTATGTTAAATTTGGTTCCCCTTACATTTTAAAATATTGTTGACGCAACTAGGATTTAATTATAAGTTAGATTATAATATACTCACCATGCAAGTTCTTCCTCTGGCATCGGTTCTCTGCAAGTTCAATGTATGTTGGCCACGGCGGTTGTGGTATCCCAGAGTGGCAAAGCATCCAGACTCGTCATTCTTTATCAGAACATAATTCTTTTGGGTTGAGCGAACTACAAATTTAATGCAAACCCGCTGTTCAATATGCCTCATGGCAGATAGAATGACAGCCCTATCATTTACACTATAGCCAGAGCCCAGGACATAGGGGATTTCATTCTTCGGCCAAACTTCTCCAAACATAAAGTTCCTGGAGTTTGCTGCCTGGTAGTCATACTTATCGTAGATTATTCGGCAATCCGCTGCCTTAATTTCTACAAAAGCAAAGTTAGGTTTATATTTAAAAATATTAAAGAATTCCAAACTTACCCCCAGCAGCGGCATGACCAATTCCAAGGAGAACTACGAGACAAAGGCCTGAAGGAATCATTTCTGGATTTCACTCGAATGATGTCCTTTCAAAGAGCGACGGCATTTTTATATACCTGCTTCATCAAAGGCGAACAAGTGCATAATATGTTCAACTGTTTCCTAACGTCAAGTTGTATTGGATACACACATACGGTTCAAAACAAAGCATTTGTGCAAAAGCTCTACAAATATGGATGTTGGAACATGAAGCAAAACGATATTTGTTTTGAGGTATGAGTTATAGTTGCATAAATAATACACACAAATAAGGAATAATATGTTGTGTATATATATATTTTTTGCCTATTTTGTTATATAGAATTGAATCCGTATGGATATGAATAAGCATTTCGGTGTTAAAATTAGTGTGTAATCGTCTTTATTTTTCCCATGAAACATCCTAGCACTTCGGCTAGTCAGGGATGTCAGGAATTTAAAAAAAAGTAATACAATGCATAAATATATACATATATAAGACTATATAAATCGAACAAATACTTATATATAAATATATAAATAAAAACAAAAGGTTTCTTTGAAGAAAGAAAAAAACCTTAATTTTAAAACAAAAATAAAAAAATATTATCGTCTGCTATATAGATATTATATACGGGCACCATTTTTTCAAAGACTTGGCAATTACATGTGCTTCCCTCATGGTTTTGGCGTAGCGATGTTTAGGGCTACTGTTCCAAATAGCTGCAGCACTGGTGACAAAAATGGCCACCGACTTAGGGAGAGGAGATCGGATGAGGCCGGCCATCGATCCGCACGTGACTGCTAGCCCTTACGCCAAGTAAAGACCTAGCTGCGCTGTTTATGGAAACCTGGATCGATCTTGCAGCCTTCAGTGGACCAGTTACGTCGTTTTTTAGTCAAGGTACATTTGTCACCGCGGCAGCGTAGCTGACTCGACCCAGCATAAGACCTTTGGCCAATTGTTGCAAATATACTCCGCGTGGGAGGTGTAGCGAAAGACGATTAATCAGCGCCGCACACTGTTGTGCTGACCGCACCACATTGGCCTCATGGGGACTGGTGGAGAAAGCTGCGTCAAACGTGACTCCAAGGAGCTCAATTGTCCTGGATGGCCTCACATCCACTTGATCTATTGGTATGGTAAATGTTTTGACTTCAGAAGCCTTGGCACTACCACCAATGAGGAGCTGCGTCTTGGAGGCCCCATTCCCTGTCGCAAAACGATAGAACGCTTCTGCCCTTTCTGTTAGAAGTTTCCCGATGGTGGTGAGGTCGTTGGCCACAGCCCAAATGCAGGTGTCATCTGCGTATCCAGAGTTGTCTTCGTCATGGATGCCCAGACAGGCAGGCATATCTGCAACTAGGGTCAGGTAGAGCAGAGGGCCCAAGATGCTTCCCTGGCGAACACCAAACTTGACCGGTAGAAGGGACGACTTCGCACCATTCCAGTCGACACATTGTCTACCTCCAGAAATATAGGACGAAAACCATTGTAATTCAGTTCCCCTGACCCCAAGTGCTTCAAGTTTGGGTAGCAGTTGATTTTTGTCGACAGTATCGAAGGCAAGAATACCAACAACCTTTCCATCCTGCTTACCACGAAGCCACTGCGCATGCGCTGAGGCAAGTGCCGCGTTTGTGGACCTCCCTTGCCGAAAGCCGAACTGGGTAGTGGGTAGTGCGTTCAACTTAGCCAGGTGCTGCTCTAAATCTCTTTTTACCAATGTCTCGATAACCTTAGATATGGCTGGAAGGATAAAGACAGGACTGTAAGAGGCTGGATCAGTGGATAACTTCCCTTTAACTTTGAAAACTGGGAAGACAATGCCAGTCTTGAAAGCGATGGGAACGATGCCAGAGGAAAGTGATACATTAATTACATGCGAAATAGGAGAAGCTAAGATATTATAACCCTTTTTGAGGATGGATACTGGAATGCCATTCACTCCCATGGCCTCCGTGGGCTTCAATGAAGCAATAATCTTAGCTATCCTGCCAGCATTCGCAAAAGAGAAGTGGAACGACTCTGTCTTTTCAGGCCAGTCGGACATCGGGGGCGAGAGATCCTCAAGACCCGGACGTAATTGGTCAATTTTATCAATATGAAACTGATTCATGGTCTCAGCGGCACCGGAATTACCCACAGTAGCAGTACCATTTACATTCAGTGAGGTGGGAAGAGAGGCCTGGGACTTGCCAAGTATGTTGTTCGCCAGACCCCAGAGTGTCTTCGGCTTATTTTTCTCTGTGTGGATCTTGGCGAGGTTTGACTTGGGTGATCGTGCAAACAAGCGAAAAGACCCGATTGCGCAGGCGGCAGTACTCGTCTCCAGAGGCACGGTCCCGTGCGTTCATGAGGTCTAGTGTATCTTTTGCCAGATAAAGATCTCGACTTCGGCGGACCTTAATTGTTTTAATCGGAATGGCAACATCCATGGCAGCGGTGATACCCTTCTCCAGAAACTCAAATGCCTCGTCTGGGTCCTTGATGGTATATATGTCTTCCCATGGCCACATGTTCAGGGCTGCTTCCAGTTCGGGGATTCGAAGGGCCTTAAAGTTCCGTCTCTTAATCTCCATCAAGGAAGTTTTGGTTTTCGTTGTATCGATGAAAGCGACCACAGGGCGGTGATCAGAACTACAGTCACCCAAAACATTTACGTCTATCCTAACCCCAGAGTGATATACGTGGTCGAGGCTGGAGGTGCGGTGAACTCCGTTGAAGAGACCGTCGGACTCCCAAGTGGCTGGGGTAGTTGCATAAGTGAAGCCAGAAGACTCTGTAGCCTCAATTAGGGAGTGGAGGAGTGGCCTCCGCGTATTGGATTTATCTGCTAGTCTGTGCATATCGAGATTGAAATCGCCCATTACAATGATTGAGCCACAGGAGTTTGCAGCTGCAGAAATTTGAGCGGTGAGGTTGGTAAGCTGTTCCTTCTCCATTGAAATACCACGGGCCTTAGTATCGGAGGACGAGAACTGCCTATACATACCCCCAACGACTAGTTTTGGTTGATGTAGCTCAATCCAGACTGACTGGGCAGGCGTAGACATGTAGCAGACTCTCTTCATTTATTCCCACCAGATGGCGTGGCGTTAGTTTGCTCTGAAAATGTCAGCATTTACGTTAATAATAGTACTTACTCCTATTCCAATTTCAATCATTTTTTCATCGTGGTATTCATTGTATTATAATGCTTAATGACACATTATTCATATTTATACTATTTCTTGTGTACGTGTGTTTGCATTATTATTAATAAATACTTGGTCAAAGAGAGTGTTTGATCTCAGAGCTATAAATAGCTTGTGATCAAAAGATCTCATCCTCTTTTTCTCCAGTCTACAACTACGATAGATGTATTCATTTCATCTACAGACATGATATTCTTTCTTAGCCTGGCATCAGCACCAATTGCTAGGATGGACTTGATGAGAACAATGACACGTACTTTTTGCCGGGAAGAACATTGGGTGTGTAAGAAGTGTAGCCATCAATGCTAGAGATGCTCGCAACCTCAGGTGTGAACTCTGTCTCCGTTATGATGGCCAGATCAATAGAATTAGAGTTGAGGAGGTGGTGGAGGGCCAATTCTTTTGAGCCACGTGTAAGATTGGCCGCATTCCAGGTCATAATTTTTAACCTTGTAACGCTGCAACAAGGGTGGCGAGTTGTTCCGCTTTCGACTTAGAACCTTGGCAAGTTCGACCTCGGGTTTTATAGTGGGCATTTGGGATGCAGGGAGGTCTTGGAGGTCTTGGACGTATCTCTTGTGGACGTGGCCATTGCATATGTCCGTCCTATGGTGGGAGGATGCAAAGGAGTTTTTTTTGTCTTGGCGAGTGCAAGCTGTGCACGGAGGCGTAAGTTTTCGGCCTTTTCGAGTTTGTATCGGAGTTCGGATATCTCCGTTTTCCTGGTACCTGTAGCCTTCTTCTCGTACGCCTTGGGTTTGGAGGAGGACTGGCGCTTCCCCCTGGTGTCTTTTCCCGACCTATAAAAAGATGTGCCAGGCAGAACATTCTGGCATCCTCTTTGTGATACAAGAAGCATTGTTGCACAGAGGTAGGTGGGTGAGCACTTAACACCTTTATAGAGAGTCTATCGAACCTAGGATCTTATCAATGAGGTAGACCAAAACTGAGCATCCCCTATCGGGATTCGAACCTGTTGAACACACCTTAACGCACTAAGTTATGGAGCTCCCTTATATATATTGTAATAAAAACATTTTAATTTTTCAATAAAAGTAAGTTATTTGGCCCTTGAATCGATAGATTGTCATGAGTTGATGAGTATAACATTTCTATAATAACATATGAGATTCGAGAGCTACAAGTCTATGATTGAGTATGCTCAACAATGTTTGTTTAACTCCTAGATATGCCCCACCACACCAGAACTTAATCTGGTATCAGCCGGTAGAGGTCTACCTAAGAGCAAGTAGCTTTATTATTAAATAATTTTATATTTACATAAAATGCTGTATATTTTTATTAATTGGTCCTCCAACGATAGTTTTCTTTCTTGAGCGGCCGCCGCCAATTCCGTTATTTCCCGCTTTGTGCAGCCACAATCGTGAATCAAGTGGTAAGGCGTTTCCTCATCTTCTCCACAAAGTCTGCATGTTGAGTCCAGTGATTTCCCCATAATAAATTGATGTCGTTTTAGGTTAATATGGCCACTGGCCATTGCAATTATAACGGATGCTTGATGTCTTTTATATTTGTAGATTTTTCTTCCGATGTAAGGCGCATTGATGAATTGCTTCGATTGTCACCAGCTGTCCAAGTTGTTCCAAATAGTTCTCCAAAAAGACATTGATGTTTTTCTAAGCGCCGCCTTTGTCTGGCAGATTGAGGCAGGAACAGCGACAGGATCCCCTTTTACTGTGCTTTCCTTAGCCAGGTAGTCGGCAAACTCGTTTCCTGTGTTATTATTGTGTCCCTTGATCCAACCAATGGTGATGTCACAAATAGAGTTCTCAAAGGCACTTTTACAATTTATAATTTCTTCTGTAAGTATATTTCCAGGTCGAGGTTTTAAGCTGTCAATAGCAGATAGACTATCAGAAAGAATAAGCAGACTTTTACCTGCTGTTTTCTTAGTCGGTAGGTTACTTGCCAAATTTCTAATGGCTTCTACTTCAGCTTGGTATACAGTATTAGTATCATCAAGTTTAAGTGAGCGTTGATCTATTACAATGTCACGACATGTTATTGCCCAACCGGCACCTGAACTATCATTTATTCTGGAGCCATCTGTGTATCCGATTAAATCATAATCATTTTGGGACCATACTTTTGCCACCTTATACTCTGCACTATGTGACCATGCTGTTATACCACGATTTGGTGTCGGGATTTTATATTTCCTAATATGCGTGTCAAGGTAATTTAAATGCCCTTTATTTGAGTGGTCAAACCATTTCAGTGGGTTGTCCAATTCTGTATATATTCTTGTTAGGCAGGCACGTTCCATTACATATAAATGCAGTGGAATTAGCCCACATAATACCTCCATTATATTTATATGGCTAGACATAATTTTGGTTGCATTGAATTCAAAAGTGTTAAACTTGTGATCAGAACCAGAGTATTGTTGATCTGTTTTCCAGGCTGAAACAAGATGATGACTCCAGCGGTTTGTAATTGTTAGATCAATTATTGACTCCCCTATACCACCCACAAAAGTGGGCACACAACCCACATTCTGAAGGCTTAAGTTAAAGGTTGCCATAAACTCATCCAATATTTCTCCACGAGAGTTTGTTAGTATATCTCGCCATAGAGTACTCCTAGCATTGAAGTCACCGCATAACAACAGAGGTTTATGGTTTCTATCACAGTAGTCAACGATAGGTCTTATTAGTCCACAGACATCCATATTTGTAATGTCGGCGTAATAGCTAGCGATATTCAAATTCTTGTTGTTGTCAGTTTTCACTGAACATACTACAAGATCCCTTGAGCAAAACTTAGGTATTTGAGTGGCCACTAGGTCAGGTGATGCTATAATGGCTGCTCGCGGTTTAGGATTATGATTTGCAAGGACATTTAGACCTGAAAAGTTAATCACACTTGAACCACCCATGATCAAGGGTGGTTCAGTTACCATAACAATGCAGCTGTCCTTGCCTAGTAATCTTTGATTTAGCTCAGTAGAGCATGTTATTCTTTTCCCCATGTTTATTTGCGTACATTTGACCATTCCAATTGAGTAGTTGGTCGTTGTGCTGTTTATATCGTTATTTTGAGCATTAGATTCCATAGTGTATATACTTATGGGGACTGTAGTACTTTTAATTTAATACTTAATTTATTCCTTTATATTGTATTTATTTTTTGGGCTTGTATAATAGAATGTCAGCCAATTCCGCATACACGCCATCAACCAATGATTGTTTTTTCTTTTTCTTTTTGTCCGTAGTAGATTCACGACTCGAATCTATGCTTGAGCAATTTTTTGGCACGTCCTCGATAGCAGGATCAATTTGGTCCTCTAGAGTCGCTTTACTTTTCTCCCTTTTCCTTTTAGCATTTTTGCTTTTTGATTCCTCTAGAAGATCTTCACCATCCATATGCTCTTCAAGTGAATAATGAATTTCCTCCTGTGTAGTATTAAGTTTCATGTTGTTGTTCTTACATGAAACATCAACTTCAGGTGGGGTGATAATCACCTCCTGAGCTATATTTTTACATGACTCAACATCTTTGCAAGCTTCATGATCATTTGCATTGTATTCCACCTGACTTTCTACCTCAGCATATATTTCGAGTTCCTGAGTGAACATGCAGTCCTTATTTCTTTTTAGCCTGTTTAGAATCCATTGGACATAGGATTTGTAACCCCTGGCCTTTTGGTTGCACTTTGTCTTTCAGTGTCCAAAATTAAAGCAGAGAGAACATTGCTTAACAGCATTTGAAAATTCCATATGAAATATTTTACCATTGATAGGTAAAAACGATGGTAAGTTTTTAGGGGTACCCTTTGCCAGTATATGCAATGAAGAACTTGGCTGTTTTAAAAGGTGAGGGAATTGCTTCAGAATTGAAGAGTTCTTTAGCTCCGAAACCTCACTTTGCTTATGATGAGCAACCTTAATTCCCTCTACACAAACGAAGGGGGCTAAGTGTCTGGCAACTTCATCATATGATACAGTTCCCCAAGCGCCCTTCAGTCTTATATTGAAGGTTCTATCCAAGGTCTGTATAGTAAGGTCTGGGCAATACAAAAACAAACATGTAATCCTAGCAGTATAACTATTCAATGACGTCACTGGAGAACGATTCTATCTATCCATTTATATATCTATCAATCTCTCTATCAATCTATAAATATATATATTGGTTTTAGGAATATTTATATATAAAACTTATGCACAAAGAAAATCTGATAAAGCATTTTTTTTGTTGGGTATTATTGATAGTAGGAATTTTTCCTTAACGACACTTTTGTATAAAATGCATTTTTAAAGGAAACTACTGACATAGGATTTGTAACCCCTGGCCTTTTGGTTGCACTTTGTCTTTCCGTGTCCAAAATTAAAGCAGAGAGAACATTGCTTAACAGCATTTGAAAATTCCATATGAATATTTACCATTGATAGGTAAAAACGATGGTAAGTTTTTAGGGGTACCCTTTGCCAGTATATTCAATGAAGAACTTGGCTGTTTAAAAGGTGAGGGAATTGCTTCAGAATTGAAGAGTTCTTTAGCTCCGAAACCTCACTTTGCTTATGATCAATAAGCTACGGTAAGGTAGGCTTCGTGAAGAATAAAAATAACAATAACATAATAACTAATAATAAGCGGAGCTTTGTTATATTAATGCGGAGAAGGTCTGGGTCACGAAACTTACCTTACCTTACCGTAGCTTATTGATCATAAGTACCCTTATGGGTCTATTATATGCGAATATACTCCTTTATATATGAACGAAAAAGTACTCAAAATGGGCTCAGTTTATAAAATAAACTAACCAAATGTGCTCATTAATGCTCAATAAAGCTATTTTGATTGATAAGCTAGGCCCAAAAGTCAGTAGTTTCCTTTAAAATGCATTTTATACAAAAGTGTTGTTAAGGAAAAATTCCTACTATCAATAATTCCAACAAAAAATGCTTTATCAGATTTTCTTTGTGCATAAGTTTTATATATAAATATTCCTAAAACCAATATATATATTATAGATTGATAGAGAGATTGATAGATATATAAATGGATAGATATAATCGTTCTCCAGTGACGTCATTGAGTAGTCACACTGCTATATGTTTGTTTTTGTATTGCCCAGACCTTATTATACAGACCTTGGTTCTATCCCTTTGCATAATGTCAGTGAAATCCCGACATTCAATCTTTGCCTTGAACGGCTCATCATTTTTATCTTTCATTTCCATGATGATGGGGAAATTAATTCTTTCTCCTAGGGGAGCTAGAGGTTGAGATTTTGTTAAAATGATTTCTGGCCGGTATGGAGTTTCACAGGACACGGACCGTACATCCATTAAATTAAGTCCTAATGCATCCTGAGTAATTAGAGCAACATTTTCCAAGTTCATTTGCTGGAAGGTAATTCTCTTTCCACTGTTTGCCTCACAAACAAATAGAGAGAACTTGATCCAGCCCAACTCGGAGTTCTTGCCAATATCTTTCCCATCACGCTTGTAGGCCTGTAAAGAAGGCTTACCGGAGGGAGTGCCAATATGTTTTCCTCTTTTTGCAACAGCAGAGTAGGAGAGTGATGTTGATTTATCGTCTCTTTCTTCCATTGTTGCCTTTACCTTACTTTCGGAAGAATTGTTCGAGTTTTTTTCATAAACCTCTCTTTCCTCGGATGAAGGCTTTTCCGGAAGATTTTCCATTTCCAACGGATTCTCCGGAGCTTTTGAGGCTTCCATTCTCTTGTAGGAGCCTCACACTACAAGTCCAGCACAAAATCACAAACAAAGATTCACTAGAGCGTCACAACTAAGATCAACAATAAAGGAGCAATAATCAACAGCTCCTTACACATGCAAAGCTAGGTAAAGTCTCCATAACAATGTTACGCGCTACATGCATATAATTCCTTATGCTGTGGGACTGGTATTAACTGTATCTATATTTTTTCCGTTTGCCCAGTGGTATTGAAAAAGACCTAAAAGCCTATTTTATTGAACATAATATCAGTCAAATATTTGGATAGCACTTATGTAAAAGTATGAAATGAAATATTTTATTGTAGTTTTATTTATACTCCGCAGGAAGAATTTTTAAAGGAAGTGACAAAGGATAACTCATAAAAACATTTAAATCAAAAAAGTTTATTAGAAAACTTGCAATTCTATTCAAAATAAGAGTACAACAACCAGATGAGGCGTGCTTAATTCTCAATACTAAGTGCGCAGTTTTGCCCCCTGAGATCTTATTTGATCAACCTCCTTCAAAATTAGCTGAGTTCTATTATTCATATTTAGAACAGAATGGATGACAGTCAATCGAAACATAGAGGCAAAAAAATATTTTTTCTTAATGTATTGACGTTGATGAGAGGAATATTATATGGACTCTTGCGTAGGACCAACGAATGAGTAAGTTATTGAGGCAAAGCAGTTCTTATGATCCCCTTACAATCCTCCTGAAAGATTGAACGTAATGTCTTAAATTCTTTAGCGATCAGGATTTTTGTAAAAGTGTGCATAGTCCTAAGCTTTCATTTCAGGTGAGGCTTCTATCTTGATTATTGATATCCGGAAATATTATGTGCCAGTCACCCAAATCTTAGTCGATTGCATTCGCCATTCGAAACTCGAAGATGTGGATTGTATACTGTATTACCAAATCAGAGTTGTAAGGAACGAAGATTTTAGGAGACTTATGCCATTCTACTCTTTCACTCCTTTTATGTTACAAATTAATTATACCCAAATTGCAGACTAATCTAGCTTCTTACATTATTACTATGTTATTGCAAATTTATATATGTATCGTTTGTTATCATTAAAAAATACTATTTAAACGCTATCGTCAGTCAAATAAAAAGTAATCACACCGACCACTTTTATTTTTGCAAGTTTCCCTTTGAACCAGATTCAGTTCTTTTTAACTGACATTTGGCTGAATGAATTATATTTTTGGAATGAAATTTCTAAAAAATTAAAAAGTTAGTTGTTTAAAGTTGAAGAGAATTTTATATGTTCTCGTTCGTTTTATTACTCGTCTGTTTCCCCAAATTTGGGTGGAGGTATTTAAACTTCCTGGCTAAGTATCCAGCGATATAGGAGAGACCCTCGTTGGAGCAGTCATTGGAATTTTTCCTGTGTTTGCCGACTAGACAGAGGAAGGAGTTTCCGTGATCGCAAGTACTCAAAGGCCCGGATACATATACTCCGTAGGTTGAGGGCGATAGTTACATCTTCTTTTGAGTGGCCACGATTGAACTTTGTCCAAGGATTCATGAACTTTCTTGTTTGAATATTGTGTAATTATTTTCCAATGAGGTTCTTATTAAAGTGTCCTTAACTTTTTCTTGAGGCAAGTAGCCCACCGAGAAAAGTCCCGGTACTCCTGGTGACCACTCCACCCCTGGAGGAGTGGATCAAAGTGATGCACAGGAATTTATCAATCCCAATGAAGCAGATCAACTCTGATACCGAGCAAAAAAAAAAAGGCATTTAATAGCCCGGAGTCACAGTGCAAGAAACGTACAGGTGACTGCACCTCAAAAGAACCTGAATCTTTGACTCAGACCCAAAAGTAATAATAATTTAGACTTTCATTGTATATTATACTACTTATTGGATCAACCCAAACTCTTTTCCAATATAAATGTCTCCTTCAAAAACTGCTTCCCACTATGGCACTGTGCGATGCACACAAATAAATATGAGTAAACGAATCACCTGTGCAACGGAGCTTAGTATGCGTTTGTTGGAAACTGATAGCAACCTAGTATTTATAACAGAGCCTAATTTAGTTCGGGGTGGTGCAACGGTTGCACGGTTCGAGGGATTTTCTCTCTTCGTTCATGACAAACCAAAACCTAGGGCAGGAATACTAGCATCCCAGGATTAGATTATCTCGCAGATTCCTAAGTTCTGCACAGAAGATCTGGTTGTTTGCACAATAAAAACTTCTTGGAATAAGAGTCTCATCGTTGCAAGTTATTATGCCCATATTACAAGGGATGATGTTGGTATGATTAAACCCCTAGTCGACTACTGTGATAAACAGCATAAACTTCTTCCGATATCCGGAGATTTTAATGCCAGGAGTGTGTTGTGGTTGGACTCGCTGACGGATTATCGTGGAGAAAGACTAGAAGAATTTATGGTTCTTTATAATTTAAATCTCCAAAATAAGGGCTCTGCCCCTATATTTGTAGGAGGAATGGGCCAATCTATCATTGACCTCACAATAACAAATTGTTGGAGAACGGATCAACAGTACTTTGTGTCGGATCATCAGTTTTGTATCTTTGAGATCAATGCTAACAGAACATTTTCTAATGGATTGAATCTGAAGAGTGCTGATTTGAATAAATTTACGTCCATACTCGAAAATACAACATTCCAATATGATAATGGCTTTTCTAAATCAAGTGATATTGATTTAGAAGCTCTGAACATTACAGCGGATATTTTCAAGCTTTAAAGAGCTCATGTAAAGCAGTGTCCGGTAATATTCAGAAGGGTTGTACCTGGTAGGGTGATGAACTAAGAGAACAACGTCGTAAAGTAAAATTTCTTCAACGTAAAAATCATATGACTTTATATAAGAGTGAAAAGCAAAAGTATAAAACCATTAAAATTCAAGCAAAAAGGGAGGCATTTAAAACTTGGGTTACAACACTCGAAGGACCTAAGGGATATCTCTAGACTAATGAAGGCAAAATCCAATCATACAAATGTCCGTGTGGGTATTTTGAGTGATCGTATGAACGAAAAGGATAGCCTGAAACTTCTTCTAGAGGAGCATTTCCCTGACTCAAAAACCATTTACAATAATTGCCCAGAAACGACACACAGTCATAACGATCCCCACATACAATTCTTTGATCAAAAAATTGTGATAAGTGCAATTGATAGCCTTAAATCTAATAAAAAGACTGGTCCAGACTAAATCCCACTGCAGGCATATAAAAGTTTGCCAAAATATTTTGTTTCGAGGTTAACAAATCTTTACAACTCAGTTTATTGCACCGGATATACTCCAAAGTGCTGGAGAATGTCTAAAGTAATATTTATTCCCAAGCCGGGGGAAAAGGATTACTCCGAACCAAGAGCTTTCCGACCAATTACTCTAACAAATGTGGGGCTAAAAATCCTGGAACGTATGATACAGTGGAAAATCCATGCACGGTGTAATTTGTTCCTTCCTAACCAATTTGCCTTTTCAAAGGGACAATCCACAGACACAGCCATAAGTAGGCTTGTGGATACTTGTGAAAATAGTTATCATCGGAACTAAGAAGCCTTCGTGGTCTTTTTGGATATCGAAGGTGCTTTTGATAGAGTTGGATTCTGTCATATCATCGAGAGCATGCACAAATATGGGTGGACGAGAAGACGATAACGTGGTACGACAATTTACTGAGAAGTATAACTGTTTCTGCAGAGCTAGGTGGAGAGCATGCGTCAATAGCTCCGACGAAAGGTTGTCCACAAGGAGGAATACTGTCAACTATTGCGTGGAACTTAGCTTTTCAAGAAGCTATGGAAGAGCTCGAAAGACCAATTCATAAGGTCGCCTACGCAGATTACCTTGCATTGTGTGTCCGGGGCACTGATCGTCGCACCCTTTTCTGTTTGATGCAAGATGCCCTGAACAAACTTACGAATTGGGAGAATAAGAGAGAAACCATCTTCAGTATACATAAAACTAAGTTCATGCTTTTCTCCAAAAGAAGAAAAGGCAAGAATATTTGTCTATATCTGTCCGGGACCAAGATTGAAAGAGTTAAAACCTTTAAATATCTTGGACTAATACTAGATGATGAACTGAAGTGGAGAAAACATATAGAACACACCATCTCCAAGGCCAAGGGGAGTTTATTTGTATTGAGAGCTTTTGTCGGATCAGACTGGGGTCTTAGTCCTCAGAAGTCCAAATTGATATACGAAGCCTACGTCAGATCTATTGTAAGTTACGGTGCTATTGTATTTGCACCAAAGCTTCAAGGAAGCAGATTTAAAAAAGATGAATTCAGCAAGTTAAGAGACTTGGCCTCATGAGTATCACTGGGGCCATGAGGTCCACTCCCACGGCTACAGTGTGGGCTTATGTCACTTCATCTTTATGTTATGGAACGTGCTTGCATGATGAGACTTCGGACGAGGAAGGAAAATCCACTCCAATGGTTCGACAATTTGCGTAGAGGTCACCTAAACTATCTATATCTATCTATCTATCTATCTATCTATCTATCTATATATATATATATATATATATATATATATATATATATATATATATATATATATATATATATATATATATATAGATATAAGCAAATACGTACTCTCCCCAAAAATTGATCTTTTGATATGAGAATATACGATTACCATTTGGTAACGGCAGTTAGTGTAACCTGGATAGGAAGAAAAAAAGAAGGGAGAGAAGTGAGGCAAAATACTCCCTCCTTCTCTTTCTATCCAGGTAACACTAACATAATTACCAGATGGTAATCGTATATTCTCATATCAAAAGATCAATTTTTGGGGGAGAGTACGTATTTGCTTATATCTCTTAAAGTATAGCGATTTTTAGAACACAAATATATCAAATGAAAGCTTGGTTAACCAGCTTTAATATTTTGGTATACTAAATCCTGTCAATTTAATAAGTAGAGAAATATGTACATTAAAAAAAGCCTATCTCGAGTACAAAATGACGCATATAATGGATTATAAATGCGTCAGAGACAAAGTAAAATTTTGAGAGGATACCTTGACGCACATTAAGATTTATTTTTTTCATAATCGATTTCTTATAGGTCAATACAGGCTCTGAATCATATGATGTAAACTCAGATTGTACTGAATTCTGAATTGATAGAATGCAACCAAGGTCATTTTTGGATTTATCATCTAAAGTTTTACTAAACTTAAAAGTACTATTTTACTCTGAAGCGAACAAGTCATCTTCTACAGGCGAGTGAAGTTAATTGATACAAAAAAGCCATGAAATAAGCTAACAATACACACTCCCTTTCTTGCTTTGTTTTTACTGAAAACTTTGTTTTATTAAAAAACATCAAACATACGTCTGGTAGTAAATTAGATTTCCTTTAAATTAATAATTATTATTGAAGTCTGTAACGTCCACCATTTTGAAGAAATTTGCGGAAAACTATATTTTTACTAAATTTTTAAAACTTTGACCTCGTTGCGCGACCTCGTAATGTTGACCGATTTTGTTCAAACTTTGTATGTCGTCTTCTTTTATCACCAAGAAACAGAAAATCCACAAAGTTGCTAACATTTCAAACATTTGAAAAATAAGAACAACCCTAATATATATATATATATATATATATATATATATATATATATATATATATATATATATATATATATATATATATATATATATATATATATATATATATATATATATATATATATATATATACGTCGAAATGATGTCCCAACTCCCCCTCCTCGCGTACCTTTTTGGTCTGACACTGTGAGATATTTACTGAAAAAACTATGTTGCATCAAGGAATTTGATCTGGTTGGCTATACCGACGGTTCAAGAATCAATAATCAGACAGGTGTTTGCTGGGCTTTGACGAAGGGTGACACTGTGCTCGACCAAGGAACCTTGAAGGTCGATACAACAAACACGGTTTTTCAAGCTGAATTGGAGGCTATTAAGAACCTTTATAATCATCTTCATGGATATAAATTGTGAGGGAAGAAGGTATCAATCCTTTCTGCCTGCCTTTGAGCCATCAACAGTCTCGAGAGGAAGCAGGGTGATCTTTTGTCCGAAGAAATTATCGGCTGTAAAAATGCCTTAAACAGCTCAACATGTTCTATAACGATTGGATGGATAAGAAGACACAACAACACTGGAAATTAATTCGCGGACGCATTGTCCAAAGACGGAGCCAGGAGAGGTACACCTGTCTCTGTACCGGTATGTCAAACCAAGAATGCCTTTCGACAAGCGTCTTTGAAGAGATGGAGAACCAAGTGGCGGGAGATGAACTCAGTCGGCAGTTCTCATATATGGATTCTGGATGAACAAACTGTTCATCCCGAATCCGTATATGGGAAATAGAATCTTCAAATTCAAAAAAGCTCAAATTTCTGTCATTGTTGGCATGATTAGCGGGCACATCGGACTCAACAGACATCTTTTCAAATTGGGAAAGGCCATGCGCCCAACTTGTAGACTATGTAACGAGGATGACGAAACTCCACACCACCTCATCTTCGAAAACCCAGTAACAATGGAAAGAATGATGGCTCTCAAGGAAGAGATTAAAGATAGGAAGTTATCCTTGGAGGAATATATTTTTAAAGTATATAAATGTTTATGTGTTTTAAAACATATTTTTAATAATAAAGATCGTAGCTCCTAGATAGGTTCACTACCGGCTGATACCGGATTAAGTTCCAGTGAGGTGGGCCCCATCTAGGAGCTAAACAAACTTCTGTTTGCCTTGTAGTGACTCTAATCAAATGCCATTTACTTTTAGAAGAATATTCTTTTTCGCATTATGATTCTCCATAGGGCTTTAATATGAATGTGAGTATACCCCGACGACGACCAAATCCAGTAAAATAATAGGAATACCCGGGAGGGACACAATAACTACAAGACCGAAGACAGGATGACGGAATTAAAGATTGTACATATTGTAAGCAGATGATATCAGGATTATTTTAGACTTTTTTCATCATGGTATGCCTCGATTTACGCTCTCTTCCAACTCTGGAGTTGAGAGAAACTACCCTTTTCATACTCATATTTCTCTTCATATCCTCCGACACCCTTCCTCAACATAGAGGTCAGTTTACGTCAATGAGATCATATTATCACCTCTAATCATTGGAAAGAAGAAGAAGAAACAAAAACGAAAACACATGAATTATCAACTAATCACCATTTCTGTAGACTTTTGAGGGAGCCCTTTTATAGGGCGATAGTCCCAAATCTACGGCTGTTCTCTTCCAGATTGACCCAGATCTAGTCCGATGAGGTAGAACGACATCCTTCAATGTAAGAGTCTTTGCTAATTTTTTGAGTTTGTTGCTATTTTCAGCAGTAACCTCCTTAACCCCCGGCAATGTGTTTTTGTGAGCATTTTTTTTTCATTTTGTGGCGTACTGTTAGGCATAATAAAACAATAGACGTGTTCACACTTAAATAACTATATTATCACTGATTCATTTAGGCGCCAAAATATATCAACAAACCCCCTCCTTGTGATGAGACGGCCCAGAGTGATGAACCGGGCCAGTTCATGGTTCGAACTCTTGCTACACGGCCCCATGATGTTAACATCACCTTTAGTTTTTGAAGCAAGGAAACTTAGACGACCCGATTCCTCAGTCGTATGTCTGAAAAGTGTCTTGGTACTCCATTAACGTCTGCTTGGAAAGGAGAAACGACTTTTGTAATAGTTCCCTTCAACCATTTTGTCGTGCACTTTGCGTTGTTTGGTTTCACCCAAACTTCATCACCCTTGACAAATTCTCCTGCCTCCGGGGTAGGTTTTTCTGTCCGCTTTTCATCTATCATGGAAATCCGCCATTCTCTCTTGAAAAGTTTCTCAGCAGGAATCACTTTATCTTCCGATCTTGGTGATGCATTGTACCAGAACACACACGTTGATACCGGACTGCCCGTTCTTGCTACCATGGATTTGATAGTTCTATGGTTTCTCTCCACTATACCGTTGCCTGATGGTTTGTAGGCGCACCTGAAGGACAAGGTAACGTTCCAGGATGACATAAGGTTGGCAAACGCTTTTGATCTGAATGTTCTACCATTATCGCAAAGAACTTCCATAGGAGGGCCCATATGACCAAACAATTGACCCACAGCGATGCACACCTCAAATTCACTCTCGCTCCTTATGTAGGTCCAAGCGGAGAATCGGCTGGGTCCACAATCCACAGCAGTGAGATATTTTTCTTTGCCAACGTGTGTCACATCGATGGCAATTCTGTCCCAGATCTTCGCCACAGAGAGTTTCCCCCCCTCTAAAGTCTTAGGTGCTGGATCAATTGATGTGCATTCTTCGCATCCCTGGATTGCCCTCGCTACTTCATCGGCTGTGACCTCTTTATCCAATTTCTGGCAAAATGGAGGGTTTTCTCTCGTCCCATATGATTCATGTCATGAATTTCCCGTATTCGTTCTGGTGTTATATTATTTGCTGAATTGCATAGAGACATTTTTCCTTTACTTATCCAATTCTTGGGTACCCTAGTCAGTTCGTCTGCTTTATTCTTGGCTGAGGGGACAAGAACGATTTCCCATGAGATGTTGTAGGCTTCCAAAGTTTCTTTTAGTGTTGAAATTCTTCGTTTTACAAGCATCTCAGAGAGGCCGGACACTCTTATCTTTTTATCTCCAGTCCTCAACGATCTCAACCAAGAAAATACAGTTGCCGAATCGGTCACAATGTTAAGAGTTTCAGCTCCCCATTTTGTTGCGAGATTTACTCCTTTCACAATCGCAGTCAACTCAGCTAAATTAATATGAGCCCCGTCTTCTTTTTTCCTCAACCATGCACCATCCTCGATCACAACTCCATTTTTGCACAATATAGCTCCATATGCGATTGAGCTAGCGTCAGCCCACAATTGAAAGGAACCTCCACTTTCTACGTTCCACTTCCCTTTGACGGGATCATCTCGAGTGATTCTTGAAATCACCTCTTCCAGTAGATTTTCTACGATGACTCCCGCTTTATCGTCCCATTTTTGTCCTTCACAACATCTTTTGATGTAACTCGTTGCAACCCTCAACCAACCGACAATAGGGAAATGACCAACGAGTTTACCACACAATGAGAATACCTCCCTCCTTGTGACACCTGGGTTCACAGCAAGATCAGCACAATTTGGTCTTCTCCACCACAAGGTTCCGTCCTTTGTTTCCAATTGCAACCCGAGGACCTTTGACTTGCTCAACAAAATGTGTTCTTTGCATTGTAGCCCAAATTTCGCTAGATGGTCCCTTACGTCAGTCACCGATATCTTGTCCAAGTTAACTATCAGATCGTCGTAGTAGTGATCCACAGAACCTTTCATTCTTGGGTTTAAAGACAAGACCTTAGCTATGATGACTTTCATTATTTCTGGTGCACAGTTTAGTCCAAACCCTAGACGGCAAAGTTGGTAACATTGGCCCTTGTACCTTATGTTTTGGTATCTGCTGCATCTCGGACTGACTCCTATTTGCATATAAGCATCTTTCAGATCCAACAATGCACAATTCTCAGGCCATTGCCTCCACGTCCGCAGCTTTTCCCCGCAGACATCAGCTTCAGCACCAGAGCATTCTACAAATTTGTTGAGCTCCCTAAAATCCAAAACGGGTCTCACTTTGTCCTTGGTTTCCTGATAAACGGCCATAAGCGGTATAACTCCTAGGTGACTTTCTTCGCTCTTGACCAACCATCCACTTTGGATCCATCTATTCACTTCACTCTCGAACCTCGTCCTCCACCTCTCGTCAACGTTGTACTGTCCGACCCGACCTTGGATCTTGGGATCTTCAATCCATTCCCACTCTACAGACCAACGATCGCCACAAAAAGAGGCCCTAAAATTTCTACCCTCAGCAGACACCTCGGGACTCGGTTCGACCTCACTCACTAATGCTGGAGCACTTATAGACACAACTCCTCTTAACAGCGAGAAGTTAAAGTGTGCAAGGACATCGGTGCCCAAAACAACGTCAATCCCAGGCATCATGCTAGAACTAAGGATACACTCATTCCAGACAGACTTCCCCACGAGCTCGATCCTCCTCCATGATGTTCCTTGGCACACAGAGGTCCTTCCATCGAATGCCATCACCCGTACGCTCTTCTCCTGCTTCAATGGTTTATACTGGCTGAAGCGTGCCCCCAAAATTGTTTTGGAGCAGCCAGTATCGAGAAGGCCACTAACCTCCTCTCCGTCCACTTTTACTTTTATTGTGGGGATGGTTGCGCCTGAGAGCTGTGATAGACCGCCGTTGGCGCAGGCGCCGGCCCCACTCCGTTTCCCGTCCTCCTGCACATTCGCGCATAGTGCCCCGTTTTTCCACAAATGTAGCACGCTCCCTTCCTCTTTGGGCAACTTTTAATAAAGTGAGGGCCTCCGCAAGAGAAACATGACATTTCTTTTGTAGTTCTTTGAGATACGGCCCCAAGACTCTCTCCTTGATGGGAGCTGGACATTAAGGACTTAGCCATATGAACAACTCCACTCATTTCCATGGACTCAATGTTGGGTGTCGCCCTAATATGGACACTCACATCCTGAGGGAGACCAACAACGAAGGCGAATCTCACTGCGTTGTCAGCCTTGTCCATTCCAGATATTCTGGCCAGTCGTTTAAGGTCCGTGAGGAAAGCTTCAACGGTCTCGTCCATCCTCCACCTCCTTCCGCAGAATTCCTCGTATGCCGTCCACTTGCTCACAGCAAATGCTCTTGTTAACGCGTCCTTGATTTTCCCCTCCACTCCCTTATCCTCCGGAGCCAACTGCTTGAAAACCTCAAACGCCTCCCCGTCCATAAAGAAAGGTATCACCTTCGCCATGTTGTCGATCTCAAACAGTTCCTTGGCGAGTTCCACCTGCTCGAGCCACGCACTCACATCTTTTCCCTTCGTCCCATCAAACCGAGGAAGGATATCCGCTATCTTCATGGCCGTGATAGCTTGTGGCGTACTCTTAGGCATAATAAAACAATAGACGTGTTCACACTTAAATAACTATATTATCACTGATTAATTTAGGCGCCAAAATATATCAACAAACCCCCTTCTTGTGATGAGACGGCCCAGAGTGATGAACCGGTCCAGTTCATGGTTCGAACTCTTGCTACACATTTCAATAATGGTTGGATGTGAAATATCCGTTGGATCTGAAGGTTACCAATTTCTGATTCTCCAACTCTCGTCATTGAAATAGTTACATGTTCCGTAGGTAGAACTTCATTTTCATCTTGAGAAGAACCTAGGTGTGTCTCAAGACATGCCGTATTTTGGATGCTTTGACCTACACCAGGACCGACATTCCTTCCTGAGCTAGGAGAGGGCGAATCACAATTTTCTAGTTCAACTAGGTCAGATATAGTATTAAAGTTTTCTGTTGAAGGCGAATTGGATTCATAACTTTTTATAGTGTCCAGATATTCCCGCCACTTCACGAACTTATTGGAGCATTCCTTAGCAAAATGTCGAAAGTGAAAACATCGTGCACAAAACTTGTTTTGTCCCAAGTAGGAGACCCTCGTTCTTAGCCCCTTAATAATATTTTTATACATATTTTATAATGTGATTGTCTTTTAAACATGTGAGTAACGTTTCATAAATGTGTATTTGATATTTTTTGTAAATGTGTATATTGACCCAATTATAAATAAATATGGAGGCTAGACATCCAGCATAAAATATTACTAACCAAATATTTTGAACTAATAGAATGACTATAAGAGAAGCTTGTCATTTAAAATGGGTCAAAAATTAAACTAAGAGAAAAAAAAATCATGAAAGCATGGACAATATTTATTTGACATAATCATAAGTTAACCATTTAAACAAATTGATAGTCGTCTTCAATGTGAGGCTTCGTTAATTTTTTTCTGTTGTAAGATTAAAATTTTGGGAATCAGAAAAGTGTAATTTGAAGCCTCGACGAAATGAAGTTTATAGAGCAAAGCTTTGATTGTCTTTACCATTATTGGAATGCTGTCTTTGATTATTGCTTGCTGAGGAATGTTCTCTTTATCCTGGAAGAGTTTTTCTTTAATTATTGCCACGTTATTGTCCTCTAATTTGCCAATGATTGTTCACCGAGTCCGTGGATGAAGCTGAGCGGGTCTATTAGCTTAGACATCTTGCATATCTGAAAGTAATAAGAACGTTAATATTATCAACCCTTGAAGATGGAAAATTTATCACAAGCAATGAAATAGTATGAATAATATAAAATCAGTGCATCTATTGTTATGGAGATCCATAAGGAGCCTACTTTCAAAAGCTAAAATTTTATTTGATCAATATATATAAGAGATAGAAACAAGTCAAGTACCTATAAGTTCATTATGTAGAGTTCCATGCAGGTTAATTTAGTATAAGTTCAAAGTCACCAGGATCATTCAGGAGAGGTCCTGGAAAACAATTTACTCCATCAAGAGGTACATTCAACTCGTGTGGTATCTTGTCCTCATCCAACCTCCAGCACTACATCTACACAAAACAAAGAATCCTTTTAGAGGCCACAGTGTCCTTCCAGCTTCACTCCGTCCCTGAGGAGGTATGTCTTCCTCCACCTAGGAGGCTAAAAGAAACAGCCACAGTCGTCGGCTTCGGGTCCTTGCAATAGAAAGCGAAGAGGCCCACTTGTCCTCACTTGTTGTAGTTCCACCCCACATAAGGACACTTTTCTCCTCCGCGGTTCCATCCACATGCAGAATACTTGTGGTCATTTGCTTTGTGGATGCTTTTGGGTCTTTAAACTACTTGAGGCGACTCCACGCCTTGGATCCTCTATACTTCGATAAAAGAGCTGAATCCTTCCCCACCATCTCCTTGGAGTGACTAGTGTTCGACTCTATTGTTCGCTCGAGCTTGATGACTTCCCTAGGGTTGAGTTTCCCTATTAGGTAGAAGACTGTCGGGCGGAATTGTGATGACGCCAACAAGAATCGAGTGATGTGTCGTATTGCCACACTTGTAACACCCAAACCTCATCCGATGAGTAACGAAGTCGTCGATAGGCTCAGCCTTACACATTTCCGCGAACTCCCCCTCGACTAGGGCTCCTCGGCCTCTACGAACCAATATGTGCTGGAACTCCACAGTACAACAGAAAGTCCTGGATCCATCCAGTCAGGTTTGCCTTCTTCCTGCTCGTAATTGATCCTGATTCTCCCCGAGCTCGAGTTCAGGGAATAGCTCTTGAAGCTCCGGAAACTTCAAGGTGGAACACGAATCCTTAACGTAGAGAACCCTAAATATAGACGCCGTAGGGTTTCTCTCCATTCATAGGATCCCAGAAAAGTAAACATTCTTGCTAGGATTTGACTGATTGTAATTATAAGAGGCTTCACATTTATATTTTGTCGCTATGACCTAACCCTATTTATTATTATCATAACGCTAGGAAGCAAAAGGATTGTGATTCTTCAATAACATTGCAAAGATTATTAGTGTTTAGGTTTAGTGAATTAATATATATAATAAAGCATTTCCTTGGTAATTTTCAATATCGCTGACTTTGATGCATGTACAAAAATAATTTAGCATGTGACTAGGTTTATTCAAATGCTCATATTACACCCACTAGTGTATTTGTGGGCACATCTGTTGTGAGCATTGTTAAAGTCAATATATAATGCAAAACAAGACTTAATTATTATTTTACGAGCATAACAAATAATATATGTGTTGAATTTGAGGCATGATTCTCAGTATAATACTTACCTTTTCGTTCAATTTAGAAATGCGCTAGTCGGCAATGAATATGTAAGTTATGTCCTGACGATTAATGGATCAACATTCTGACAATAGGATAAAGAAATAGAAGGAAAGTTGTGTTGACAAGTGAACCATTATTTTTTTTGGTGAGGTGCAGGATCCACCATAAAAAACATCTTTAACTATTGAACAAAACTTCTAACACCAATTCGTTTCGCAAATACAGCTTTTTGTATTTATTGCTTGAATAAACGGCAACTTTTATTTTCGTCATAACTACACCTTTGTTTTGTTTGAAAATAAAAAACTTATATGATTCATCCTGCTATGTCAACATAGCTGGGGTTTTTTCTTCATAAATATAGGTTGAACTACTACGGATATCATAATAGTTTTTTATAAATGTTATCATCTTCCTTTTGATATTTAAAATATTTAAATAAAGATAACAGTGTAATGATAATATATGAGTAAATTTTTCACAGACACCAAGTGAAATCTTTATTATTATAAAATAATGCTCTCTATAAGTGTTGTCATCAAATACGTTCTGGTTACAATGAAGTTCATTGCTTTGATGAAAATACAAAATGGGATATTTGTTTGGAAAGTCATGATGACCTTTTTCCTCTAATGTTCTATAATCTATATTTTCCTTTGAATCACAACGTTTAAAGACTTGATTTTTTAAAAGTAACAATGCTGTATTTATATTCCAAGCCATATTTTACAGCTCTATAGCTACATTGATGTTGTTTGTTGCTAATATTAATGATTAATTCATACTCTTTCTTTAATTGTATATTTATATGGTAAAGAAGTGATTCATCTTGCTTCAGAAAATAAAAGTTTTTTATGATTTTTTCGAATGTCCTCTTAATATAGTTTTATTAAATATTGCATGTAGGCTGTTATATAAAATGACAGTCCCAAAAGTTCAAATTGTGAATAAAAGAAAAATAAAGTTGGAAAAAATAATATGTTATTATCACTGGTGTTCTTGATTCCATCAAGAAACTCAACAATGTTTGAATGTCTTTTATATAGGCTGCTTTACATATATTTATGAACTTTAAAAAATCGAAAACTTATCGCCTGATATCTCATATGCATAATTCCTCTGCATCCAAACCGATGGAGGTGTGCACGGGAATATTACATACAACAATTTTGCTTGACACCGGACATGTGTACAACGCTTATATATACCCCCTTGGTGGCATATCACTGCTAGAGAATGCACTATGACAATCAAACCTGTTAACACGGCTGTCTATGCTATCTTGACAGCCTAAAAAAGTATTATCTTCTGGTTATCAATGGTTTACCCCCATTTTCCTCGACTGATATTAGGAAGAAATGGCATAGGAAAATACGGGATAAGGAGTTCATCCTGCTAGAACAAAATGTGTAGTGTGACGTCACTAATATACTCTTATGTTATAATTTTTTACAAGAGTTACTAAATAAAGTTATATTTTACAAAATATTTGTTTTGAAAACACACACATATGAAACATAGATCGTAGAAAATTAATAGGATCCTATTTTATCGAAAACCGATCGCTCCCATAATTCTCTTCGGATTAAATTCTAATCTGCGGACAGCGTCTCCGAAAACAAAAGCTATTGTGTTTGCACTTTTAAGTTGCAAAAGCTATATCGCAGAGTGTTTATCTTCGGGGGAACCTACATATTCAAGAGGGAGACTTAAAATCAATTGTCTTATCAGCAGCACCTCGATACATGGCGCTCTCCATCAGGATTCCAGAGGATTCAAGCTGGAGATTTGCGAGTGACATCGTTCGGTACTTCCCCTCCTGTTCCGAGAGGACCTCTCACCATCTAAAGTTTTTACTACGATCTTACAAAAACAGTCTGTTCTAAATTTAACGAAACCTATTTATTCCTAATCATGTTAATGTTATTTTAATATCCAATTAATTTAAACTTTGTTGTATGAAGTGATTGTACTCTTATGTGACCGTTTAATGTTTTGCATTGACTTTATTTAATGTATAAATTTTAAACTATAATGTTTATTTATATATAGTATATATGGATTCATATGCAAATTCAATAAAGTATTAATAGGTTTTTTTTTAAACTAAACAAAAATATCTTATCTCAAAGATTACTTAATTGGAGGCATGAACTAACATAACCACAACGCAACCTCGTTAAATCATCCAAATCATGAAGCATATTTCGTGATACTTTATGAAGGATACCATTGACTTTTCTTAAGATATGCTTTCATTAAAATAAAATGTCATTTATTTTCTACGATCTATGTTTCATATTAATGTTTTTCAAAACCAATATTAAGTAAAAATATGACTTTTTTTAGTAAATCTTGAGAAAATTTATTCACGAGTATATTAGTGACGTCAAAATCCCCATTCTGTCCTAGCAGGCTGAACTCCTTTTCTCAGATATACCTTATCTTTATGTATCTTGAAATGACCTAAGAACAAACGACCAAAGATAGAAAAGGAAAATGATGGCGCATGAACAATGGCCCAAATAAATTTTGGCCCGTATAATAGCAACAATAAAGAAATCAGTTATTTATCATTAGAAATATAAAGTTATTTCTCCGATTGACTCAATTTAATGGAAAAATAATATTTGACCATAACTAAGTTGTATTTCACTCAAATACTTGTCTACCATTTTTTCCAATCGTCATTATTTCCTTTTCTATATTGGTCATTTATTCCCGGGCCATTTTTTCCTAGGTCATATTTTCCTCAGCCATTTTTTCTGGACACCACCTCCACTATAAATTATATATATATATATATATATATATATATATAAGTCGTCTCGAGACTTTTCTTGACACTCATAAGCGCAGGGATATTCATTTTTATTCAAACATATCAACAACAACAATATAAAGTAATACCTATATATAGGTTGACATTTTAAAATATAAATTAAATACTATTTTACAACTAGAGGCATATATACACTCAGAGAGTGCAAACCTCCGCCGTCACGGGGTCCTTATGAGCCTTCCGAGGCGGATTTTTCACGACTGGGGCGGCGTAGAGGGACGGGGGAGGGTTCCCCTCGACGGAAATTCCGAGAGAAAGACGCTCTCGGCACCCGATTTCACAGCACAGCGACATCTATTGGCAGAGTAGGCTAACTTGAAATATTTAGCTCATTTTGTATCTTAATTATGCACTCAGAGATGCCAAAATTTAATCACTTGTTCCTTTTGGCATTTCCAACAATTCCACAAAGTTTCATCCGAATCCGTTCCGTACTTTTTGAGTTATCTTGCTGACAAACAAACCAACCAACAAACCAAAGCCAGTGAAAACAATACCTCCTTCGCCGGAGGTAATAATTTTGAGTCAAAAATGAGGGTTTCAAACGAAAGTACGGCGTTCATGTGAGAACGATTTTCTCCGCCCACTCACTTAAATGCACTTTATGTTCCATTTAGATGAAAACACCAACATATAATACAGCATATGCATTCATATAAAGTCCTTTCACATACAATGAGTAAGCATTAAGTTTATCAGTACAAAACAATAAACCATTCATATATGTACTCATCCAATAGAGAATACAGCTGTGATTATTGAGTTGGAAACAATCAACTTGATATTATGAACTATTATGTTTATATGTTGTATTTTTTTTTCATCAGCAAGGTTTTTATTATTACGTGCATAAAATATACATATAATAGTTATAAAAGGAAAATTGTGTTTAAAAGAAAACATAAATAAACATTATAGCTTAAAATTATTTTCCTTTTAGAAACCTTAAAACACAAACGTATGTATATTAGGGTTGTTCTTATTTGTCAAAAGTTTGAAATGTTAGCAACATTGTGAATTTTCTGTTACTTAGTGATAAAAGAAGACGATACAAAGTTTGAACAAAATCGGTCAACATTACGAGGTCGCGCAACGAGGTAAAAGTTTTAAAAATTTAGTAAAAATATAGTTTTCCACAAATTTCTTCAAAATGGTGGACGTTACAGACTTCAATAATAATTATTAATTTAAAGGAAATCTAATTTACTACCAGACGTATGTTTGATGTTTTTTAATGAAACAAAGTTTTCAGTAAAAACAAAGAAAAAAATGGAGTGTGTATTGTTAGCTTATTTCATAGCTTTTTTGTATCAATTAACTTCACTCACCTGTAGTAGATGACTTGTTCGCTTCAGAGTAAAATAGTACTTTTAAGTTTAGTAAAACTTTAGATGATAAATCCAAAAATGACCTTGGTTGCATTCTATCAATTCAGAATTCAGTACAATCTGAGGTTACATCATATGATTCAGAGCCTGTATTGACCTATAAGAAATCGATAATGAAAAAAATAAAAAATAATGTGTTTCTTAGATTTGCGTCAAGGTATCCTCTCAAAATTTTACTTTGTCTCTGACGCATTTATAATCCATTATATGCGTTATTTGTACGCGAGATGGGCTTTTTTAATGTACATATAAAAAATTGCCAACTGCATGAGGTATTTTTACTGAATTATATGTTTTAAAGTAGGCTGATTTCAAAAGGGATGACCATTTTTTCCTATCACATAAAGATTTTTTGCAAATTCAAACACAAAAAATTAGTTAAAGCTCACCTTTATTTAAAGTTTTTAAACAATTAGTATTTTTTTAAGTAAACGAATCATTTTTTTGATACATATACTTATTCATGTTCTTTATGAAACCTCTTCTTCTTTTCCTTCATACTTTGACGAGTCCTTTTCCGATTTTCATCTTCAGTTTCTCGCCTAAGCAGCCAACAGTAGTCAGCAAGCATAGTGACATCCCATCGCCCTTGGTACCTTCTCTTGATATCACGGACATCTTGATGAAATCGCTCCCCCTGCTCTTCACTGTAAGCTCCCAGGTTTTCGGGAAAATAGTCTATGTGAGAGTGTAAGAAATTAACCTTCAAACTCATCTTGCAGCCTTGAGCTTCGTATGCTGCTAGCATCCGTTGCACAATGGTTTTATAGTTAGGATTCTTAGTATTTCCCAAAAACTTTCGCACTATGTCCTTGAACGATACCCAACTTCTTTTTCCTTCTCATTCATAGTTTCCACAAATGAAGGGTCCGTTAAAAGTTTTCTTATGTCGGGGCCAGTGAAAACTCTCTCTTTCAACTTTGCTTCTGACAGCTTCGGGAATTTTGTACATAAATATTTGAAACAGTCTCCATCCTTTTGCAACGATTTTACAAATTGTTTCATCACCCCCAATTTGATATGGAGAGGGGGCAACAAAACCTTCTCTGGTGGTACCAAGGTTGTGTTTATAACATTTTTCTCTCCAGGCTTTAAAGTTTCTCGGGATGGCCAATCACTTTTTTCCAGTGCTGTTCTCTGGCTCTACTATCCCACAAGCATAAGAAGCATGGGTATTTGGTATAGCCTTCCTGTTGACCCAAAAGCACTGTCAGTATTTTGAAGTCCCCACAAATCATCCATTGATGGTCTTGATACTTGATTTTTTTCAGGATAATGGCCAAATCGTTATAATCTTCTTTCATATTCACAGAATGTCCAGTCGGAATCGAGGCAAATTTATTTCCATTGTGCAATAATACTGCTTTAAGGCTAGTCTTAGATGAGTCAATGAATAGGCGCCATTCAGATGAGTCATACTTAATATTAAAGCGATGTTTGAGTTCTTCCACATTGTTGCAAAAAACTAAATTTCCTTCTTTTGTGAAAAAAACTTGGTAAATTATTTTTCTCGGTGTCTATACCAGTAGAAAGAAGTGCTAGGTGATAAAAGGTTTTTATTTTTTAATCTAGAGCCTAACAGTTCGGCTGCATCTTTTGAAAGACCTAAATCTCTTACTAAATCATTGAGCTCCCCTTGAGAATATAGTTGAGGCCTTTCAACTTCGTCAAAAGATAAATCTGAGCTTGATTCATCCGGAGGAGGTAACGCGGCTTCGTCCTCCAACTCACTAGAGTACTCATTAGACCTCCCAAAAAAAACACTTTTTTAGTTCTTTAGTGATTCTGGTTCATTTTTTGATGCTGAAAACGAATATCTAATTTAAAATTTTCTAGCATTGTTAGAAATCAGACGTCACTTGGTTCAAAGGTTTCGTTATGTAGCAAAACTTTTTTGTTCTTACTTATTTTGAAAAAAATAGTTTTACTAAATTTAGCTATGATCAATTTATGACTTTAGATTTTTTTGCAAATTTTCGTCATATAATATTTAGTGCCAATAAATGAACATAAGTGCTAACGCACCAACCATTTTTTAAATACTAGGATTCTTTATAGTTTCAAGAAGGAAAAAGAAAAAGAGGGTACTCATGTTGATGTTTTAAGTTATCTTTTAAATACGATTTTAAAACGACTAATGATAGTAGATTTTCCCCATCAAATCCCAATCTACTCCCTCTGAATCCCTCTCATCAGTATTGATACCAATTCTTTTAATTTTTGTTTTTCTCAAAATGCAGTTTTTCAATGGAAATGTCATTATGGTAATCTCGTGAATTCGTCAATAGACATTTTGTTCAACATATATTATTATATAAATATATATATATATATATATATGTATGCTCATATTTGACAATCAAAAAATTATGGATTGAACTATGAATTCCGTAAATGAATCTAACGGGCGTCATAACCAGACGATACCATCAGCTCAATCACAGAACTGGTAGCGTTGACACGATTGAAACACTTTCGGGTTGCGTGAGGAAACGCACGACGTGAAAGTTCAACAGCCTGAAGAATGTTCCGACGCTGTTTCTCGCTCTTGTGGGGTTGCCAACTCCCGGAAAATTCCTCATCGCCAGGATTATTTTATTCGCCAAAACGTTTTTTGTCGATTTTTTAAAATTGCTAAGTTAGATTTTGACCGAATTTTTTCTATGGATGAGACTGAGGTAGTAAAACAAATTTTATTTTTTGAGTGTTTCCCGGGAAATTCGTTTCTACATGATTACTTAAAAATAAGTTTTTTTGTCCCTTTCTTTCCCCCCAAATTTAAAGTTTGTGGATAATAACAACTTTGTATTGCAACATCGCGCTAATCAAATTTTAATCATGCCTAAAGATGGAGAGTGATGTCAATCACTCTCAACTTTTCTTGATTAAGATATTAACTTGCACTCTAATTAAGTTTTTTCATTTGCTGTTTTCCTCCATCAACGAAGATCAAAATAATACTCTGATATTCAGCACTGTGGGATTCGACCACGACCGTTTTTGCTTAATGTTGTCGTAAGTGACCCACTTTTTATCACCAGTAACCATCCGCTTTAGAAATGGATCGATTTTGATGCAATTCAGCAGTGATTCGCTTAATTCTGTCTATGAGGTTTTTTGTGTTAACTCGTGTGCCACCCATACATCGAACTTATTTTGTATCCAGCCTTATTTAAGTGGTTCCAAACGGTTTTTCGTGCAATGTTTAGCTCCTGGGCAATCGAAACAGTGCTACATGACGGTCGGACTCGATGATTTCCATTATTTAATCGATTTTTCGACAATTGGCCTTCCAGAGCTTGATGCATCTATGACATCAAACTTACCGGAACGGAATCAACGTAACCAAAATTAAGCATGATTGGCTGATGCAGTATCAGGACCATAAACACTATTCACATTCAGCTGCTGGCTTGCGTTTTCGCCTTTATCGAAGAAAAAACTGTAAATATGGCGTATTATCTCTTTGCTGATGTCGATTGCACTAATACAACACGAGATACAGATTACTAAAGCCATCTATAATGGATTTCTTTTTACTACACCTATTATATATATATATATATATATATATATATATATATATATATATATATATATATATATATATATATATATATATATATATATATATATATAAGATATACATTATATGTTCAATTTTATATTTAGACATTAAAATGCTCGTACAGATGTGCAAATTCTGCTTATTCAATCCATCCGCCTACTGCGTCGATGACGCGCTGGATCCTGGCGCGGAAGGAGGAGCAGGCCTTGGCCACCAGGGCCCTGTCCAACTTCTTGGCCTGCTTCATTATGAAGTTGATCAGGGCGGCCTTGGTGTTGTGAGCCAATCGGTTGGTGTGTCGCTCAAGGTAGCCCCAGAAAAAATAGTCCATAGGATTCAAATCGGGGGAGCTAGGGGGCCATTGGCTTGTTCTTCTGCGTCAACAGCTGGTCAACCTTGAGTTTGTAGCTGTGACAACGCAAATCCTCATTACATAGGCCAACAAAGTTACGTGAGAAACGTCCAGCTCCTTGGCAACATCCCTGATGGACCTGCTGGGGTCGTGCTCAAAGATGTCTGACACCTTTTTGATGAAGTCGGGGGTCCTGGCCTTGCGGGTGCTGCTGGAGGGCCTGAAGGCCCTGTCGACGACAGCACGAGGGTCCCTGTTATCCTTCAGCTGCTGCCTGAGCTCAGCAAACCATTCTTCTGTCGATCCTGAGCAGCTCAGAGACCTGGGTGTTGCTAATGGTGTTGCCCTTTATACAAAGAATCTGGATAACGGCAAACCTGCGTTCTTGCTCGTTCCAGATAACAGGCTGTAGATTTCCATTTGCGACCATGACGATGATAAAATTCAACTGAAATGATCTCTCACATGTTGGCTGTCTGCTAAAAAATCAGCTACGCGGATCGGATGACGTCATCCTTGTTAAAGGATGTCCTGAAAACCCATCGGATTTGATGCTACCACCTGTATATATATACTTCAATACGTAAGTTAAAATATTTCATAGTATGTTTTTTTTCTACACAGGTTGTTTCATTATTTTTAATTTTTTCTGTAAACTATTCATATTGGCATAAAAAATAAAATCTGACGTACCACTACGCACATTCAACGGAAAGGGAGATGAATGATTATTTTGACAAAAAAAAGCTAGTTAGTACAGAGCCAATATTGCTCATGGAATCTGTTCTTATTATATCATAGTTAATGTGAATACATTAATTCCTAATTTGGTTAAGCAAATAAATATTATATAATTGTATTTTCAAAGATGTATATAATGGCAAGGGATTATATATATATATATATATGTATATATGTGTGGGTGTGTATGCGTAAGATTTTTTCTTTGAAATTACACTTCATATAGGTGTTAAGGGTCAATATGTCGACAGATAAGGAGACAGTAGTGTATAAGATTGACCTGTTTTACTCATACGTTGAGTTGGCCACATAACAATTTATTATTCAAAAGTATCTAAAATACTGAAAAATCTGTTCACGATGAACTATAAGATAGCAATGATTATCCACTGCGATATCCTCGGATAGGATGAATAAAGTTGGACAAGGCGGAATATTGAAACCAAGTGATCTTTATTGCTCTATGTCATATTTTTTTAAAGACTTTATTTGCTTGGAATAGTTATATATAAAAATACATAAATACACATTATAGTTAAAAATTAAAACTCAAAACAAAGTCATACAACAGTTAAATAAACAATCAATAGAATATAAAAAACACCATACATTACAACACATTAAAAGAAACACAGTAACAAAAGAATAATTAAAAACAGAATATTAACTAAAGGCATATATACACTCAGAGAGTGCAAAACCTCCCGTCACGGGGTCCTATGAGCCTTCCGAGGTGAATTTTTCACGACTGGGGAGGCGTAGAGGGACGGGGGAGGTTCCCCTCGACGAAAAATTCGAGAGGAAGACGCTCCCAGCACCTGATTTCACAGCACAGCGACATCTATTGTCAGAGTAGGTTAACTTGAAATATTTATTAGTATTTAGCTCATTTTGCATCTTAATTCTGCACTCAGAGATGCCAAAATTAAATCACTTGTTCTTTTGGCATTTCAACAACTCCACAAAATTTCATCCAAATCCGTTCAGTACTTTTTGAGTTATCCTGCTGACAAACCAACAACAAACCAACACCAGTGAAAACAATACCTCCTTCGGCGGAGGTAAAAATAAATTGGCTTATAGTTTTGAAAAACTTTGGTAGCTTTTATATTGGTGGATTAGGTCGTCGAAGAAATTTCAGGCTCCATTGCGTGCCATCAGTTAAAACTTTATAATTCGCCGGCGTAAGTCCATTGGGTCTCCGAAGCACAGGGAATCTTCATTGCTAACACAGGATAGCGTGCGTAGGTAAAAATTAAGATTGCTCTAATGGAGTGTTGATCCAGGGGATGAGAAGTAGCCAGTTGTTCCGCTAAAAGACTTTGGATGCTTGACAAAGCATATTCAATGCCTTGTGACTTTGGATTGTTGGAGCCTTTACAAGTTGTTCTAAATAAAAGAATGGGAGTAATATACTTTTCCGTTATACCTCTAAGATTGGATTTAATAAAATGTCTTAAAATGTTGAGGGCAAGACAGAGAGCAAAAGCATGATACACGGAGTTATAGACTTTCTGCAATCCTTGCAAGGCGAGTTAAATATAAACACCCCGAACAAATTGGAAACTGAGCTGTAAAGCGTTTTTCATACTTGGTAGAAACGGGTTTCTTGAGGAATATTGTAGCACTGTGGGTGCGCTCATCGAAGTCCTAGAGAATCCTCTCCAAGGGACACCTGTCCACGTTCATAGCCTTCCAAGCGGATATGGCAGCCTGCTTCACTAAGATCTCATTTACAGATGGAAGATGTGACCTGTCGAGAAGGTCAACCACACGCAAACGATCTGCTCTTCGAACTCCCAGCAAGATACGTGCGAGATCGTTGATGGCAAGTTGTGTATCTGAGCTTGTCTTTGCCAATGTAGGGGTTTGAGGGGTTTCAGCAGCAGACGAGAATTTTGCACTTCTAGTCACCCAAGCAGACGTCTGAAGTTTCCCAATAAACTATGGCTCTAGCTATCTTGATCAGCAGTGGCCCTCGCGATACCGTGATGCAGAGCCGGCGGATGACTCCGATTCTTTCCTGACATCTGAATATTTTTTTTGTGGTGGGGCCAAAATGTCAGGCTTCTGCTAACAGTTACCCCCAAAAGGTCGAGTGTAGCTGTCGAAGGAGTGTCTGGAGCAACCAGACGTAACGTTTGGGGTTTCCCAACGTTTAGGTGGAGTCATTGATATTTTAATACGCTCCAAGGCCTTCGATGCCGAGCCCATAGTGAAGTCAACCTGTTCCAGGATGGAGCGAGATGACGATAGAAGTATCGTCGGCATATAGCAGTACTTTAAGCTGAGCTTCTGGATTGACAGCTACTCTCAGGTAATTAGGTAGGTCAGCCGTGAGAAGAATGAAAAGTAGGGGCCAAGCACAGAACCCTGTCTGACGCCATACTTTATGTTCAGGAAATTGGACCGTTGGCCGTTCCAATTCACCTGCTGTCGCCCACCTGTTAGGTAGCTGAGCATCAGCTTTTTGGTGGGTCCCACCATCCATTGGAGCTTAGCCAGAAGTATATCTGCTTCCAAAAGGTCAAAGGCAGCAGAAAGTCGAAGGCAGCAATACAAACCTTAATTTACGATCACAAGCCTTAGCAACGTTGGACAGTACACTTGCAAGGGCGGTGTCGACACTGTGTCCAGTTCGGAAGCCGTGTTGCTCCTGTGGGAGCTTACATAAAGCTTCGATGTAGGTCACGAGTTGATTGTAAAGTACCCGCTCGGTCAATTTTGAGATGGCACAAAGGAGTGAGACAGGTCTAGAGCTAGCTCTACGAGGTTTTTCCTTTTTCAGTACTGGCATTATGATTGCCATTCTCCACTCGTCCGGCTATATCTAGGAAGTAATGATTGTGAACGATTGGAAGGGCTAATGCTGTCCAGGCTGACTGATATACGACAATAGAATTTTGTCAATGCCAGCAGAGTGCCTAGGTCTGAGGGATTTTAGTTCCCTCTTCACAGCAGCAATGTCTACATTGTGAAATCCAAATTCGCCGTCCGAATTGGCATTAGAGCTTACATTTTGGGAATCAGGACATAAATCACAACGCAGTCGGTCAACTTTGCTCCTCTTCGAAGATACACCACTACAAACACAAATGTTAGGCTTCAACCGTATACCGAGCAGTCATACGAGAACGGGACAAGGCGAAGAGTCTAGGGAAAAAGTACTACAAGGCCTTAAGGAACAAAGCACTGAGTCTAGTTAGACGTGACTATGTTTCTTTTAATCTATCTCGAATCAAAAAGGGTGAGCAGACAGCATCATGGAAAATCGCAAATGAAGCCATGGGCAAAGGAAACGACGGCGTTCTGCCTTTTTTGAAGGCTGTAGAACCGACACATACTCAGCTAAGATGTGCAATCAGTTTTTCATCGATAAAGTTGACCGACTGCGTTGTGATCTATGTCCTGATTCCCAAAATGTAAGCTCTAATGCCAATTCGAACGGCGAATTTGGATTTCACAATGTAAGTGTATCAATGCCGGAAAAAATGAGGAGCTATAGGACATCCTTGCCTACAACTTTTTTCAGTAAAATTGGGGAACTGTCTTCACCAACCAAAGAAATAATGGAGGAGCCATTCATTAAAAGCGATCTTATAAGATTAAAATAACATTTCGGGAGAAGCTTGCTAATGGATTTTAAAATATGGCAGTGTTTTACAGAGTCAAAAGCTTTTTTTAAATCTATCACCAGCGCACCAAATTTACCAGAACTTTTTAAAGATTCTATGGAAATAGCTATATTCCTGAAGATATCGGTTATTTTCCTTTATTTAGGAATCCTTTTGGTTCAAATCTTAGTTTTGCATTTATGACAGGTTCGACTTGTTTTGCTAAAAACCCTGGTAAAAATTATATATACGTCATTTAAAATAGTAAAAGGTCTCCAGTGGTTAAAATCAGTACCGTCGTCCTTCTTGAGGAATAACAGCCATTCTTCCTTTTGAAAGAGATCATGGCATCTTACCAGACTTTTCATGTCTTTTCCAATTATTAAAAGATAGTGCGCAGTCGCTTCAGGTGCAATAGTAAAAATATGTCCACAAATACCATTTGGACCAGATGCTTGATAACTTTAAAATGTTTTTTGATATAATGTACAATGTTTTCTCTTTGTAAAAAATCTCTGTAGTTACAGCCTTCTTTTTCTTTAGGAAGTTTATCTTACTCCACCTAAAATTTCATCAAAACGTTTGTGGAAATGCTGCAGGATCTCTGAGGACTTAGAAATAACTTTACCGTGATACACTATTTTTTAATGGCTTTAGCAAAGTCATTAGGGTTTTTAAATAAAAGTTTTGATCTATGAATATTACTAAATACATTCAAAGCTAATCCTTCGTTTAAATTCAGTTTCGGTTATATCAATAATCCTATACGAGTTAATGAAATCTGCTGTATAGTTACGGATAAAGATAGAAGAATTGTCTAAAATATTTTCTAAGTCGTTTTGAAACTTTACGTCTCTTTTTTTTCGTGTGGTAGTATATTTGTGAACACAATTAGTGGTAATTTGTACAAGTAAAGTAAAAGAATTTTTTTGATTGACATCAGAATTTAAATTGCGCTTTAAATATACTTCGATACTTTTTTTTGTGGAGAAACCATTTTGGAATTTTAAACTTTTTTAAAAGAAGAATGTACATTAGAGAATTATAATTGTCAATTATTTTATGGTCCAGCCACGGTCTGGTCTATAATATGCATTTCGAATAGTCTTAACTAGAACTTTGGATATCAACGCAAGGTAAATTCTAGATTTTTTTTGCCCGAGCTCCATGATGTAGCGTCTTCCCCACTGAATATGTAAGTAGATATATGCGTTTTATTAAATCCTATACCCTTTCTTCTTGGGATTTCATTTTCATATAATAAAGAAAGTGTGATACAAAAAGTATATCAATTGAAAATTGACAAGTTATAAAAGGTAGATAACGCCAAAATATGTATATTTTTAAAATATTTCTTTTAATCCATATATTTTTGGTCCATCTATCAATTCGTTTATAAATTATTTTCTGATTATTAAAGTTGTTGTACAATTCAGTACATAATTATGTAATAGTAAATAAATAGATTTCTAGACTCCTCGACAGCCCGCAAAAGAGGCCAGACACCCTAAGATGAAAGAGACATACCCAAATGAATATTTCGAAAAAAAACGATACCAGTTACCAAGTTTATCATTAACTACATTTCCGTAAGTGATTTAAAAATATTCTGAAGTCAGATTTTGATTTAATGGATATCATTTCCTAAGAATTACCATCTAACCCCTTAAGATATTTTCCCCCCGGATGGTAATAGTTTGTTTGTTTAGCTCCTAGATCATCCCCACCACACCGAACTTAATCCGGTATCAGCCGGTCGTGATCGTTCTAGGAACTACTAATTTAATTTTTAAACAAATTTAATTTGGACCAATAATTATAAGTGTTTAAAATAAATCCCTTCCTCTGTCTGGTCTCCAATGCAAGTTTGTCCACTCCAATCCGTGTCCGTGGGCAATCATAGATTAGACGAATAGGAGTTTCATCTTCCTTCTCGCAGAGACGGCACGTTGGAGTTTCCGACCTTCCCATTCGGTAAATATGTCTATTTAGGTTAATGTGGCCACTAGCCATGGAGACAATTCGAGTCATAGAATGCCTCCCATAATGGTATATTTTCTTCCCAAGATAGGGCTTGGCAATGAAATACTTTGTTTGTCATGGTAATAGTTATGGATGGTTCATATTTCTTCTTAAGTAAATCATATTGCATTTGTGTGCTTATATTTTGTGTATTCAACTTTTGAACAAACAAAGGATTTTCTAAGAGTAAAAATAATGCAAGTAATGATTTATAATAAATTGCCAATGACATGTACTCAAGTAAATAGCACTGTTACAATGCAATGAGAAGGATTTGGAGAGTATTCAACAATTTATAATGCGTTAATTTAAAAGTAGAATCTGTTGAAATATTATTTTACAATGTCCAGAAGAATTTATGCTATATATTAAATTGTACGATTTGTCGGTCGAGATGAGTCATTTGTGACTGATTCGTTCAAAATTGCACAAATATTTGAAATTATTGATGATTGATTTAAAACAGTTTCTTTTCACGCATCAGAAACTGTTATTCTAAGTGCACGAGATTCAAAAAATCAAATCTTTTTAAAGAGTCACTTTGCCCATTACATATATTAAACATTCATTTCCTAGTAAATTATTATGTAAAATAAATTTAAAAACTTGAAAACTGTGAAAATTTTATACAGTTTGATAATAAAATACACTAAAATTATATACAGAAACAAAGTAAAACTATTCAGGGCACTTGCAAAAATACATACATGAACATTTTAGTTCACATTTACTGCCCTGAATAATAACCTTATACAAAAGGTCGCATCATTTATTATATTGCTTTAAAAACGCACAAAGTCTTCTTAAATCCTTTTGACAGTTTTCATGTAGAGTTTATATCTTGTGTGCACATATTCAATTATGACTCCAGCCCATTTCCACGTTGGCGCTCCTCAATCCAGGACTTTGATGGAGGGGCCAGCGTAGCGAGCTGAAGCACCAATTTTATTCGTCTATGTAGACATTTGACGTAATTTTTTGAGCTAGTAAAGATTTTAAATTTTGTAATACAGATTGAATTGCTTTGTGACTTGGGGGGCATTTAATTTTTTCCAAATAGAATGTGAGCCAAAATTCCTTTTATTTATAAAAAAATATTATTTAAACACTATCGTCAGTCGAAAAAAAAGTTATAACACCGACCACTTTTTATTTTTAAAAACTTCCCTTTGAACAAATTCAGTTCTTTTTTAGACATTTGGCTGAATTAATTGTATTTTTGGATTGAATATTATCTCACATAAAAAATTCAAACGTTCACTGTTTAAAGTTGAAGATAGTTTTATATGTTTTCGTTCGTTTTATGATAGATTTATAAGTTATAAACTCATAGTTTGTATTACATAGAGGTCGACCGATATTGAATTTTAAAGACCGATATATTACCCATATTATCGCCAGCCAGGTTATCTCCTATCTCCCCCCCCCCCCAACTAACACAGATATAAAAAGCTCTATTGATGTAAATTATTTAAAAAAATGAATGAGGGAAACTAGATAATGTTATCAAATAGCTTTACATATTTTAAAAAACAATTATAATTGTATAATTATATCAGTATGAAACAATTCCCATGAAACATCGCCTTCTATTATTAATACAACCACAGAAAACAAAATAAGCTTATTCTTGTCAAATTAGTCAGATATATTTATTTTAAAGTATAGTTGTTTTTAGACTGCCCTGAATTGAGGTCAACAATATTTTTCCAGTGAATCATCGCAAAAAAACAAGATATTTATTTATCAGCAACTATCGATGCTACGATTTGATGAAACCAATAGTTTTAAAATTTACTGTCGGCGCCGATTGGCCAACCGATATATCTGTCGAATACAAATTTGTATAAACTCAAGCCCAACATTTATTGGTGACATGTTCTCAATCGGGATCGGATGAGCCTTTTTATATAGTAACATTTAGTATTTAAAAGGATATTTATTAAAAACATATATTATAAATCATACTTTGTTCATGTTTATTTCAATATGAGTTTTATATATTATAATAAACTCCAGATAGATGATCCTTTAGCCTGCAATGAATATGAGTTAAGATACAAGTTTCAAATAAATTTTATGAGCTCACAAGTTCCACAAGAGAAGTGGCAATTACGATCAACGCTTCCATTGTTTCCACACAAATGTTTTTTCTTTGGACAGTACCTGAAGTTATCTTTACATCCTATTTGAATAGTTGTTTTTAATTGTATTAATATAAAGCATACACAGTACAAATACTTTACCTTTGCACAGACCACATGTTAATGGGCAGTTGTTAGTAACCACTTGGTTAGATCCACAGTTTTGTTTATTTTTTTTACAAAACGGATATTTATCCTTACAGGCTATTAAATGAAACGTGATAATTTTGGAAAATAATAAATATAACTACATACGAATGCTTGGCTTCTTAGTTGTAGTTGTAGTTGTTTGTCCGTTGCAGCTATATTTGGCTTGTGCTTTTGGGAATCTAATTTAGACATGGCGAAACGATTTCCGACTATTGCACCGGGAGGAACTGCAGCAAGTGTAGACATAGTTGCATTTCCAGTTGATGTGAAACTGTTATTTAGCGATATATATATTATATGTGTGTGTGTGTGTTTGTGTAATGGATCCCATTAAGCACTTACTCGTACAAGCCGTAGTGCATGATGGATCCATAGTCATAGGGCATTCCAAACGTTTCCGTTTTAAACGCCAGAGACACATTCGTCAAAGAACTTTTGATTGGATGTAGGGTTACAAACTGTGGGGCTCTCTGGGGATCCCTCCTCAATGTTACGGAAATAGTTATAAATGGAGTCCCGCTTGATATCTGACCAATGTATCTTCACATATTTATCCCGATCATCTCTAGTCTGTTCATGAGCAAATCCAAGGATATGAAGTAGTTCATGTACGACAGTCCCCCTCGTCTAGTTATGGGATAGCAAAGAAGTACATATCCTTAATAATCTAATTATCTTATATAAAGGTAGCTTACAATACAAGTTGCAGAGCCATCGCTTCTTTGTAGATTCAATTTATGTATTCCTCGATGGCGATGGTATCCCAAAGATGCAAAACAGCCAGACTCGTCATTCTTTATAAGGACATAATTCTCTTGCCCCGTATGTTCGACCCACTTAACACAAACCTTTTCTTGAATATGTCTCAAGGCGGATCTAATGGTTAATAAGTCCCTTGGGGTAAATCCTGGACCCATCTTAAGGGAACTTCATTGTTTGGCCAAACTTCCCCTGACTTGAAGTTCCTTGAGGCTACAGTCAATTGGTCATACTTATCATAGACTATTCGGCATTCCACTGCCTTCACTGATAAAAAAATGAAAGCCCTTGAGTCTATTCTAGAAGTAATATAGTTAAATAGTCCACACTTACATACCTTCAGCGACGGAGTGAGAAATCCTTAATAGTAAAAGTAAATGAAAAATGCTTGATGGGCTCATTTCTGGACTCTACTGAATGATGAGACTCATTGAGTGAGCGAGGATCATTAAATAGGCTTCCTTTGACAAAGTCCTGTGGTGAACAAGTGCCCACGTACAATTGCTTTCAAGAGTTAAATTGGCTTACTTTTGTGTAATTGAGGTACACATCCTAATGAAAACAATAGTATACAAGAATGAAATGATATTTTATTTGAAATTGTCATTTTTAAGACATGTTTAATATCTATATAGTTATTCACCAATCTCTGTCCGTCCGTCCGTATGTATGTCCGCACGCTATCTCCTCCAACATTTATGGTCAGATTTGAACTTTGAAGGTACCTATGGAATCCTTGGGTCAAGGCAGACCTAATAAAACTATTTGCATAGTGATTGGCCCAGAAATGAAAAAAAATCATTGGATACACCTTTTCTGATTTTACTACCTACCTAGCATTTTATTTCCGTTTGTGTGTTTGGTCAATTTCTTGACCCCCTTCCTATCAAGATATTTCAAATCTAAGCACAGATTTGGACGTCTTGGGCCAAGGCAAAGGTTTTAAAAGTATTTGCAAAGTAATGATACCATAAATTAAAAAAAAATATTATTGGAGACATTTTCTGTGAAAAGACAAATTGTTACAATGGCTAGCACCAAAACCTACCCATACCCGAAGGGCGAACATATGGGCGCCGTAAGCACCCAAATATGCGAGTAATAATAAATATACAAGAAATAATGAAATAAATAGTGAATGTTTTCTTTCCTTAAATATTATCTTTAGGGTATGTTTCAAACTGCAAGCCTCGCGTAGGTAATTATTTTATCAACCTTAACCATGCACAAAACTCAGTTTCTTGAGCAATTTGTATTTAACGAGAAAACACTGGTAATTTTATTTATTTTAATAATATATGTTCTATTTCTACATTGAACACAAATATGAACATTTCAAACAAAGATTCAGTGGAAAAATACTTAATAAGTAATTTGAATCAAATCGCTATTACCAATCTGTATCCCTCAATCACCGCTGTTCAATATTTAGATTTTCCAAATGTTTTTATACAGTACTTTGTGACCCATATTTTGATTATATACTTTAAATAACCCAATAATGCATTCTTTTTGTTTGAAGCCATTATTGTCGTTAAAAATTGTTTTAGTTCATATATATATATATATATATATATATATATATATTAGGGTTGTTCTTATTTTTCAAATGTTTAAAATGTTAGCAACATTGTGGATTTTCTGTTTCTTGGTGATAAAAGAAGACGGCATACAAAGTTTGAACAAAATCGGTCAACATTACGAGGTCGCGCAACGAGGTCAAAGTTTTAAAAATTTAGTAAAAATATAGTTTTCCGCAAATTTATTCAAAATGGTGGACGTTACAGACTTCAATAATAATTATTAATTTAAAGGAAATCTAATTTACTACCAGACGTATGTTTGATGTTTTTTAATAAAACAAAGTTTTCAGTAAAAACAAAGAAAAAAATGGAGTGTGTATTGTTAGCTTATTTCATAGCTTTTTTGTATCAATTAACTTCACTCGCCTGTAGAAGATGACTTGTTCGCTTCAGAGTAAAATAGTACTTTTAAGTTTAGTAAAACTTTAGATGATAAATCCAAAAATGACCTTGGTTGCATTCTATCAATTCAGAATTCAGTACAATCTGAGTTTACATCATATGATTCAGAGCCTGTATTGACCAATAAGAAATCGATTATAAAAAAATAAAAAATAATGTGTTTCTTAGATTGCGTCAAGGTATCCTCTCAAAATTTTACTTTGTCTCTGACGCATACATAATCCATTATATGCGTCATTTTGTACGCGAGATAGGCTTTTTTAATGTACATATAACTCTCTACTTATTAAACTGACATGATTTAGTATACCAAAATATTAAAACTGGTTAACCAAGCTTTCATTTGATATGTTTGGTGTTCTAAAAATCGCTATACTTTAAGAGATATAAGCAAATACGTACCCTCCCCCAAAAATTGATCTTTTGATATGAGAATATACGATTACCATTTGGTAATGCTGTTAGTGTAACTGGATAGGAAGAAAAAAAGAAGGGAGAGAAGTGAGGCAAAATACTCTCTCCCTTCTCTTTCTCTCTTTCTTTATATATATATATATATATATATATTCTAAAAGGCACCAATGGTATGGCATCCAAAAAAAATATTTGAATACGTTTGAGTATTGTTATAAGAAAAAATATTTTGTACGGTACAAATAGTCAGTTTATTTTATATTTGAGTGATCTATAAGTTTTTAAAATAAAGGCTTTTCAGCTGGAAAGGGAACACAGGTGTTTAAGTGGTTAAAATGTCATATTTGTTTTATGACGAATACCCTTCAACAATAATTTTATTTGTCTTCTAAGTATGTAGTATTGTCTTACTACTTATGTTGTATTTAAAAGTTTGAAAAACACTTTTTGACAGAAAATATAGGAATTTATAAGATTGCACTTTTCAAAGTATTTTTTATGTATGAAACATCTAAGAATTCCTCATAGTCAGCAATTTACATTTACTTTGAACTAATATAAATGTTTTAAATACGCATTAATCGGACGGCATTATCAAATAAAAGAGAATCTCAGCTCATTTTTATATGGAGAATAACAGTTAAGTTGAGTTTTTGGATATTTGATTTTTTTGTTATCATACTGGAGAATGAGAGGAGATCCGCAGTCATTAAGCTTAACGGCAAAAGCCATTCCTCCCAGGAGATCACCAGGTATCCTGAAGCACCTCTCCATCACCATTTATACCATCATTAAGAAGTTTATCAAGGGAAGGAAAGATGACTCCCAGATGAAGTCCATCAGAGCTTACCTATTTCTGACCACTCATTTTATACCTGCGTCATCTGTAAGAACACATCAAGGCTGACGAACACGAAAAAGGCCACCAGGAAGAGTCTTAGCCACCACCAAAAGTCTGGTGTTCACCTGAGGATCTTATCTCCAGGACAAATAATTTGTGATTGTATTTGGTGCTGTGAGCTGTGATAACTATTTAATACAGCCAGAATTAAATGAATCCGAACAGATTGTACTCAGACCCCTGGGCAATCCCTATTTGGACATTTTGACCTTTAAAAGACTACATGCCACAATAATGGGACTCCCTGACATAAATCTTAGCGCTTTATAAGTGAAATCCTGTAACTACTATAAGGGAGAGTGCGACCCACTACAACTCTGAAGTCATCTTTCACGTATGTTACCTTGTTTATTGAGGCTGTAAAGATGTCCAAGTCCGTAGGGGACTTGCCGTTGGAAGATATAAAAATTAAATTTTTAACAGTAAATTTGAACTATAACGTTCATTCATGTTTTTACGCAACTGTTGAAGAGAGTTTTATTTATTTTATATATATATTTATTTATTTATATATATTTATTTGTATTTTTAGTGTAATTTGTACTGCATTGTACTCCTTGTTACAAATACTGAATAAAACTTCGTGACCAAAAAAAAAAAAATTAAAATTAAAAAATTACCACAATTGTCCAAATAAAAATATTTTATTTTATGTAACCGTATATACTCAATATTGGACTTGATTAAAAACATTATATAAAAATGAGTTTAATTTTGTCATACTACTAAAAAATTAATTTGATCTTACTTCTTACCAGAAGCTATACATGATTTCAATTATTTTGTCATATATTAAAAATATTGAAGACGATAGTAAATTCAACCATAGCCTTTCATGTAGAAATAAATACGGTATATATTATATGGTATTGAAATAGACACGTATATTGACTAAGTAGAGATCATTTTAAATGCACATTAATATTATTATTTTAGGTAACCGAATGGAATATTGTTCAGCACTTCTTACGTGTTTGTTTAATTTTTCTTCTTATTAACTATTTAATGAATGTTTCCTTGACTAGTCCATAGATTTCAAGTTGTAATTTTTAATAGGAGTTTTTTGTGTTTGAAGGATAATTGGAATACAATAGATTGTCTGAGGGGTACCCCAAGATAGTATGCTTCAAACACTGAATACATGTGACATGCATTGATAAAGAGTTTTTGGAAATTACTGTTCCTTCATAGGACCTCAAAAGCCTTATGCAGGTTTCCGATCGATAACAAACTTCCAGGGACTATGTTAGATAGTTCATATGATTAAAATGAGTGTGGAGAGGACTTGTTTAAAGGCTGATCAGAAGTCCTATTCAGCCATTCTCATATTTTTGTGGGGTATATTGATGATATATCTGTGATTCTTTCGGAGGTCGGCTCCCGGAGTAGAGTACATAAGAGCAGGGGCGAATTGGGAAGCATTTATCCACCGGGACAATTTTGCCCTAGCCGGCTTTATACTTGCACCAATATGTACAAACTGCATACTGTCATATTTTTGTGGCCTTTGAAAGGTCATATATACATATAGATTGTACGTTCTTTTATCTATTTACTTTTGTGTAAGATTGTATTATTAAAATCTTAGTATTTTCCATTTTTTATAAACTTTCGATCATTTGCATTATCGTACTGTAACTTTTCACTCAATTTATAACATAATAATTTGTCAGGTGACTTCACATTTGTCACTAATTGTTTGCCAAGTTCATGACCTTCACTTTACAAATAGTAAAGGCTTGAGGTTCGCACAACAATACTTTGTTAGATTTTTGTCCAACCAATTCAGGTGACTGTAAACACCAGTGCGAGAGTCATCATATGTAACCAGGATTATGCTCGAACACTCTCACATGCTTCTTAAGTAATGGATAGAGTCAGAAGAAATTTGAAGGCCAGACAAAGTGTGTGGGAAGCGTCTGTGAATAAACTGTATTGTGGCATGATGATATAAACACAAAGGACACAATTCTTGCACATTCTGCAATTGACACTTTTCAATTCTAGACCTTCTACATTGCCTCACCCATTCCTTCTACTTCCTCTGTGCCTTCAGGTGATTCTTCGTCTGAGCGTTTTATCTTGTACTCTTCAACAGCAGACAGCTTTAATCTCTCCCAGTGGGTGTCTAAGCTTTCCAGTTGTGTTTTAATACATCAGCGGTGGCTTGGTCATCAAATGCTATCAAATAGCTGCTAAGATGGTGCATTGCAAATGAAGGAAGTCCCTTATCCTTACTTCAGAGACCTTTTTAGGATCGAGTCAGAGCAAAGCTTTCCACTAGCTGTAAAGCGCTCATGAATGCTTTGGATGATGGTGTCAATGATGAGACTATTGACATTCACCTCAAAGTCCCCTCAGCTGCTTTCAAGGACTCATTTTCTGTCAGTTCTCCAGACATGCTTTTCTTTTTTTTGTCTTTTTTTTTCAGGAAGAGCTACCTCCACCTCAATCCCTTACTAGTTCACTATTAACCCATTCCAAGAACCGGTCTGCAGCTTCCTTCACACCACTGGAGTCCAACACACATTACTTAAGTCCATTCTCTGTTCCCATCACTAGACGATGTGCAATCAGGATGTCCATCCCACTGGTTGGAAGATATTTAGACAATGGTGAGATCTGTTCACAAATCTTCAGAAAAACCTGGACTGTCAGCACTGTCTCAAATTTGAGGAGACACTAAATGTAGCCTTTCACTTTGACTCTAGTTGTTGCCTTCATGGTCTGTTCTTGTTGCATAACCAGCTGTGTCAAGGCCACGTCTGCATATAAGGCCCTGTCTGGATTTCCAGAACACCCAAATACCTTTTTGAGCACAGCATATTCTGCCCAAAAAGGGGAACAAAAGAATATAAATATAATTACGCTAATTAGTATCCTGGCCTATGTGTTTAAGTTTTCAATAGCATTTTTCAGTTGAAGTAGCTTATTAAGATAATTGGTTCGAATCCGTGTTCTTTTTTTGTACAAAAGCAATAACAGTTCCTTTTCACCAATTTGGATATAAATTGATAAGTGGCTTAAAAAGTCTTTGAAAAACATGGGGTCCTTATCGATTGCGTCTTGATGGCTATTATGAAAAAATTGGAAATTATTTTCTAAAAGGTGGCAGAACTTCTAAAATCGGGTGAAGGGGCGGTAATAATTCAATCCAAGGACTTGAGTTTCTTCAAATCCTTCAATGTTCTCGTCTGTTTCCCCAAATTTGGGTGGAGGTATTCAAACTTCCTGGCTAAGTATCCAGCGATATAGGAGAGACCCTCGTTGGAACAGTCTTTGGAATTTTTCCTGTGTTTGCCGACTAGGCAGAGGAAGGAGTTTCTGTGATTGCAAGTACTCAAAGGTCCGGGTACATATACTCCGTAGCTACGCGTAGGTTGAGGGCGGTAGTTACATCTTCTTTTGAGTGGCCACGATTGAACTTTGTTGAAGGATTCATGAACTTTTTTGTATGAATCGTTGTGTAATTATTTTCCAATGAGGTTCTAATTAAAATGTCCTTAAAGTTTTATTAGCTAAATTTGAGGCACTTAGCTTTGTAGCAGGACAGCTTCATTTTGGTGAGTGAGAGGTCCTCATTCTCCTCACTAGTCAACTCACAACTTTTTTTCGATCATGGGCTTCTTAATTTTGCTCATTAAAGAGAACGTGGTATGGACTAGGCCGTTGGGAGCCTCCAACGGCCGTTTATGTTTCTTGAGGCAAGCAGCCCATCAGGAGTTGTCCGGTACTCCGATGGCCACTCCTCCCCTGCATAGAGTATCCATAAACAGAGGATAAACACCAACTGTTAGAGGAAAAATAATGCTACGAACTGGAATAATTATATATATATATATATATATATTATATATATATATTAGACCTCACAAAAAACACTTTTTAGTGTTTTAAAGAATACCCGCGATTTGGTTCATTTTTGCATACTGATAAACGAATATATAATTAAAAATTTTCTAGCATTTTTAGAAATCGGACGTCACGGGTTCAAAGGTTTCGTTATGAAGCAAAACTTTGTTATTATTATAGAAAATGTAGAAAAAAATAGGGTTTTATTAAATTTAGCTGTGATTAATCATATTGGGACGTGAAAAATCGACAACCTTTTGTTTTGGAATATTCAACATACTATGAGTATGTTTCATTCCAAGATCCTTTTTGTATCGTTGCACCAAACTTCATAGAAAAAACCATCGATCACTTTCTTATGTAGCTTGGTGGTGCTCCAACGCATTTTACTTTGCGTTCCTTTCTTTGCAAGGTAGTCTGCAAATTCGTTGCCTGAGATGTCTGAATGCCCTTACACCAATCAAGATGTATATTTATTTGAATTTTGCGTTGTTAATACTTCTTTGCATTTTTCTTAATGTGGCACTTTTTTTTTTTTTTTTTTTTTGACTTTATTTATTTAGAGTAGTTATATAAAACAATATATATAATTAAACATTATAGATTAAAATTAATACTCTAAACAAAAGTCCAACAAAATTCCTAACAATGTATCACAACTATATAATAAAAAAAACATGAACAAAAAATATTAAACAAACAACAAAATCACATAAAACATACTTTCTAATTTTATATAAATAAAATTTCAAAACAATACAACATTTTGTATTAAAAAAGACTAATTAAGAATATTTACTCTTTAAAAACTTTTGTGTATTCGTAATAGCCAGCGTTGAAAATTCTTGTAGTGTTTGGAGGGATAATACTTTATTATATTTCCGCATATTCCCACGATGAATAGTCCTTGTTTGGAATTTTGATACTAAAAGCCGAATATCTGGCTGCGGTTGATATTATAATTGCCCGAAATTCTTCCACCTGGACCGGAATTCCGATGGCCAGTTTTTCTGCAATCCTGCTTTTACAGTTTGAAATAGCCATTTCAAGGGCACGCGTTTTGAGTGATGCTTTCAAAAAATTCGAAGTAACTCCAAAAAGAATCAACGGTGTCACGAAGTTTTCCCCCACGTTGGCAATGTTGAGGGTTATTATTTTCCTTAGGAAGCGAAGTCCCTGACATTCAGCAAATGCGTGAATAACGGAGTTAAATAGTTTTCCGCAATCCTTGCACGGAGCATTGAAGAAAATGCAGTCATTTAAAATTTGTAATTGCGCTGTGAATTTCTTGGGGTCCTTAATTTTGTCATAGATGACATTATTCTTTTTTTCCAGGAGCATGGAAGATTTAGCTTTGTAATAAATCTATTACATATTTCCACAGCCTCACTTTTGAAGTTGTCTTCAATTGACATTCTCAAGTGCCAAGGCTGTGGTACTTGATGTTCTAAAGCAGATTTTTTCAGAGGGTAATAAAATTTCCCACAATTAAAAATGGTGCCTTCCAAATCATGTAATGATAAAATTTTGTTTTTAAGAGCGACAAGTTCCAATTCTTTGGGATGTAAAAGATTTTTAAAGTAAAATTTCTTATTCCGATTTTGGTGAATCACGTCAATGGTCGAAGAGGCTTTAAATGACGGAGTTCCACTCCATAAAACTCTGTGAGCTGACGCTATCCAGGAGAAATTTCTTCTAAATGGGAATTAATAAAATTTGTGCCAAGCATAAGCCACGTGTAAATGGGATCTACAGAAAATGTAGCCCTCCATTCAATTCCAGGACGGCAAGAGATGTCTATAAAAACCTTGCGGTATATTTTGGGTAAAATTATCCTGAGAAGAGATAGCCCTCCTCCTAAGAGAGATCTAGGTCTTATTATTGAAGATATGTAAAATTTGTGAAACAATTTGTTGAGCCAGACCTTTTCTTCATCTAAAACTTTTTCTGCAAGCCAGGGAATCGCGGTTGCTTTGTATAAAATTTTCGGTGTTATAACGTAGTTAAAAATATCGATCCTCTTCTGGAGATTGAACCCTCTTGACGATGAGATTGTAGAATCCACATAGTATCTAAGTGAAGTCCAATTAGAAGAAGATGATCCATGTCTGTCCCATGAAATCCCGAGAACTGAGATAGAGTCTAAGATCGAGCAGCCAGCAATTTTTAATTGTTTTCCAGGACTCCATTCCCCGAAAGGTAAAATAGCTGTTTTTTTGTTATTGATTTTTAATCCAGACTTCTTCTCATATTTTTTGAAATAGTCCAGAACCACTTCAATACGCTTAATCAGTTGTTTCTCAGACTTAGCTTCAAGCATTATGGTAATATCGTCAGCGTACATATCCATTATGTGTCTCTTCCCCTCTAAAATCACTCCAAAGCCTTTGAATTTCTTAAAATTGAATTTCTAAGACTATTAAGAGCGGCAATAAATAAAAGGGGCGCTGTTGGGCAGCCTTGTCGGCAACTCCTCTTTAAGTTGATTATATCACTCCTATGGTTACCCAATGATATAAATGACGTGCCATTGACGAGTAGGGCTCTAATAGGATTGAAAAACTTCTTCGGGAGTAATTTCTTAATGGAGTTCTGTGGCACTTTTTGTAAAGGGGTTTAGAATAGCAGTAATTGCCGATTGAGAATCTGACCGAATAATCACGTTCTTAGATGGCTTGTCTTGTTCAAGTAAAGCTTTTACAGATTGTGTGATGGCAATTACCTCAGCTTGGAAGACTGATGCTTCCTTATTAAGAGATATATATGATTGATAAAAGGATATATCACCTCTAGTGATTGCCCATCCAGCTCCTGTGTTGTCTTTATCGTCTTTTGATCCGTCTGTGTATATAATAATGTCAGAGTTTTCAAAATGAGAGTTATCAACCCAGATACGATTGCCTGTAATGTAGTCGCTAGTTTCATTCAATTGAAGTCGATGAAGTATTTTATCACTAACGAAACGATGTCCACGACGCCTTGAAAGATTGCCCACTCCATCCCAGGTATACGGAGAAAAAACTTTGTTCTCCATCTTGACTTTGTTGCATGTGCTTGTATGTAGAGATCCAATGGAGTGATGCCCAATACTGCCTCTATTCCTGATGTTGGTGTTGATCGGAGTGTATGAGTCATACTCATAAGTACCTTTCGCTGAATATTGTTCAATTTTCTTATTTCGACTTTCTTTGCAGTAACAGTGTGTCCCCATATTAGACATGCATATGTGATAATGGGTCTAATCATTGCTTCATAGAGCCAGAGAACCCTATCCGAAGTTAAGCCCCATTTTTGGCCTATGACTGCCTTTGCCATATTCCATATTCGAGGACATTTGGCAGCTTTTTCTTTTATATGTTCAGTCCAGGTGAGTCCTTGATCGAAAACCACGCCTAGGTACTTCATTTGTGTAGCATATTTAATTACTTTTCCTGCCATAAATAGTCGCGGAAAGTATTTTGATCTTAATTTGTATGCTTTTGAAAAGACTATAGCATTAGATTTGGATGGGTTGAAGGTGAGACCATTTGTTTTCCCCCATTCTAGAACAATATTAATTGCTTCCTGCATTTTATTAACAAGTGTACCAGGGTCTTTACCACTTATTAATAAAAGGACGTCATCAGCATATCCTACAACATGGATGGCGCCTTCTTTAAACTTGGTCAAAAGAGTGTCCATGATTAAGTTCCATATGTCTGGAGATAGAACTCCTCCTTGTGGACTACCACGTGTTGGATTGACGCTGACTTTTCCCCCTTTTAATTCCGCTTTGACTGTTCTTGTTTTAAGAAGGTTACAGTACCAAGATTGAATGCTTTCTGGAATTCCAAGCCGTGCATAGCTATGTTTGCAGAGTGAAATTGTACATAATCAAACGCACCTGTGCAATCAAAACTGACTGCAAGTGTGCAGTGGTCTGAAAAATTGATTTTTCGATTAAGTCCGTAACTTGTGAAAGGGCTGTTTCAGTTGATAATCCCATAAGCATGTTGTGAATAAAGTCTTGGGATATTTCCACTTTCCATTGTACAAATCATGTAGTTCGAAGAATTGGCCTGAGTCTCACCCGGTTTAAGTCACTAGATAAAGTGTTGAGAATTACTTCATTTGTGGTGATTGCGTACAACTGGTTTCAGCCCATCTGGTCCTGAGCTTTTTGGTTCAAAAGAATTGAATGAGCCATTGTTAAAGTCTTGCCATTGGTTTTGTATTAATCAGTTTTGCGTAATCCATCTTTTAGCATTTGATCAGCTTTTACTACAAAAAATGCCTCCATGCCTCTTTCTTCTCTTTTCTGAGTACTGTACGATATTCGTTTTTCGTTTTTAAGTACTCCCTCTATGTGTGCTGTAGTGACGCTTAGGCTCAAGTTTATTGAGTTTATATCTAAGGCTTGCAAGATGTTTTGTCCACCATGGCACGGACTTAGTTGCTGTTGTTTTCCTTAAAGGACAAGCAATGTCGAGTGCCTTCATTATTGTATCATATAATGATTCTGCACATTTATCTATGGCGATAGAATTGGGAATTACTTTAGGCAGTGACACATTTTCGGTTTGAGATCTAAATATATCCCAATTGACTTTTCTGAAATTTATTGACTTTTCGGAGATAGGTTGTATTTTCCGAATTTGAAATTTATGTAACGATGATCTGACATTGATGTCGTAGATCAACATGCCATCCTCGAATGTGAATTTATTGAATGCATGCTGATTCATTATGGTAATATCTATACTGAACTAGCCCGTGTGTAACAATGTGGGTCATTTCCTTCATTTAATACCAAAAGATTATGTTCATCTATTAGGCTCTCCAAAGCTTCTCCTCTGGTGTCAATGTCTCTGCTGCCCCAAAGATGATTATGAGCATTAGAATCCATAGCTATAAGAAGAGGTTTCTGTTGCTGTTCACAGTATTAATGAGACGCAAGAGGGTTTCGTTCTATATATATATATATATATATATATATATATATATAATATATCAATAATATATATCTAATATACGTATATATATATACAAATCGACATTTTTACTTACTCTTTCAAGCGTAGTGCAAAATTGATCCGTAGTCATAGGACATTTCATACGTATCCGTTCTAAAACCAGAGTAGCAATCGTCAAATGACTCTTTCTTGGATGCAGGATCACAAACTGGGGGCCATTCCTTTGCTCCCCTCTCAAGGTACGGAAGTAGTTTCTGATGGGATCCCGCTTAATATCTCGAAACGATTTCATTTCAAAACAAAACAAAAACAAATCACAGGGGCTTTATAAAAATATTCTTCAGGGAGATGAGGTGACGGCTCAAAGAATATACCATGTAGAAAACCAAGTCGAAGGCATGGTTTTCAATTCCGACTTTACACCGTGTATCTTCAATACAAACGCGGCAAATTCAGCATCGATTAACAATAAAATTGAACGCAAAGCTTGCCATGTCAGCGGTATCCTTCACTAGAGTTTCAATCTGATAAGGGCCTTTGCATTCGAGGGTGAGAAGATGATAGCTTGCAATGAAGAGTTAGTCCCTTTTTGGAATGTCAAATAAAATTTTGCCGGACTCTTCATATAAAGAACTAATGAGATTATTTTTTTAAATTCGCTTAAAAAGGTTGTGAAAGGGTTATATATAAGATATATAGATTATATATATATATTATATATATATATATATATATATACAGGGTCCCCGCGCTAAATTTGACACTTTCGAAAAATAAAAAACAAACATGGATAGAATCTTTAATTCTTTATTAAATCAAAAATTCCAAAAGTAAGTTGTCTGTATTGGTGTTGGCTTGGATTCTACTCGAAGTACGCGCCCCTAACCTCGACGACCGTCTTAGCCGGGACTGGAACCTGGAGCATGCGCACCTGACCTGGTCCCTCAGCAACTTCTTGAAGCAGAGCGTGATGCGGGCCTTCAACTCGGCCATGGTGTTGCAAGCAGTTCGGTTGGTATCTCTCTCAACCGCGCCCCATGGGTAGAAGTCGCACAGGTTGCAGTCGGGGGAGTTGGGCAGCCAGATGTTCGGGCTTGTGTAGTCGTCCAGGTTCTCGGACAGCCACTTCTGGTTTTGCGCGAGGTGTGGCAGGGCGCAGAGTCTTGCTGGAACACCTAGGGCCTCCCAGCGGCAACTTTCTTTATCCAGGGGCCACCACATCCCTCATGAGTGCCACATACCCCTCCGAGTCCAGCCTCAGGCCCTTGGGGAAGAAGTGAGGCGGCATGACGTCACCGTCGGAGCTGATGATGCCGAACACAATCACGGTGGCCGGGAACTTGGTCTGGGCGACAATGGGCACCTCGTGGGGGTTCCTAACACAAACCTGTTATTCTGGCTGTTGTGTTTCTGGTCCTGGGTGAAGTTCTTCTCGTCGGAAAAGAACCAGAGAGTCTCGTTGTGGACAGGGTGCTTCAACTTGTTCAGGAGCTTCAGGGCCTTGTTAAGCCGGTTCTCCTGGGCCTTCTCAGTCAAAATCTGGCCTTTGCGGCGCTTGTAGAAGTGGTAACGGAGGTCCTCGTTGATACACACCCTAACTGTGGTGTTCCCGACCCCCAACTCCTCCGCCAGCTTGGTGCAGGACTTGCTGGGGTCCTCCTGCACCTTCTTCTGGAGCTTCTCCACGAATTCCGGGGTCCTAAGAAAGTCAGAACGTCTTTCCCCTTTTTCTCTCCACCACCTTCTCGTAGTCGTTATTAGACTCCTCCAGCTCCGATCTGATGGACCTGACAGTGTTCCTAGCCACGCACGCCGTCTTCATAATCTCCATATCCTTGCAACCGGTGCGGATCATCATCACTGCAGTTACGCGTTTCCAGGATTCGGGCAGGTTAAAATTGTCAGACGCTATTGTTATCGTTACCAGCTGTGCTCAACTACTGAGGCTAAAGGTAAAGCCCAGCTGGCCCGATCGTAGCGCCATAGCGGCCGCTTCGTGCAATAAACCAAAGTGTCAAATTTAGCGCGGGGACCCTGTATATGTATATATACGTCGCAGTAGCGATGGAGATACAAAAGAGTCGTTGACTCTCCTGGTAGAGATTACGATCCTGATATCTTCTAGGAGAGATGACGACCTAAAATGGAGATAATATTTTACGATGATGGACAAGCTATTTATTTCATTTGCGATTTCCATTAATATTTTAGTGGAAATGATTTCATTTTTGTGTTCAAAGATCAAATGCGACGCAATGTTTTACTAGCATTATATCTATATCACCGACCTATATAATAATAATAAGTTGTTATTTATCTGAAAAGAAATCAGACATGATAAAAATAATTTGAATAACATCGTCATACTATCTCCATATTTAAGTCGTCATCCCTCCTATAAGACATAACACTCTGATCTCTTTTTGCAGAGACGTTGATTCTTCTGATATAGATCAAGATCGTAATGAGTCCTAGGAGAAGATACGATCGTGATCTTTACCAGGAGAGTCAACTACTCTACAGGATCTCCATCTCTAATGCGACTTATATATATATATATAATTGATATTTATTGTTTTATATAACTATTTATCAACCTTATTGGTTTATTATGTTATCAGAGTGCACCATGCAAAATATGCAAGATTCGTTATCATGAAAAGTTAATTAGCGAACTCAAAAAAACAGCATTTTTATTTCATACTTTTTGTACGTGGAGAAGTTTGTTGATAAAAGTGATATAACTATTGGTTATTGTCGACGATGGGAAGTCTTTTCCCCATCAGCAAGGTTTTATTATTATAACGTGCATAAAATATGTACATACATAATATATATAAAATTAAAACTGTGTTTAATACAAAACATAAATAAACATTATAGTTAAAATAATTCTCCTTTTAGAAACCTTAATACACAAGCATATGTATCTATCAACTAAATTCTTAACATAAAATTCTTACGATATAGTATTAACAAATACAAACGTAAATATCAAAAAAAATCATAAAGTTATTGTGATAAAATATAAAAAAAAGATTAAAAAACAGAGAATAATATAAGTATATGAATAAAATATCATTGGTTGTTCTTGAACTTCTTGAATTGTCTGATGATTATTTCCAGAGATTTGGTGAGCAGGGGAGAAGCAGAAGCGAAATATTTGATGACCTCCGAAGCATGATCTAGGCCGAACTTTGTACCATTGGGATCCTCAAGGAAAATGCAGCGTAACGAGCGGTGGCCGAAACCATGATTGACTGGAGATCTCTCGCATTGATGGTATCCCCTCCCCTCAGCTTTTTCGCTATGTATGCCTTGCAATTAAGTAGCGACGCCCTAACGGTATTTTCCTCTTTGTAGTGTTTCCCGGTGTTAAAATAGAACAGTGCCCTCATATTTTCCTCTTTGAAGCTTGGGATGAGCTCATAATTTAGAGGGATGAAATTTATAATAATTGTTAAAGCAGAGCAATCACAGAAGGCGTGTTTGATGTTCATATACATGTATCCACAATCCTTGCAGTACTCCGAAAATCTGATTAGATTAGCGGAGATTTGTAATTGTGCAGTAAATTTCCGTGGATCATTAATTCCCACAAGTGACACCAATATTTTTTCCTCCATCCTCCAGGTAAACCCAGTGAGGATAAATGGGTTTTGACTATTTCATCTGCTCTTTCCGAGTGGGGCTCTTTAACGAGTAACTTGCAATGCCAAGGAATTAACGGGATATCTTGCTTAGCTCCTCTCAAAAGAGGAAAATAAAATCTTCCAGTTTTGAATTATGGCCAATTATCCAAGTCACCAAACGTTAGCCTGTTTTCTATCAGCGCAATCCTTTCCAATTCCTCTGGTGTTTCTTTTATCCCTTTAAAAAAGGTCTTCGTTTAATATTTTGACGAATAATATCAGTAATGCTGTTAGAGTCAAATATGGGTGATTTTTTCCATATTACCCTCTGCATTGCTGCCAATTCCTTTGAATATACATAAAGCTATCGTTAGTTGGACAAGTCAGGTCCAAACATGAGTGTTTTAAAAATAAAAGGGTCACTAAAATAGTCGCGCCATTCCACGTCAGGGTATAGAGTGAGGTTGTAAAAAACTTTTAAAATATTTTAGGTAAAATATTTTGTAGTAAGACCAGGCCTCACCAAGTTGGGACCTTCTTCTTTTAAGGTGGGAATTTCTGGTCAAACAATGTGTTCAACCAATTTTCTTCTTCTTCTATGAATTTTTCTACTATTGATGGAATCGCAGTAGGTACGTAAATCATTTGAGAGATCAATTTTGTATTGTATAGGTCAATACGCTTTGTATACAAAAACTTCTCCATGCCTGACACCATTTATAAGCTTGACTATTTAGGCCTTCAAAATTTAAATGGGAAGGGCGGTTTATTTCCCACATAATACCTAAAATATTCACTGATCTAACAACCTTGCACCCCCTATAATCGAAGAAAGTGCAGGATGCCAAATGCCAATAGGAAGAAAGGAGGTCTTCTCCACGTTTACGTTAAGTCCACTTATTTTTGAAAATTTCCAAAAAAGGCAACTAAAATCTCAATTCTCGTTATAAGCTGTTCCTCCGAATTCCCTTGCACCATTAAGGTTAAATCGTCGTCGTAGAGGTCAATTAAGTGCTTTTTATTTTCCATTTGCACTCCAAAACCAAAATATTTACGGTTAATTAAAGTTTTAGATGGCCTCCAAGGTGACCCTATAATTTAGGAAAAAACTGTATACAAGGATGTCCAGTATCACCCGTCTTGTTTGTTGCTTCGATGGAACAATCAAATTCGAACTGTATCTTCCAGTTTTTGAAGGTAGTGATGGCTGGAAAACGACGCAAACATCACTACCTTCAAAAACTGGAAGATACAGTTCGAATTTGATTGTTCCATCGAAGCAACAAACAAGACGGGTGATACTGGACATCCTTGTATACAGTTTTTTCCTAAAATTATAGGGTCACCTTGGAGGCCATCTAAAACAATACTAGAGCTACCGTTAAAAAGAAGAGAGCGTATGGGGTTAAAATACCTTTTGGGAAGAAACTTTTTCACAGCTTTGAAAATAAAATTATGGCTAATAGTATCGAACGCTTTGCTAAAATCGATTGCGATTATGGCTCCGAATTTTTGTCTACGGCACGTGGAGTCCATGGCAGTCCAGATATTTCTTGACACATCAGCGATATTTTTTCTTTTAAGGAATCCTTTTTGCTCTTGCCCAAGACTTTTGTTTAAAATGGGTTGTATTTGTCGTGCAAAAATACCTGCCAATATGCCTCATTCTTTATTGTCAAAGGCCTCCAGTGGCTAACTAGGTTTCCGCTGCCCTTTTTGGGGATGAGTGAAATTCTGCCGTGAGTAAGAGGCGCTGGAAGGGCGCCTTTAGTTTCAATTTCCTTGCCAATCCTGAGTAAGTAGGGGGTGACTTCATTTGCACAATAACTGAAGATTGAACCTCTAATACCGTCTGGCCCAGAGGCTTTATTATTTTTATAAAACTTTTGAATATAATTTATTATAATACTATGAGTAAAACAGATGCTGTTGAATTTTTGGGTCTGGGAAAACCAATTCTTGAGCATCCAAGAATTCTTTAGTAAGTTGTATGAAATAATTGAAGAATTTCTTTTTTATCTGACGTAAAGGCTCCGTCTATATTGATTTTTTCAATTCTTCTGACCGTTAATTCTTTCTTAAGTCTCATTTTTTAAATCTACAAAATGGGTTCTGCTCTAAATGTAATTTTTTGTCCATTTCTTCCTCCTCTATTTCTGCCAATCCAATGGTATTGAGAGTATCAGAGGTTATCGGCCGCGTAAATAGTGAGCCTTCATCCATGATTTCTTCAATATCTTTTTGTTGTTGTTTTGTTGTTATTCGCTTTTTTCGTAAAAAAATTATCGTTGTATTTTTGATGGTTTTATTAAGGGTTTTTAATCTTTTTCGGCACGAATATGTTGCGTTAAAGTTTTCCTGGATATTACTTTGTAGTTTCGTTTGATATTTTTCGCTACGCACTAGCTAATTAGGAACCCGAAAAGGCTTATAAGAATTGATATAAACTCCATTTCTAATCATATCTAAAATTTGCTTTTTATAATCGTAGATATAGACCATGAAACGAGTATATGATCTTTTCTTGAATATTTCTTTCCGCTCTTCCAGGAATATGAATCTTTGTGGTCCATAAATTTGTCCATTATATCAAATAGATATGTCTCATGGATTATACTTTCAAGAAAACATTTATTTGGATGAGAGTTCTTCTGAAGATCGACATTGAGATCTTCAACTAAGATCCTTGGGAGAGGGTCATTTATAAGGCAATTACGAATAGATGTAAAAAAATATTATGATCGCTTGTTTGGATCATATGCGTTTATGATGCTGAATTCAAAGTCACTAGATAGGACATGAATGCTAATCTTGTGGAAGTCACTGTCGATTTGGCTTTCATAAACACTTTCATGCCACTAATTTAGACACCATAGTAATGACGCCACGAGTTACGCCATTCCAGTGAAATCGGATGGAATACAATGAGGACATAAACCTAGTACAAGAGGAGGCACATAAAGCCCTAATATCTTGAAGGCAGATGATGTCCGGATGTAGAGCCTGGATCCTTTTCATCAAGGCATGTCTTGTTCTTTTATCTTTTCCGCCTCTAGTATTCAATGACACAATTCTTTTTAAACCTACTATGTTTTGTATATAGACATAGGTTATTGAAGCAAAGTCTATATGGTAATCTTAGGTTGTTTTGCCTGCGAGTCTTTATCAGGAGAATGTTCAGTTTCGGGCTTATTCCTTTTACTATTTGATTGGGAGCGGGTGCGATTATTAAAAATGTTTTGAGCATTCAAATGGGTTATAAAAGATTTGTTCCTTCTACCTTCTCCGTTATCTTTGTTCATCATTAATTCAGTGTCCTCTTGTGAGGGAGTAGCGTCGTCTTGATGCATCTCTGAAGGTCCAGCGTTGGGGTGTTGCTCTCTTCCGTCTCTGCATTATCATCACGAATGATCTCAGACAACATATTGTTAGGTTCATTCACCTCTTCCGCCCCTGTCATAGTTTATGTTTCTAAGGGTTGTATCCTGGGATTCTCCTTCCTCACTATTAGGCGCATTCTCTCCATCATTTATTTGCGAGGGAGTATCTTGAACATTTACAGTTGTTGGAAGTTCCATCATTGTCAATTGATGGGAAGTATTTTTTTTTTTTATTCAACAGTTCATGTAAAAATTTATATACAAAACAATATATAAAATTGATGCTAATAAGTAAAAATACAATATATAAACATTTTAGTTCATAATTATAGCAACATACATGAACATACTACCTAATTTCTCCAAAAGTAAAACTTAAACTATTAAAACATAAATACTAAAAACGAAGTGTAAAGGATCATTTAAATTTTTTAAATTTCTTTAAAAGTAATTTTAAAGCATCTCTTAAGACGTTGGAACGGGAGGGGACATATTTCACCAAATCGCCAGCTAGCGTCCACGAGTTGTCCGTGACCGAAGGGATCCGTAGGTCCAATGCAGCATATCGAGCGGAGGCGGATATGCATATTGCCCTAAGGTCCAGCGGCTGCAGGGGACGATCCAATGTAAGGCTCTTTGCCACTAGGGCTTTGGCACTAAGTAGAGCGTTGTTTATAGCTTTTGTCTTCGCGGAAGCCCTTTGACTTGAAAGGCCAAATAAAATAGAGGCTTTGCAGTACTTTCCAGCGTTAGGTGCATCCAAGCCCCTTACATTTAGTTTAATGAATCTCACCAATATGTCTACCGATCGACACTCTGCAAAGGCGTGAATTATAGAGTTAAAAATAACACCACAGTCTTTGCAAGGGCGGGAAAACTTGAGGAGATTTGCCGAAATCAATAACTGTGAAGTAAATTGTCTTCCGTCCGTTATACAGCTAATAGAATGCCGGATACGATTACTCCACTCTCTCGGAAGATCCAGGAGTTTTAAGAATGCATCACAAATGAGATTGCACTCCGACAATCCCATATGCACAGGGGGAGTTAATTTTAAAAACCAGGGCTTTAGCACATTATGGAGATTTGCCGCCCGTAACAAGGGAAACCGAAATCTTCCATGATTAAGAGAGTCATGGTGATGTAAGTTGTGGATAGTTAATATACCCTTATTGATTGCGAGTTTCTCAAGATCCTCCGGAGTTCCTAAGTTCTTGAAGAAATGCCTTTTTGAAGAATTATATCTTATGATATCAACAACGGAGTCCTTTTCAAATATTGGTGTGTTTTTCCAAATGATTCTTTGGGCACAACCCCAAGTAACCGAAAGGCTAGAGGTAATGCCGTTTGTTAGCTCAGAGCCAAACATAAGCCAGTGATAAATTTTATTAAATGAAACGCAACGCCTCCATTCACAAGAAGGATGTTTCGCTAAATTAAGGAAGACTTTTAAATAAATCTTGGGAATTATCGTAGCGAGTTGAACTATACCTCCTCCAAGAAGACCTCTCTTTCTTTTAATAGTTGGCAAATACATCCTATGAAATAATGCAGCCAGCCAATTGTTCTCATCTAAGATGGCTTTTTCCGCTATCAAAGGCGACGAAGAAGCTTTGTAGAGAACCAACGGAACTACTTTTGTGTTGTAGAGGTCAATTCTTTTCTGAAGACGGAAATTTCTCCATGACAAGATTTTTTGCATTATGATACAGCTGGTACTTGACCAATTCTTTTCATACACGCCGGTCCTACACCATACAATACCCAAAACCTCAATTGTAGGTTTCAATTTACAAGCACGGATTTGAGTACAAAAGACTGGGTTCCAAGAACCGATTGGTAAAATAGAGGTCTTATCTTTATTGACTGATAGACCTGAGCTAATTTCAAATTTATTAAAATATTCTAAAATAATCTCTATCCTTTTAATAAGCTGAGCTTCCGAGTTAGCTTGAAGCATTATGGTGACGTCATCTGCGTAGAGATCGATTATATGATGAGACCCCTCAAAGTCCACGCCAAATCCGCCAAACTTTCGAATTATCCTCTGAGCAAACTCCTCGATTGAGGCTATAAAAAGGAGAGGGGCCGAAGGACATCCTTGCCTACAGCTTTTCCCCAACTTGATGCTCTTGCTTTCTTGTCCATTTAAAGAAATAGTAGAGGATCCATTAAAAAGTAATGCACGAACAGGATTAAAAAATTTCTCGGTAAAATATTTTTAACTGCCTTTAAAATTTGAATGTGTGAAATGGAATCAAACGCTTTTGAGAAATCAATAGCTACAATAGCGCCATATTTTCCATTCTTTCTGACCGAGTCTATTGAGGCTTGAATATTATAAGATATGTCGTGAATTTTTCGGTTTTTTAAAAAACCCTTTTGATGGGGGCCTATTTTTCCATTTAAAAAAGCTCCCATTTGTTGAGCTAGGACACCCGAAAGTATCTTGTAGGATTCATTTAAAATCGTGATGGGCCTCCAATGGCTAAAATCAGATCCATCTCCCTTTTTGGGATCAGCACAATTCTTCCCTTGGATAATAAACTGGGCATCTTTCCTTTTTTCTCCATTTCTTTGCCTACCTTCAAAAGGAAGGGGGTAGTCTGGTCAGGAAATTTTGTGTAGATCTTCCCAACAATACCGTCCGGGCCACACGCTTTATTGAGCTTAAGATGTTTTGCGATATAATTTGAAATGCTTTGAAAAGAGTACACTGAATCCTGATTACTGGTGAGACATTTTCTTGGGCGGGGAAAATGTCCAACTCTTTCTTCAACTAGAGTCTGAAAGCGGCGATAGAAAAAATCTAAAATATCTTGATTATTTGTAAGGATCTTCTTACCATCAATAATCTTGGAGACAGAACGGGCCAATATATTTTCCTCTCTCGAAAGGTCCCTAATTCGTTTGTTGCAGTCATTTTCACGGTTAACTTTAGATTCCATTTCAGCTTCCGCCACCTCAGCTAATCGAAAAGCGTTAATAGAGTCAGCCATACATGATCGAACAAGCAAGGATTCCTTTCCCAGCATCGTTTCTAATTGCCGATTCTCTTTCTCATATTTTACTTTTTTCTTCCTTTTAAAAGTAAAGGAAGTGGATATAATTATTTTATTCATCAGCTGTATAGCCTGAAAGGCCGAAAGACAATCTTTATAGCTAACTTCAAGAATTCTTTTTAAGCTTGCAATGTATTTCTCATCATCCAGAAGCCAGTATGGAACAATGATGTTGCTTTTTTTTGCGCTACACCAAAGCTCTATTTCCATAATTTTGTGGTCAGATGAAGGTTCGGAACGATAGCCTGCTTTTCTAATTTTTTGAACTAAGGAGGGAGAGGCCAAAGTTAAGTCCAACCTGGACTTTTTATTTCCTCTGGACCACGAAAAAGATCCTGGATTGTATTTCTCTAGGACATCAATTAGATCAAAACTCAAAATGACTTTTTTCAACATTGCGCTATTCGGATAAACATGCATTGGCTGATCTAAATCAACATTCATATCTCCAACCATAAGAATAGGCAACTTGTTGTCGTGCTGAGAGTTTAAAATAGCTTGGAAGAAGGGAGCCGACTTTACATTAGGCCCATAAGCATTAATTACATATAATGTAACTCCGTTCGAAGATAAGCGCACTTTATGCCAATCACTCGCTCCCGAATATTCTTTGATGATATACCACATTGAGACTCTCTTCGTAATAAAGGTTAGGACTCCTCTCTTAGATCCTGAGCCGGTAAAACAATAGTGAAAACTTCTAGGGAGACAAAGGGACAAGTATTCGAACAAGTAGAAGATGTGAGTGACTTTATATCTTGCAGACACATAATGTCTGCATTCAGAGACAGAAGATGCTTCATTAAGGCATGCCTGGCTAATCTCTCTTTTCCGCCCCTAGTGTTGAGGGAGATAATTTTCTTGATTCCTAACCCAGTAGACGATTTAAAGGGAACAGGGCTATGGAGGAACTCTGTAATGAGAGTTTGCATTGAGAACATAACAAGAAATCTATGTTCTAGGAAGTTTCGAGGGGTTTAAATTCTTTTCAGGGGAGTTCGAAGAATCAGGCTTATCTCTTTTCCCTATAGATTGGGATCTAGTCCGATGCATTAAAATTAGACTAGGATTCAAGTGCGAGCTATTTTTATTCTTCGTAGAGTCGTTAACTACTCTAATAGGAGAAAGCGCTGGAGAGTCGCTTGATCTAACCTCATTCTCTTCACCTCCCGGACAAGCGCCATTTAATAAAGGAGTAGGGTCCAATGGAGCATCAGAGACGGTCGTATCTCTATTAGTCTCAATCAAAGAGACCGATCCCGGAACTCCAGCACGCCAAGAGGATTGCTCCAAAGGAGATGTTCCTGCCTGAATGCTTGTTGGACAATCACCCTCATTTAAATTATCCTCCACAGAGACGATCTCAATTGCTTCCTCAATGCCACAGGACCTCTCCGAAGGAGAGGGCTCTGCTAGACTTTCCATTAAGACTTCTTCTCTTACACCAACCTCAACGACGTTGTCTTTACCACGAAGCTGTCTATCTTTTTCTCCCTGGGATTCAACTACTGAAGGAGTCTCGCCCCGAGAACTCGATGCTTGTAGCTCTACTAAAGCCCTCTTAAGCGCCTGTTCATAGTCACTTAGTTTGACTCTCTTTTGGGTGCAAAATTGTTTAAGGTGGCCGAAGCCAAAGCATCTCTGGCACTGCAGCCTAACTCCCGTATATTTAACTTTAATCAAATTTCCCTGGAAAGGTAATATTTGAGGCAAAGAAGAGGGGTCGGCAATTATCTCCACCATATAATCAGCATCCCTCCAAACATCTCTATAATTCTTATATTTTTCCTCGGCAGTTGCGTCCGTAGGGTTCTTCTTTGGGTAATGATTTACAATTCTCCCGAATTTCTTCATCCATTCCACCACTCCGGCTTCGTTCACTCTTTTAAATGTAAAATTGATCTTTTGATATGAGAATATACGATTACCATCTGGTAAGTATGTTAGTGTTACCTGGATAGAAAGAGAAAGAGAAGGGAGGGAGTATTTTGCCTCACTTCTCTCCCTTCTCTTTCTCTTTCTATCCAGGTAACACTAACATAATTACCAGATGGTAATCGTATATTCTCATATCAAAAGATCAATTTTTGGGGGAGAGTACGTATTTGCTTATATCTCTTAAAGTATAGCGATTTTTAGAACACAAAATATATCAAATGAAAGCTTGGTTAACCAGCTTTAATATTTTGGTATACTAAATCATGTCAATTTAATAAGTAGAGAGTTATATGTACATTAAAAAAGCCTATCTTGCGTACAAAATGACGCATATAATGGATTATAAATGCGTCAGAGACAAAGTAAAAATTTTAGAGGATACCTTGACGCACATCTAAGAAACACACTATGATATTTTTTTCATAATCGATTTCTTATAGGTCAATACAGGCTCTGAATCATATGATGTAAACTCAGATTGTACTGAATTCTGAATTGATAGAATGCATCCAAGGTCATTTTTGGATTTATCATCTAAAGTTTTACTAAACTTAAAAGTACTATTTTACTCTGAAGCGAACAAGTCATCTTCTACAGGCGAGTGAAGTTAATTGATACAAAAAAGCTATGAAATAAGCTAACAATACACACTCCTTTTTGCTTTGTTTTTACTGAAAACTTTGTTTTATTAAAAAACATCAAACATACGTCTGGTAGTAAATTAGATTTCCTTTAAATTAATAATAATTATTGAAGTCTGTAACGTCCACCATTTTGAAGAAATTTGCGGAAAACTATATTTTTACTAAATTTTTAAAACTTTGACCTCGTTGCGCGACCTCGTAATGTTGACCGATTTTGTTCAAACTTTGTATGTCGTCTTCTTTTATCACCAAGAAACAGAAAATCCACAAAGTCGCTAACATTTCAAACATTTGAAAAATAAGAACAACCCTAATATACATAGGCGTAGGGGAGGAGTTTGGTTTGGGGGGCAGCATTCAATTTGCCCGAACTTTAACAAGAACTGTTAAATATGTGAAAAAGATATTAGAATGAAGAAAGCTATGTAGATTTTATTTTTTATTGTGATTACACATTATTCATAACATTATTTTATTTTAGAAGACACAAGAAAAAACGTGTTGTTTCTCATTTTTGTCTTCCCAATTCATCTATTATTGTATCGATGTCCACTCTATTTACAAAACGCTTTTCGATGTTAAGAAGTCCTAGAGCCTTTCCTGGCTCATGGTGGACCTGAGGTAGGTCTTGAGTCTTCTCAAATAAGAAAAAGATCTCTCTGCTGAACATTATGTTACTGGTATTTTAGCTAAGGTCTTTGAAATCTCAGTGAAGTGGGGCAAAGTTTCAGAGAGGGAGTTTGATCAGAGGTATTTCACTATTTCGTTTGCTGACATCTCTTGAATCATTTTGGCACCTCCCATTTCCTTCCCATTCTTGTTGGATGCGCCGTCAAAGCATTGGTACACAATTTCTTCAACGCGTAACTCTAGGCAGTTGATAACTTCAATCACAATTTTGAACAGTGTCTCACCGGTTGTGGACTTAGCTTCATAAAATCCCACGAATGCTTCTGTAGGCTGCTCAATTTAAACAATGAGCAGTGCTCATTGTTTAAATAGTGCAAACACACTGCCACTTGTTCCCGGTTGCCAACGTCTGATATTTCATACACAATAAGACTGAACTTGCCTGCTTCCCTAACATTATTAGCTATTTCCTTTAGTACTAAATTAGATGCAATCATCAGTATTTCATTTTGGATTTTTGGTGAAAGCCACTGACGATGGGCCCCAAAATTAGAGTTTAGTCTAGTGACAAGCCAAGGAATGTCTCTGCATCGCAAATTCAAAAGCTCCATAAGGTTTTCACGGTTTATGTATGACTGCTGTCCAATCATTGATCTGTCTTCTTCATGGCCTCTTGATGGTGGTTTGCTGTGCGGTGTACAAGATGGACTCTACAATAACTTTAAGGTAATTTCTGTTCTTTTGGACCATGTCTTTGTGGCTTGTATCAAGTTGGACCAAGACTGATGTCTGATCCTTTTTATTAACTTTTGAAATCATCCACTAAGACATTGCAAGTCGATGATTACCGCTCTTGTCATGCTTCACTAGTCGTTTCTTCCGATTGCTGTATGTGAAAGTGGAATCAGATAAAAACTTCTGACAGGGGAAACAAACTATAGATTTCGTGGGAATATAAAAGCTCGTTCATTGGTACTTCTTGAACAGGTCAGGATTAAAGTCTCTTGTCCCACTTCCCTGATCTAGCTGTTTCCTGTTGTATTCATCCAACAGAGGTTGATGTGAATGATCTCGCATGTCAGTTTTGGCACTGTGATGATAGCCTACGGGCCTATTTTCTGTTTTGTACATTGTAGGCTGTATATCTTCTACCACTGCCTCTACAGCTAGCAAATTAAGAATCTTCATCTTTACCTGTTCAGTATGTTCATTGTTGTCAGTTGGTATGTCCTTTATACTGCTTGATTGTTCTGTATAGGAAGTGGCCTCCGTTGGCATCATTATCTCATTTTTTCCCACTGTTCATAATTCCGTAGGAAAGTTTTTTCTACTTTTGATCGACCAAAAGAATAAACTTTACTTGTTCATCATTTTCATGTACTCTTGAAACGTCTTCCCTCTTGTAGTCGCCATCAACTTATTTCCCACAGTTGTAACATCTCACTCTAATTCTGTATAGTCTCTTTCTTGACTTACTCATCGCCAAAACCTTAAATTCATTGAATTTAATTTAGTGAAGTGAACATTAATTTAATCATAATTTTCAAATATAAGCAAATTCTGGTTAATACAGTGAGTAGCAACTTACCTCTATGGAGAAAAGTGTTGTTTAGTAGTTCGATTAATAAAGTTGCCGAAACTCCAAAAGGTATGTTCACTTAACAATTATCTCTGAGAATAACTTTATTGTTATCGTAGAACTATAACTTGTTGATTTGTTGTTATTTTATATTTATTTTACTAAGATCTAAGTAGTATCAAAGTACACTCTTATTACCTTCTACGTGCGAGGTGCATTTTTTCAGTGGCGCAAAAATAATTAACTTAAATGTGTGATAATATTGAATTTCATATTTCTCATCAGCAAAAAGTTGAGCGTTATTTTCTTCAAAAGGGGAAAAGTGGACTCTTAAATGTGAATTGAAATCACATAAAGGTGGAAAGCTCTTGTTTATAATTCACAATCCGTTTGCTTTCATAATTACAAATTTTGTTTTGTTTCAATTTAAATGCCCAAATACCTCAACCAATTTGCCCGAATTTAATCATTCACCCGAATTTTGGGGGGGCAGTTGCCCCCCCTGCCCCCCCGTCTCCTACGCCTATGTGTATATATATATATATCCCTTTGCCATTATAAAACATAGGTTAAAAAGTCTCGGGCAGAACAAAGGAAAGAAGTTTTTTTTGTTCAAAATTAACTTTATTCATGAACGTAATCTCCATCAAGAGCAATGCAATCATTCCAGCGCCGCTCTAACATTTCAATACCACTTTTGTAGATCGATATATCTTTTGCCCCTACAGAAAGCCTCAGTTTCAGCGACAACCCTTTCATTCGTGCAAAATTTTATATATGTACAGGGCTTTGCCGGTAAATTGGGATTGTTTTCAAGGTTAAATTTAAATAACATCTGGTATGAATTTGGCGCCAATTTCTACACCATTGGAATCAGCTGACAATTGTCTTTCGTTTGACATTCCTTGAGTTACTGTGGTGTGAGTGAGAGCCATGGAACAAGAGAAAAGGTCCACAATCATCGTTCTCGCCCATGCCGGACGCACAGCTTCAGAAATCATCAAGGCTACCAAGCTCCCAGGTCGACAGTCTTCAGGGTCTTAAAGACCTTCAAGGAGGAGGGCAAGACGCAGAGGAAGAACCACAATCAGAGAAGTGATGCCAAGATGTCTCCCAGGGTCTTGGCTGACCTGAAGAGGTCAATTACGGCAAATCCAACAATTCCGATGAACACCTTCGCTAAGAACCATCTCCACCATCTCCAATGCCATTAACAATAACCTGGGGATGAAGTCATATGTCCGGAGGACCAGAATTCTCCTCACAGACAAGGCCAAGGCCATCAGGGCTTAGAGGTGCCCCAAGTTGTTGAGCCACCTCAAACACCAAGGTGCTTCTAAAGTGGTTGTTTTTGTGGACGAGAAGAAGTTCGTTGTTGACTCCGAGATCAACAGGCAGAATTCCAGAGTGATTGCCTTTGAGCGTTCTGCTGTCCCTCCTGTCCTCAAGACGAAAAACTCGGCCGGTGTGATGGTCTTTGGTGCCGTGGCCAGCGACGGCAGCATCATGTCCCCCATTTCGTTGAGCCGGCCTTAAGATCAATACTGCGGAGTACGTGCATATCTTGGAGGAGGCTATTTTCCCTTGGATGGGTGAGAAGTTTGGTTTGGACAATGTGGTACTCTTCCAGGACTCTGCACCATACCATGGGTCCAAGACCACACAGACCTTGTTGGCCAGGAAAGTTCCCAATTTCGTGAAGGCTCAAAACTGGCCTAGTAATAACCCAGATTTGAACGATCTTGATTATTTTCTCTGGGGGTCCTTCAAGAAAGGGTCAACAAACACTCTCATGGCAACATTGACTAGCTGAAGGCCTCCATCATAAAAAACTGCCAGTAAGTGGTTGCTACTGCTCGGAGGTTCAGGGTGAGAATTGAGGCTGTTATTGAGGCCAAAGGGGGCATATAGAATAATATCGATATATGTTAGCTTATCAAACTTCTCTTAAGATTGCATCCAAATTAATTAATCAAAAACCTAATTACCGTTTTTTATTGTAATAGTCCCAATTTACCGGCAAAGTATATATACATATATATATATATAATATATATATATATATATTTATATATATATCCCTTGCCATTATATACATATTTGAAAATACAAGTGTATAATATTTATTGTTTAACAAAAGTAAGAATGAATGTATCTACGTTAACTATTATTCCATGAGCAATATTGACTCTGTACTAACCAGCTGTTTTTGTCAAAAGATAATCATTCATCTCCCTTTCCGCTAAATGTTCGTAGTAGTAAGTCTGATTTTAATTTTTATGCCAATAGGACTAGTTTATATTAAAAAAATATTACAAATTAAAAATAAGAAAAACGAAAACCCATGTAGGGGAAAAAAATACTATGAAAAATAATTTTAAATAAGCAATAAATAAATAAAATTATATATATATATATCAGGAAACGAGCGGGACACCTTTTTTCGCCGGGACCCGGGCCGGACAGGGACTTCAATTTTCCAAGCCGGGCCCGGGACTTAATATATTTTTTTTGTTCCTTCGACATTCACAAGTGACAACTTTTTGAAACGAATCTCCAAAAAAGTGAGGACGTTTTTTAGAAAAGAGTTTCTAAAAAAGTGGATATGTTTTTTAGAAAAGAATATCCAAAGAAGTGAAGACGTTTTTTAAGAAAAGAATCTCAAAAAAAAAAACTCAGAAAAAGTGATGATTTTTTAGAAATTCTTTTTTGGAAAAATTCCTTTCTAAAAAAATCTTGAATGACATGTAAAAAATATTGAAGTCCCGACCCGGTGTGTAAAAAAACCTGGGCTGGGACGCTCAAAAACAGCCGGGACCCGGGCTGGGCCGTGTCCCCGGTCGTTTCCTGAGATATATAGATATATATACATATACAAAATAATATAGAGATCCAATGAGCATGATCACGCAAAAGGGCTATTTGTGCTAATGCGGAGTGTATTAAAATTCGAATATATGCAATACAAATTTGCCATTAATTTTTAATTTACACATTAGCTTTAAAAATCGATTATTATCGATTTTGTGTTGCATGGCTTCATGTCGTTCTTGGAATATCACGGGGCATCTGTTGATGAAGTGGTTGGCTGTCTGCAGATTTTCTTCACAAATGTTGCACGTTGCATTTGAGTCTTTCCATTTGCTTAATGGAAGACCTGAAAAGTTCAAATCCAGGTTAGGCTCAAACTAGCAACTGCAAGTTTTTTCTGCCGAGCCTGACATGATCTTGATGGTTTTTTCAAGCAAACCATGAAATGTGTAATAATGAAGCAAAAAAATGGTGAATGATATCAAATATATATATATATATATATATATAATATAATATTATATATATATATATATTATGATAGAATAAAATTTAGGAAGACATCATCCACAACTACAGGGTGTACGCGCAAATCGTGCTCAAATTACCTTAAGTTCGATATTTACAAATGAAGCCTAAACGAATGGAACCACAGTAATATTATTTTTAGATTAATTGTGCATTAGGTAACTGGTTTTTAAATGTATTTGTGCCATTTTTTATCCGACCTTTTGTTTGCCACACAGGTTAAGTCAGATTCGACCTTGATTTTTAGTATGGCAAAAAGTAAGGTTGATTATTTCTTAAACGAGTCGAACAATTATGTTAAGATTATTATGTAAAGAGGAAAACGGTACTGGTCTGACTTTACCTATGTGGCGAACAAAAGGTCGGATGGCACTAATACATTTAAAAGACAGATTCTTAATACACAATTCATCTAAAAATAATAATATTACTGTGGTCCCAATCGTTGAGGCTACATTTGTAAATAAGGAACTTTAGATCATTTGTGCCCTATTTGCTTCCGTAACATCAAAGCTGGATCCTCAAAACGGCCCCCAGTTTGTGATCCTAAGTAACATCTAAAGTCCTTTAACGATTGTGTATCTGGCTTTAAAACGGAAATGTATTGAATGCTATATGACTTTGTATCAATTATGCATTGAGATATTGTTCGAGTCTTTCACTTGTATAGTTTATGTATCTGTATAAATCATATTATTTATTTATTTTTCTTGTATGGAAGTTCGTCATACGAGGCAATGACGCAAATAAATGTGTTTTCAATGAATTCGTGTGCCTCAATAAACTCTTTGTTTGATTTATCCTATTGTGTTAAATATAAGAGACATATGTATATTTATCTTTAATAATCGCAGCGTAAAATTTCACATAATCTAAAGATCGAACATACAAGGCATTCAATTTACAAAACACCAATTTTATGAGACTTTATTGGATTAAATTTAATATCATGTTCGCTATATCCTTTATTTATTTGTGAAGTTTAATTCAGTAAAAAAAATATATTTGATTACCTATTATTTCCAAAAAAGAGGATGGGCTGTATGAGTGCTCGTTGAAATACTTATGAAGGCTATTGCTAAAAGTACATATTTATCGATTGAATCGTAGTGTCCCCGTTTTGCAGCCACTATGGGCATTAACTATGTATTTTTATTGTAAAGAAAATCCTGAAGGAAAAAAATTGTAACTCCAAATGATATTGGAATTGATTTTTTTTTTCGGTTAAAAACATTTTACTCGATTGATTGCAAAATTTTATACAGTGTAAAATAAAATACACAAAATTTTTTTGAACTTCATGATAATTGATATTGACTTATGGTATTATTTTTAAAAGCGATAAGAACATAAATGAAAATCATTCTGGAGCCTAAGTACCTTAATCAAATAAATTATTTAAAAAATAAGAGTTATATTATACTATATATATAATCTTTGAATGTTTGGAATATGTCACCAATTCGTCTCATATGTAGCAATGCTTAGATAGTTCTTGCTTTCTCTATTCAATTATCAAATATGATATCATTGCTTAAGAATTTGGCCTGCATTATATTGTACGTATTGTCCATTGTGATTTGATATTAAGATGACATAACAAACAAAACCACAAATCGGATTTTTTTGTCAGATCTGCGATGGCATATTATATCTACAGTATTCAGATATACAGCGTGATCTCTCAAGATTATGAACGATCATAGAAAGTGCATGCACATGGCTGATAAGAGAATTGAATATTTCTTATAAGATGTGATATCCATTTGAATTTCATCTCTTATGGAATAATGTAAAAAAACTATTGATCTTGATAGAATATGTAAATGTTAATAATAATTGTTATTACTGTAATAATTACCCTGGCTGATTATGTGATTTTAAACATAATTTGTATATCTTTCTTAGAGAGAGGGACATGAGAAGTTAGTATGTTTCATTTTAGAGTAATATTTCGAAATAGTTCACGTAAAACTGTATGATGACAAACAAAGCATTTTCCTTCGGATTATATTTTCTCTATGGAACTATATGTCGCTTACCCGTGAGGTCGACAAACCAATTGTTTTTCGAATAAATAAGTATACATTTATGCAAATAGATAAGTTTGTTAGGGGACATCAATTGATAAACCAAAATTATTAATTTTGCCCCCATTGTTCAAAAAAGCATATATCAATTTGGGATAAATTTATTAAACGCTTGTTTCGATGAACATATAGTTAAAAAATCCATTCTAATAGAATGTAATATTAATTCAAAGGAGAGTTGTATAATTATTTAAAAAATATAATTGGGTGTTAGAGTAAATGCAATCTTCATAAGATAAGCGACCCAAAGCGAAGCTCGGCATAGGATTATTGATATTCAAATAAATGATATTCAAATAAAAAAGGAATGGTAGATACTAGGGATGCAAAAAGTTAATCGACTAACGATTAATAATCGACTAATTTTTAAACGATTAAAGTTTATTAGTTGCAATTAATCGACAGATGGCATCCTCTATTTAAAGTTAATGAAACTTTGAAATGAAGATTTTTCCCCATAAAAATAAAGATGCACTTACCCACCCCAAATCCACAAGATAAGCTGGTTCCTTAATCGTGGTGCTGTTAACGATTAATCGATTAAAAGTCGACTAAATGAAACAACTAACGATTAATCTATTAATCGATAACTTGCATCCCTAGTAGATACCTTAAGACTCTTTTCCCCCGGAATGTTTCCCTGTTTAACAAACAATTCAGCCAAATATATTTTAGCCTTCCATTAAATCATACCGCTGAGTAAAGAGAATGTAGAGTACGGAGAGGCGTCACATTCGTGTTGTCTTTGTTATATTGTCCAATATTAATTATTCATTATTTTCAATAAAATAGAAAGTTAGATGGTATTACCGGATATTTGACAAAAACCGTTGACGATGTTTGTTTGTTGATGTCAATAATCATTTTGGACATTTTTAATACGTGTTCATAAAGTTTAATCCATAGCGATATAAAGATATAAAGAGCTTATTGGACTCGTCAGAGAAATACGTCATTGTGTCAAGAATATAGCTGAACGATGTTCTCTGCTATGGAGGGAAGAGAAATACGTCATTGTGTTATGTTTATATCTATGATGATATCTCTATGATCGGCTTACGATGACGTAGTATCAATTACTTTATTTATAGTGGACACACAGAAACAATAGAACTCTGTTTCTCTGCTATTGAAGGGAATCAGCTCTCTATATCTTTATATCTCTATGGTTTAATTATATAATCATCTTTTTATCTTTCCTCGTCTATACTTTTGAATGTTTTGTTTTAAACCCCTTCAATCCTATAGATATAAATGTAAGTACATAATATATTCTACTAACACAATATCGTCAAAATAAGACGTTCATATGTTGAGGTTGCGCGAAGAAGTAAATGTTAACTTTCGTTGATTTTCGTCTTTCTTCAATGACATACATAAATCAAATAAAATGATAAAAAATACCTCCAAAGATGTATTAATAAGATCATTCGGATACTACGGAAGCAGACGAAAGGATATGATTAGAAATATATGTACAAAAAAAAGTATGTATTATGAATTGGATTTATTCCGACATTTTAAATGATATAATGATATTACAAATATGAAATTACCATGTATTTCTTACTAAAATGAGGAAAGCCTTCTAGAACATCTGAATGGATAATTCTTTTACGGATTTTTGTCACCAAAAACGTCAGCATTCTTTGTCATCATTTGACAGGTATATTTCTATTTTTTTTAGTTTAGTGATATTTGGTTTTAGTTTATATTATTTTTTCAGTGCCTTAGAGTAGGAGAGTCTGGACGAGATGCTGATGAGTCATAACAAAAGCTGACAAAATCCCATAACAAACAAAATTTCATATCATAAATAAATAGGTGTTTGGATTGAATAGCAAATTTAATGTTATTCTTATAAATCAAAGGAGATATATTTTAATGTAAACAGATGGCAATTAGTTGAATTCGCTATGAATTGCATTATTTTTATGATTTTGCCACTATTTTGAGCAAAAATAGTAATTATATGTTGAATAACAATATTATTGCATTTCTAATTTTATTCGTAATGTGGGCAGCCCTTCATCAATCACAAAACCTTTTTGTTTTCATATTTTATATCTCTAGGATCAGTCATCAAAATTGGGTTTTTTTTAACTTTACCCAGAATAAGAGCAATAAATGATCTTTATGGAGTAAAAAAACAAACATTGGAAGCATCCCACATACTGCCATTGGAGAAAACTTATGTCTACAGGCAATCCTATCGTACATTGCACAATTCAAGAGTAGAATGAGGCTACTGCCAATATTCTCATTCTACTCTTGAAACTGATTGGACTCCGGAACGATCATTTGCTGCTCTTATTCTGGGTAAAGTATTACGAGAAACCCATTTTGATGACTGATTCTAGAGATATAAAAACAAAAAGGTTTCGTGATTAATGAAGGGCTTCCCACATTACGAATAAAATAGTAATGCAATAATATTGTTATTCAACATATAAATCCTATTTCTGCTCAAAATAGTGGCAAAATCATAAAAATAGTGCAACTCATAGCAAATTCAATTCAATTGCCATCTTTTTACATTAAAATATATCCCCTTTGATTTTTGCAAATAACATTAAATTTGCTATTCAATCCGAACACTTATTTATTTATGGTATGAAATTTGTTTGTTATGAGATTTTGTCAGCTTTTGTTATGACTCATCAGCATCTCGTCCAGACTCTACTACTCTAAGGCACTGATTTTTTAAATAAATAAAAATATGTAAATAAGCATTATATATCCTTTTTTATTAAAAAAATTTATGCATTGGAACAAAATGATATATTAATAAATAAAGTATATATATTATAATTTAAAATATAATTTAACCCATTACTTCCATGACCCCTTTAAATTATTTTTTTCGCTGAAAATTTGATATGTTATTCCTTTTAGTATAAATATGGATAATAATGATATTTTTTTCTCTACCGCCCCTCAGACCTTAGCAATGGCCACGTACTTTAAAGTACGTGATGGAAGAACTAGGAAAAAAAATTCTTTCACTTTTTTACTTTTATTGAGAAACTAAGCATATCAAAATAAATATTTTCATTTATATACAATTCTTACAAATTATTTGCTTTATAACTTATGCAAATACCTATGAACAATATTTTATTTTCATTTACTTTTTTGTGTGGTAGTCCGTCAAGTATTGTGGGTGAAGACCCACATCACATCTTTAGCAGCGAAAAAAAGGATCTCTTTTGCTTGTTTTCCTTTCCTTACATTTTTTAGCTTTCCAACTCGTCTATAGAGGCGCCAGGCCTGCACCATTTGGACATTCAGAAACCAGTTGTATAATGCCCAATGCCATTTTTTAGTCCGCGAAGTAATTCTATAATTTGAGACTGAGTTATCCAGCAAGCCATATTTTGACTCTAAACGATAGATGAATTAGGGCATGCTGTGGGTATCTTCTTCCGTTGTTCTCAGGCCCGGCGGGATGTGCGGGCCCCAGGGGGGTGAGGCCCGCCCACTGAGTGACGTGGGCCCAATCTTTTATGAATGTGCCAATTGTGCCCCCCCCCCATAACAACTGTAGGGTCCCTCCAAAAGCCTTGGCCTGCTGCCGGATCTGGTTGTTCTCGATTGTATTTGTTCACATATCCAATTAGCTCTGAATCCAAAAAGTTTGACCCTATGAAAGCTGACCCTGAATCTTTCCACGCTGTAACGCACAAATAGTTGTCAATATAAACATATTTCATAAAACCTTTGTTCGCCTTGTTCATTGATTTTTGTGTTGGTAGATTCAATTTTTTTTTGCCTCATTGTTCCAACTATTCCAAGGCCTTTAGATCCCAAATAATCCATAAGGTCAAGAGAAGCAAATATATTATTACAAACAATCTTATAGCCTTGTTTTAGATCAAGTTGCTCTACCATTTAAACGACCACATCTGGACCCTGTCCAAGTCCTCTTGGTGTAATCTTTGTATTTCCCCTATGGGGAAGACAATAGAGGAGCTCTCCAAATGGAGTACATGCACACCAGATCTTGAAACCGAAGCGTACTGTTTTTCCACGCAAAAATTGTTTGAGGGGATGAGGTCCAAAAAACTTCACCACTGACTCATCGATCGAAATATACTCAGTTCTTTGAACATACATTTTTGCAGTTTGATTTATGCCGTCCATCAAAGGTTGTACTTTCCATAATGTATTTTTAGGATTTGGGATACTTTCGAAGTGTATTGTATTAGTTTTTCATAGTTTGATCTGGAGATACATTTTTTCAAAGTTCCCTCGTTTCCCAATACATTATTTTGGAAGATGCTGTCATATAGCCACTCCTCATCACTTAAATCGTTTGTCTCAAGAGGAAGGAAAATCACAATATCCGTTGGATTGTTTGGAGGGTAGTCATCAAGTAGATCCAAATTTCAATTGTGCTAAGTCCAAAAGTTCTGAATGTCCCAAAAAAAATAATTATAACGATATAATATGTATAATAAACAAACACAAATTTTCAGGTCATCTTCCATCACGTACTTTAAAGTACGTTCAAAATCTACAATATAATTTGACCACAAAAACTACAATTACGACATTTTTTTTTCATTGAGAAAAAAGTTTGGAAGTATATCTTAAGTAATTAAAGAAAAAATTTAAAAATGTGACAATACTTACGTTTTTTTAATGGTTGAACTTATGGGAGCACAGATTTTTTCATTTTGAAATATTGACTTTATTCTTTGACTATTTATAACAAACTGAATCAGTTGTCGGTACAATGAAATAAAATAATGAATGTTATTAACACGTACATCTATCTATTTTATTTATAAAATAATCTTCTAAGATAAAGTATTTGAACAGCATAATACCACAAAATCAGGTTACAACACGTACTTTAAAGTACATAATGGGTTAATACAGAGTCAAACTATTTTTAAGTATACTTTCTCTTTTGTTAATATCAGTGGTCGCTAATCGTAATGACTAAAAATAAATGTTTTTTTTCGTTGAAGTATAAGAAATTTAAAATTGACCTATCATATATTAATTGAATAGTTTATTTTAATTGTTATTGAAGTTGGATATTATATGAATTATTAAATTAATACATTTTCAAATAAATATCTTAATTTTCAATAAAATTGAGCTCAAAACTGATAGTACTGATGAGTTGATCCATTAATATTTTATACGATATTAATATCCAAATAATTCATTTATTTCAGATCATTATTTCATAATATTTTTTTAGAGGAATTAAGGATTGATGTTAATATGTAAATGACAGTCCTTCTTTAATCCAGTGAAAAAACATCCGTGAATCCAATATTTGGTGTGCTTGAAGTGAGGCAAAATACTCTCTCCCTTCTTTTTTCTTTATCTGTCTATCCAGCTAACAGTAATGGCAGTTACCAAGTGGTAATTGTATATTCTCATATCAAAAGATCAATTTTTTGGGGAGAGTACGTGCAAAAATGTATTTGCTTATATCTCTTAAAGTATAGCGATTTTTAGAACACCAAATATATCAAATGAAAGCTTGGTTAACCAGCTTTAATATTTTGGTATACTAAATCATGTCAATTTAATAAGTAGAGAGTTATATGCACATTAAAAAAGCCTATCTCGCGTACAAAATGACGCATATAATGGATTATGTATGCGTCAGAGACAAAGTAAAATTTTGAGAGGATACCTTGACGCAAATCTAAGAAACAAATTATTATTTATTTTTTTCATAATCGATTTCTTATAGGTCAATACAGGCTCTGAATCATATGATGTAAACTCAGATTGTACTGAATTCTGAATTGATAGAATGCAACCAAGGTCATTTTTGGATTTATTATCTAAAGTTTACTAAACTTAAAAGTACTATTTTACTCTGAAGCGAACAAGTCATCTTCTACAGGCGAGTGAAGTTAATTGATACAAAAAGCTATGAAATAAGCTAACAATACTCACTCCCTTTCTTGCTTTGTTTTTACTGAAAACTTTGTTTTTAAAAAACATCAAACATACGTCTGGTAGTAAATTAGATTTCCTTTAAATTAATAATTATTATTGAAGTCTGTAACGTCCACCATTTTGAAGAAATTTGCGGAAAATTATATTTTTACTAAATTTTTAAAACTTTGACCTCGTTGCGCGACCTCGTAATGTTGACCGATTTTGTTCAAACTTTGTATGTCGTCTTCTTTTATCACCAAGAAACAGAAATGCTCAAAGTCGCTAACATTTCAAACATTTGAAAAATAAGAACAACCCTAATATATATAATATATATATATATATATATATATATATATATATATATATATATATATATATCTATATATATATATATATATATATATATATATTATATATATATATATATATATACATACATATCTTATTCATTATTTTTTTTTTCCTTTTTTGGTCACTTTACATCTGTAAATAATTAAAAAACTCTTGTAGTTGGCGATTTATTTGAAAGCTTAATTATAATTATTTTCCCAGATTTGCCAGATTGAATTTTTTCAATTCTGACATAAAAATTGAAAATAATAAAGGAATAGTTTTTTATGATATTAAACTGAAGTTCATTTTGCATAATGCTGTATATTAAATTATATGTTCGCAACATAATTTAGATCTATTAAATAATATTTTTCAACGATTTTTTTGTTTAAAAGTATCTTACTGCTGCCTTATAATCGGGCAGTTTCATACTAAACATGTATTGAGTGCCTATCAGGATGAGGGTGCGTTTTTCAAATATAAACTTAATGAAAACTCTTCCTATTTGTTGTTATATATTTTAAAGAGATAATTTTGTCTGTTTAAGCCACCATTTCCTTGGAAAATGTGGTTATGAAATATAAATATATATCAAATAAAATTTCAAAGAGCGAATACTGCAGCAGTCCAGCGTCCCCATATATCCATTCTGCATGGGCATTGTGTTTTATTTGTTTTATTTATTTTATATTTTTATATAATTTTATTGTTTCTTTATTTATTATATATTTTAGACTAGTTGCAAATGTAACTAATAGGTATGCCCATGGCAAGAAATATACTCGATTACACACTCCAAAAAATAAAACTTAATAAATAGAATTTAGAATATTTGTTATATTTGCATTATTGTAATCACATATACTAAAGGACTGCTAGTTTTTATTTTTAGCATATTTTTGTTAAAAGACTATATTTTGTCAATTAAATTTTATCAAAGTGTCTCGATTTTTTATCATCATGGATCTTTTAAGTAATTATAAAAACTAAATATCAGGTCTATCCTTAAACTACTACCATTCTGCCTCTAAGCCTATGGAATCCAGTAATGGTACTAATATCAACTCCTGTAAGGTCAGTTCATCAAATGAGGTCTTAGGAATAGTCTTGTGCCGGGATGGCATTCATGAAAGAAACTGGTCCGAAGTCAATAATACTATATTGCAAAATCACAAACGTGGAGGAACTTCCGTCTTCAAAAAAGAATAGACATGTATAACACAAAGGTTATTCCAATGTTAATATACAAAGCTTCTTCATCTCCTGTGATAGCAGAGAAGGTAATTATTCATGAAGCAAAGTGGTTGAGGGTTATGTTCCATCCAAAGATATTTGTCAACAATAAAAAGAAAAAGAAACCATCTTGGTGGTGGTATTGTTCAGCTAGCAACTGTTGTTCCTAAGATATATACTAAAATGTTCGTCAATATTACATCCATGCCATCCCTTGAGTGGAGAGATGTGTCACTCACACAGATTTATACTCGTGGCTCTTTTTGGCACTGAGCTTACAAATAATATCACCTCTGGCATCTCTTTGGTGTGGGGATGTGCACAAAGAATTATTTGGAAAAATATTTCTCAGTTCGATAATTCTTCGACTGTGGATATAATTAGGCAGAATTATGCGAAGAAATATTTTTTCAGGAACCTGGGAAGTCCAGAGGACCTTGAGGAATTCGCCATTAGAAAGGGAACTCTTACTCTTCATGACCTTGGCCAAGATGGCTCTTTCAAGGATGGTAGATTCTTGTATCCCCTGCATAGATCTGCACTCAAATATCATGTGCTGAAACCCTTGAATGGCCAGGATCGTTTGGGTTGAGGGAGAGTAAAGATATCTGTCGTGAATTTCTCAGGCTTCTTGACCTTCCGGGTTCATGGGAAAAGCGGATAAAAGATTCTCTAGCAGAAATAATTGATGGAAACCATTTCACGGTGCAATTATTGATTTCGGCCAATATTATTCGATTTTATCGCCCATGTAAAGATTGTGGCACTATTTATAACTCGATTTTACACGCTTTCGTTGAGTGTCGTTCAGTGAATATTATAAAACGCTTTATTAAACTTAATGTGAGAGGTCTGGACAAAGAGGAAGCGGATAAATATTTGAAGGTGTCCGTTCCATTTGGAATAAGTGGCGGCAAAATACTGTCCTCTCGAACCAAGGCAATAAATAATGCACTTCTGGGTGCAAAATCGCTGGTTTCAAAAAGGTTAGCGGATTACCAGCCTCTTCAGCCTTCAATTTGAAGGCAATATTCCTGGCAGTTGCGGCGAGATATGGTTCCCTGGACCTTAGGATCCCATCTACAAAGGATGATTCTTGGACTTATGGAGCCCAAGAAATCCGATATTTCCCTTCCCGTTCTCCTCTCTACAAGGACATCATCAAAAAACTTTAAAAAAAATTCAAGGATTTTAAATAATTAATGTTTTAATACGTTTATTGGAATTTTATAATGTTTTGTCAGTTTTAATTACAGTTTTTTAAAATAATTGTGTGTTCATTTGTGATGCATAAATTTAAACTAAAATGTTTATTCATGATTTAATTCGCATTAGCATCACTTTATATATATTTCTTTTGTTTTATATATATTTATATGAACTGTGTCAATAAAAAACCTAATAAATTGACCAGTTGTTAATTTTTATTTGTGTTTATTGAGCAGAGGTTCTTTCTGTTCTCCTATATTTGAACATATTTAATTGATTTCTTAAAGTCCTAAGCATTTTTTAATCCTTGTTGATAAAATATTATTTTTTTTGCCAAACTTGTATGACCAGAGCAAGTTACAAAAAAAACTAGAGGCATATATACACTCAGAGAGTGCAAACCTCCGCCGATCCCCACCTAATGAATCACTTAACAGAATTACAATCCAATCATATATGTATACATAAGTAGGTGTGTTTGGTGAATAATGAGTGAGGAGAGAGCCATCCTAAAAAATATCCATTGACGTCATACTATTTATTAGTCAATTCAGAAATACGTCACTGGATGTTTAAACTCCTTTCTTTTCTCCATCATGCTCTTAATATTAGCGTTATATTTATTTAATATTATATTAAGAGGAAGACGGGAAGAGAAAGAAGTTTAAGCACCCAGTGACGTAGTCCTTAGCTGATAAATGAACAATATTACGTCAATGGATATTTTTAAGCGTTTGTTCTTTCCTACTCCCTGAATAGAGACCCCATTTCATTATTATTAGTAGTATTTGCTCATTTTGCATATTAAAAAAGCACTTAGAGATGCCAAAATTTAATCACTTGTTCCTTTTGGCATTTCCAACAACTCCACAAAGTTTCATTTGAATCCGTTCAGTACTTTTTGAGTTATCCTGCTGACAAACAAACCAACAAACGCCAGTGAAAACATTACCTCCTTCGGCGGAGGTAATGAAAAAAAAAGATATTGTTTGTAAGAAGTCTATTTACCAAAAGATTTTTCAAGCCATAAAAATAATTTAAGTGATTACTTCTAATAGCATATAATTAATTCATTTTTATCACAAAATATATTTTGAATTTTTCTAAATTTTACACAAAAATAACCTTTGAAACTGTATTTTAGATATTTATCGTCGTATGTTTTTTTATATGCTTCTTTAGTGCACAGTATTTCCTCGTACTATTTTTGAGAGTGAGTATTATTAATGCGTTTCTCTTTCGTCCTTCCTGCTTATAATCACATTATTTAGCATCATGAGCTTTATCGTCGTAGGCTTACTCAAGGAATACTCGCAACTACATACATGGAAGGGTGACTCTTTACTTAAGTAAGTACTTTCTTTTCAGTAGTTATTTATTCTCTATTGAAATGAGGTGCACTACAAATGAACTATTTTTATCTTTAATTAATTTAATAATTTGTGAATTAAAAAAGACAAGGGGCTGAAGGGAACCAATAGGCAAAAGAGACTTTTAATCAGTTGTGAGTACAAATATAACAACGCGAAATTGCTGAAAAATTGTAGTGCTCGGGGCTGCAAATAAGAGTGCTTAAGTCATGGAAGTCATCATTCATTTTTACATCTTTTTTCGAAGGACTTATAACCAGGTCTTTCATGATTAATATAATATTAATATTTATTAACTTTCAAATAATCTCTAATAAAGACAGTAGCAAATTATGTACTTCATATTCTTTTGTTATAAATTGTCCGATATTAAATGCATATAAAGAGGTCACAGAGCAGATACATAAGTAAACTTCTCTCTCTTTCTTATCTACCGCACTGAATACCGATCGGTACAGAAGATATTTAATAAAATCTACAGAATACCGATACAGAACTGTAGGAGGTATTTACCGAATACCGAAGCGGCGGTAGATTTTCTACCGAATCCCGGCTTTGATATAAATATATCTAATAATTGTATTGAACCGCTTGAGTGGAGGAGACTAGTTGAACGAACCTAAGCTGATGAGTATTATGCGGGTTACCCCGGCAAGTTGGAGGACTTATATTTATTGGAATTATGTTTGATATACTTTGAATACCTTAGCTATGCACCTAAGAAATGGAGGTGGGTAACCCATGCATATTTTGTAAATATAAGATATTTGTATTTTGGAACTTGAACATTGATAACACAAGTAATAACATTAACATTATTAATAAATGACTTCACAATATCAATTATATTCATGAAATTAGCCAACGTTTATTTCAAAATAGGTTTTTCATTATAATAAGATGCACTTACTCCTGGGAAAATGTCCATTAGCCTGCAATGAGATACAAAAATAAGTTTCATATTTGCGTTAACCAAAAATGGATAAGCTTACAGGTCCTACAAGTGAATCGACAACCATTATCGACGTTGTCATTTCCTCCACACCAATGCTTAAGGTCTGGGCAGTTGCTATGCTTATCGTAGCATTCTATTGGTAGAGAGGACAAGTTAATCTATTTATCAAAAGGAAATTAATTTATTATTTACCATTGCATGTACCGCAAGATACCGGACAAACATCAGTAACCATCTTGTTCGATCCACAGAGACTTTTATATTCTTGACATTGAATAGACTTATCCCGACACACTATGAAAATAATTCAGCATATACAATATGACAGTATGCTATTAATAAAACTTCATACGGATGCTTGGTTTTCTAGTTGAAGTTGTTTTTCCATTGCAGCCATATTTGGCTTGTGCCTTTTGAGCATCTAATTGAGTCATTGCTTTGCGATTTCCAATTGTTATTCCAACAGGAACCTTTCCACGCACAGAGATCGTTTTTTCTCCAGTCAGAGAGAAACTTTAAAAAATAAATCATACTTTGGTTCATATTCATTCAATGGACCAAATGATCAACTTACACGTTCAAGCCATAGTGCATAATTGATCCATAGTCATAAGCCATTCCAAACGTGTCAGTTCTATATCCAGAGACACAACTGTCGAAGAACTTTTGAGTGGATAAAGGATCACATTTTGGGGGACGCTCTGTGGATCCAACCTCAATGCTGCGGAAGAAATTATGGATGTTGTCCCGCTCGATATTTTTCCAGTGTATTTTCACATATTTGTCTCGATCCGCTCGGGTATGCTCATGAGCAAAGCCGAGAATATGAAGCATTTCATGTGCAGCAATTCCTCTTATCTATGTGGGATATTAAAACATTTTTTTATCAATAAACATATTACCTTTACAAAATTTGCAAGTGAATCCGAAAATATTCCTATTTCGACTACTTCAATTTAATTATTTTCCCAGGACATTTATAATACACTTATAACTGTTAAATAATAAATAAATTATTTACTAAAAATCATGATAAGGTGCTCACCATGCAAGTAGCCCCACTTTTATCAGTTTTCTGCAAATTCAATACATGTTGTCCCCGTCTGCGGTCGTATCCCAAAGAAGCAAAACATCCTTGCTCATTATGTTTAATAAGAACATAATTTTTTTGCCTCTTGCGCCTCACCCATTTGACGCATACATTATTTTCGACGTGTCTCATGGCTGAGTAAATTAGTTTCCGTTCACTATTGCTGAATCCAGATGACATAACAAAAGGGATTTCTTTTTTCGGCCAAACTTCACCAAACATAAAATTCCTGGAGGCTGCAGCTTGGTAGTCATATTTATCATAGATCATGCGACATTCCGCTGCCTTGGTTGCTATCGAAGTAAAATCCTTCATATTTTTGATTTAAAAAAACGTTAAATATCCCACACTTACCTCCAGCAGCGGTATGACAAATCCCAATGAGAAATAAGAGATAAAGGCTTGGAGAGTTCATCTCTGGCTTTCACTCGAATGATGCTCTAACAAAGAGCCATGAGGCTTTTATAAGTCTTCAAGATGAACAAGTGCAGCATTCATAATTACTTTCAAAGTTTAAAAATACTCGCCCGAAAAAAAACCTGTACTAAAACAGGTTGACGAAATTTATAACGTTTTTTTTAAGCATTCATTAGTTTCATATATAAGTTATGTTTGCCTCAATAAAACAAATTTAAATAACTTCTTTAACATCAAAAGTTCTTGCATAATTTCGTTATTCTACCGCTTATATTGATTATTCACTAATGCATGAGGAATTATAATTTGTCTTAATTACATTTTATGTTACACTTCTACAACGAAGCTCTTGATCTCAGATGCTTATGAAGGATATGTACAATTTATCAGTTTGTCATGAAAAAAAAATCTTGATAAATATTCAAATACTTCTTTTAGTCATTCCAATGCAGGTAATCACATGTTAATTTCATACTAAGTCTTAAAGTGGGTGCATTAAAAAAATAAGGCTGAGCATCATAAGAGAAAATACAATACACGACGATAATATATAAATCATTTTTGGGTCGTTCAAAACACTTATACATTAAAAAATTGAAATTCTTTGATAACATTAGCAAGCACCGTTGAAGCTAAAAAATAACTTCTTGTGTAGCCAGCGACCATGTAACGTCATAGAGACATTAAATTTCAAGATCCAGCACATTATTGTGCAGATGCCAAGTCCAAGAGAACGTTTCCCAAAAAATTTAAAGTTTTGAAGTAGTTTTATCAATCCATTCCTAAGCATATTAATGTAAGTATGGTAAGCAGTAAATTTGTCTATTTTGTTATTTATGCACGTATTGTTATGTTTTGCATTGACTTTTACAGTTTTCAAATTTTTAACTAAGATGTTTATGTTAATTGTACATTTCTTTGAATTTAACATTTAATAAAGTCTACTTAAGAAGGAAAAAAGGACCCAACCTTCATCCTCTGTATTGGGAGAATTCAAGATTTTTCTTTGGGCTATTAGTGATTTGGCTCAGAATGACACTACAATCGAGTTGAATATCATTATTCTTTCAAACAGGATCCTTGCTTGTGGATCTGTTCATAGCTGTTTTCTTTATTGGCTTGAAGTCTGTCAATAAGGTTTTATTAACATCTTAAACCAGATTTTTTCAAAAAATAATATTTAGTTTCAAAAAATTAATTAATATATTAAATATATACTTTCAAAAATAATATATATTTTTATATGAATTTAAAATTTCAGACAGTCTAACTAAGAAGGAAAAAAGGATCAAAGCATCATCCTCTGTATTGAAGATAGACGGTTAGTCTTTTGTCAGAATGTCACTATTTCAGGCCTTCATTTGGGTTGAATTTCAATATTCTTCTAAACGGTATTTTCGCTTATATATCCGTTCATAACTATTTCTATATTGGCTTCAAGTCTGTAATATGGGTACGGTTACTTTGATCTCCTACCTGAGCTAGAAACAAAGAGAAACCACACTTCAACACGGCCATCGTGCTAACATTCCTCACAAACCTCTCTATTATTGTGCTTATTATAGAAGGATCTGGATCCGCGAGTCCCGTTGAACATATTCATGAACTGAGTCAGTGCTAGGAGCGACCACATTGATGAAGGAGCTCCAAACGTCTCGTCTCCTCCTCCGATCATTGAGGAGGAGGATGAGACATAGACGTCGGAACTAGGGGTGCGGGGGGTGCGGCCGCACCCCCTCCCATCCGTCCCCTCGCCCCCCCCCCCCATCAGCCTCCCTACCCACAGCATTATGCTTAAAAAAATAAAAATAAAGAATCTGAATATAAACTGAATTGTCTGACTTACTACATTTATCTCATAATGCACAGATCTAGGCTATGTGGCATGCAGCCTGGCATAGGCTACTGTACGGAGCCAGGCTGCATCTGACAGCTCAGTGTGACGTAGGCTAAATAAACAAACAATGTCTTTTGTTTTGCGGCCATAGTTGTTTTGATATGATCGCCGGCATTGTTGTTAGCTTACATGACAATGTGAGTTCAATGAACCAGCTATGTCTCAGAAAAGAATTTCATATTTTTTTTAAACCGCCTGACCCAGCTAAACGTCCTCGTCCTCCCTCCCCAGCGCCACCCAGTGCTAGCCAAGAGGCAATATCATTCAAACCACCACAGGATTACAATTTTCCTGCCAGGAAGTTCAGCGGTGAGAACTTCAGTCGTTCCTGCAAAGCCGCCTGGTTCAGAGAGTGGCGGTGGCTGGAGTACATTGCAGTCAGTGATGGCATTGTGTGTGGTGTGTGCAGGTCAGCTGCCAAAAACAAGTTGGTCGGGTCAGAATCTGACAGTCGGTTTTTGAAAGATAAAGGCTTTTCAAATTGGAGAAAAGCAACGGAGAAGATCAGAGACCACGAGAAGATTCGCATTCATTTAGATGCGATGCAAAGATTGGCTGCATTGAAAGCAATGCCAATTAATGCATTACTCTCTGAGGCCGCTGCTAAAGAGCATAGAACAGCGCGGAAAATGCAGGAGCTCATTTTCAGCTCATCTGGACATTTAGAATTTCTTTCTAGGCTTTTACAACTTCCCAGACACAACAGCAGAGATGCTGTTTTTGTGCATAAAAGATGTCCTTGTTCGGCTCAATTTACCAATGGAGAAGCTGAAAGGCTACTGTTTTGATGGAGCCAGCAACATGTCTGGGAGTTTCACGGGAGTGCAGGCAAGATTAAAGGAAACATGTCCTGACTCCGTGTTTGTTCACTACGCAAATCACTCTCTGGATTTAGTGTTACAAGAAGTGGCAAAAGACTGCGCCTTGTTACTGATACACTAAACTTCGTTCGAGAAGTCACTGTTGTTATTAATGACTCAGCAAAGAGAAAAACATTATACCAGTCTCTTTTTGGATGTGGAGAAGTGATAAACCTGCTTGCCCTGTGTCCAACTCGGTGGTGCGTCAGAGTTGTGGCACTGTCACGGTTGCTGGCCTGCTATGGAGAGAAGCTGCAGACATTCAGGACCCTGGAGAGTGACAGGACTGTCAAGGGGGAGATGCGTGCCAAGTGGCAGGATTGCTCAAAAAGGGCACCACTACGTGCACAATCTTTGGCTTGTTTACCTGCGTTACCATATTTACTCCGTGTGAATCCGTGGCCCGGTCACTGCAAGGCATCAAGGTCACAGCCCTTGAATCAGTGGAAGCTGCTAAACTTCTTTGCCAGCGACTCAACTCACTGCGACAGGATGATACCTTCGCTGACCTTGTGGACAAGACCAAGCAGTACGCAGAGCGCCACAACTTAAAGCCTCCTCATCCAGTGCGCACGTGCAAGACCCAGCGCGTTTTCGCCATACAGCGGAGGAGGTGGAAGGGGAGTTGGGGAACATAGAGGGTAAATAGATAAATAATAATAATGCCAACAGTATTTTTAAATAAACCATAGCTTAACTCATCAGCCTGTAATTTATATGTTGAAATAATGCAACCATATGCTCACATAGACAGACAGATATTATGTATCTATTCATAGATTATGACATATAAAACGATACAATAGTTCAATATTACTGAACATCAACGTACGCCTATTTGAGAAATGAGCCTGTAATTAATAATACACAAACAACGGGTTGTGTATTTTTCATTTTCATAACAAACCAAATTCATGAATTTGAACTGAATAAATGAATTTGAAATTAATTAATTACTAAAGAAGTTTGACCCAGCTTAAATAAGCAACCCATTTGTAAACTATTGGTTGGTTGTTATTTAATTGATGTTATATTCAATATTGCAGAATAATCATGCATGTGGAAGAGGGAAATGTTTGAGGCTCTGGACGTGATGAGGTGGAGCGGCGTTTTGATCAGGAGGGACTCCGCATAACTGCACGGCGAGAGCAGGCAGTCCTTGAGGCGGCCCAAGGGAAACGGGTTGATGTGGGTTCCCCGGAACTGAGCCCTTCTCACGAGAGCAGTTTAGCATTGAGCTGGGCATACTGAGGGACGTGTGTAGGGGGCGAGAAGTAATCACCATTCAGGATGTTGTGTCCATCCTACACACCTTGAAGCCCCAAACCTGCTCCATGCTGTCGGAGATAGAGAAGCTCATAAAGCTCTGTCTGGCCCTGCCCATATCTGTCGCGGCATCCGAGATTTAAAACCTGTCTGCGCAATACCATGAAGCAGGAAAGACTCACACAATTGGCCATTATGAATGCGCATAGTGACCTTCTTGATGAATGCGATGTTTCGGCCCTGCTTGAAGAATTTATCAGCAGGTCAACTGAGAGAAGGTCCACTTTTGGAAAGTGTGAAAGCCCTTTGGAGTGCAAACTGTTCTTTTTCTGAATTCTGTTTTTATAGCCTAGTGTTATGTGTTTTACTAAAGACTTGATTTATTCATTCATTTATATCGTTTCATTTTCTTAACAATTAAGATGCTGCATTATGGTTCGTTAATCATTGATACTGTAAATGTGCGTCTTTCCCCCGACCCTCCCAAAAAAAATCCCGCCCCCCTCTCAGAAAATAGTTCCGACGTCCATGGGATGAGACGAGACGGGGCAAATATAATGACTGGAATCATGCCACCCGTCCACTCCCATTCGAGAAATTGATCCCAAGCAATGATGAATCAATGTAAACAATAACAATAATAAGAACAAGGCAGGAGCACTCTGGATGACGAATACTTTTTTTCCTTACAATACAAGTACAATAATAGAGAAGTTTGTGAGGAATGTTAGCACGATGGCCGTGTTGAAGTGTGGTTTCTCTTTGTTTCTAGCTCAGGTAGGAGATCAAAGTAACTGTACCCGTAAATATAGTCTTATTCACATCTTCAACCTTCCCTTTATATGAACATTACACATACAGTAAACTTCGCCTAAGTCGAAATTGCATAAGTCGAAAAGTCGCCTAGCTCGAATATAATCAAAAGTCCCATTTTTTTCCATTGACATGTGTGTTATAAAAATCGTATAAGTCGATTTTTGTAAGTCGATATTTCGCCTAAGTCGAACAGATATTTTGACAGTAACGCATACAAAAACAAGAAAATAACTTTGCATAAGTCGAAAAGGGCGCTCGGAGGGGGCCTCGATAATTTTTTTTACACCTACCTCGTGTGTGAGTGATCATTCCCAAATGAGAATATAAAAGGTATGTTCCTCCCTCCAAGCGAGGTAAAATTAAAAAAGAAAGAAATTGTGTCCTCGCCCACCTGCTGCCTCGCCGATGATTTGCGACTGCATGTGAGCGAGTGCACACACACACGCCTACCTGTATATAGAATTTTTCTTCGATTTAGCAATCAAAATTTGTAACTCGAATTTCGCCTAAGTCGATTGTTTTGCACAGTCCCGAGGGAATCGACTTAGGCGAAGTTGATTGTAGTTAAAAAAATATAAAATATGTAATTATAAAAATATTATACATGACCCATTCTATTTCAAGTATAAGTGATTGAGCTCAGAATGACATTCGTTAAGGCCTTCAATCGAGTTGAATATCATTATTCTTCCAAACAGGATCCTTGCTTGTGGATCTGTTCATAGTTGTTTTTCTATATTGGCTTGAAGTGTGTCAATATACCTTTATTGAAATCTAACCCATCTTTTAAACAAAATTACACATAGTTAAAAAATGATTAATATACATATACAATATCATACATTCTATTTTAAGTAAAACAATGGAATATCATAACTTATGTCAACAAGTGTTCATAACTATTGTAAGGAAATTTTTTAGGAACTATGATTTATGTCAAAACGAATCGTCCAGGACCAATTACAATAACAAATTTATTATTAGATACAAACACATATAAATTAATCAACGCACAAGTGTACTTCGGGGTTTTCCATTCATCCTGAATCTGGGGCCTACGTTACGTTAATTCGGACGCTCACATTGATTTATTGCTATGTACAATCGCATGCACCATGTCATTTCACCTGACATAATTATAAAATACGTGACTTAATGTATAATGCTCGTCTTATGTAAGGTTTTATTGTATTATTATTTAGATTTATTAACCTTCATATAATAATGCAAAATCATCAAAACACAATGTTTTTTCATTTATAAAACGAAGCCTTTTGTTTAAACACTTTTTTTTTTGCTTTTTTGGTATTTCAGTTCTTAATAATTAGTCGAATTGATTTCACATAAAACTATAGGCATATATACACTCAGAGAGTGCAAACCTCCGCCGTCACGGGGTCCTTATGAGCCTTCTGAGGCGGATTTTTCACGACTGGGGCGGCGTAGAGGGACGGGGGAGGGTTCCCCTCGACGGAAATTCCGAGAGGAAGACGCTCCCAGCACCTGATTTCACAGCACAGCGACATCTATTGTCAGAGTAGGCTAACTTGAAATATTTATTAGTATTTAGCTCATTTTGCATCTTAATTCTGCACTCAGAAATGCCAAAATTTAATCACTTGTTCCTTTTGGCATTTTCAACAACTCCACAAATTTCATTCGAATCCATTCAGTACTTTTTTGAGTTATCCTGCTGACAAACCAACAAACAAACCAACACCAGTGAAAACAATACCTCCTTCGGCGGAGGTAAAAATACGAAGACATTGTAGTCTTCAATTTATACAACGACAAAACAACCGTAGCATTAAAGAGGTTTTTTAGTTATATGTGTATCAAATAATTTTTGCTTTTATGAAAACTCTGCTATTGACTAGGAAGCCTTAATTATCATTGATAATTATTGTAATGCATCCTTCTCTCCAACAAGATCTTGTTAAGTCATTTTTCTTTATTCTAAGTAGAGGATGAACATTAAAATCATATTTTTTATTTCATCAAACATTACCAATATACTTATTAAAATTGCACACTTTTCCGAGACAACATTCTAATAGATGGTTTTCTGGTTCCCACAGAGCCCATGCTCCTAATACAAAGCTCAGAAGATCACCGTCGCTCTCTAGCAGCTGCTACAATAACAATAATAATATGGATTTGGATGCAGCTTTCCAGGACAAGACAGTTAGAGCTTGAGTATCAAATTGAAAAGAACTCTCCCACTCTAGCTGACATTGCTGAGGCCGATGTCAATGCATCTGACGAGATCGTTCGATGAAAAGGGATTGGGTGAAAATAAAAAACATTGGTTGAGAACCTTATCGATCATAATGCTTGGATTACGGACTTCAATTAAAGAAGTTATCGGGTAGTCAACTGCAACCCCAATTTACCGTGAATATTTACATATGCCAGGATTCTTTTTTAACAATAAAAAACAAAGTATCAGAGCCGCCCACGATCAAACAATTGGTTGAAAAAATTCAAAAGTTACCGTCTCAACAGCCTAGCATAATACATACAACAATAAATAAGAATTAAAGCTTATCACTTAGAGCCGAAAGAAAAACTCTCGGCTTTGCTCATGAGCATACCCGAGCGGATCGAGAAAAATATGTGAAAATACACTGGAAAAATATCGAGTGGGACAACATCCGTAATTTCTTCCGCAGCATTGAGGTTGGATTCACAGAGCGTCCCCCCAAAATATGATCCTTCATCCACTCAAAAGATCTTTGACAGTTGTGTCTCTGGATATAGAACTGACACGTTCGGAATGGCTTATGACTATGGATCAATTATGCATTATGGCTTGAACGCGTAAGTTGATCATTTGGTCCATTGAATGAATATGAACCAAGTATGGTTTATTTTTTAAAGTTTCTCTCTGACTGGGAAAAAAAACGATCTCAGTGCGTAGAAAGGTTCCTGTTGGAATAACAATTGGAAATCGCAAAGCAATGACTCAATTAGATGCTCAAAAGGCACAAGCCAAATATGGCTGCAATGGAAAAACAACTACAACTAGAAAACCAAGCATCCGTATGAAGTTTTATTAATAGCATACTGTCATATCTGTATCTGCTGAGTTATTTTCATAGTGTGTCGGGATAAGTCTGTTCAATGTCAAGAATATAAAGTCTCTGTGGATCGAACAAGATGGTTACTGATGTTTGTCCGGTATCTTGCGGTACTTGCAATGGTAAATAATAAATTAATTTCCTTTTGATAAATAGATTAACTTGTCCTCTCTACCAATAGAATGCTACGATAAGTATAGCAACTGCCCAGACCTTAAGCATTGGTGTGGAGGAAATGACAACGTCGATAATGGTTGTCGATTCACTTGTAGGACCTGTAAGCTTATCCATTTTTGGTTAACGCAAATATGAAACTTATTTTTGTTCTCATTGCAGGCTAATGGACATTTTCCCAAGAGTAAGTGCATCTTATTCTTATGAAAGACCTATTTCGAAATAAATGTTGGCTAATTTCATGAATATAATTGATATTGTGCAGTCATTTATTAATAATGTTAATGTTATTACCTGTGTTATCTATGTGCAAGTTCCAAAATACGAATATCTTATATTTACAAAATATGCATGGGTTACCCACCTCCATTTCTTTGGTGCATAGCTAAGGTATTCAAAGTATATCAAACATAATTCCAATAAACATAAATCCTCCAACTTGCCCGGGGTAACTCACATAATACTCATCAGCTTAGTCTCGTTCATCTAGTCTCCTCCACGCAAGCGGTTCAATACAATTATTAGATATATTTATATCAAAGCCGGGATTCGGTAGAAAATCTACCGCCGCTTCGGTATTTGGTAAATACCTCCTACAGTTCTGTATCGGTATTCTGTAGATTTTATTATATATCTACTGTACCGATCGGCATTCAGTGCGGTAGATAAGAAAGAGAAAGAAATTTATTTATGTATCTGCTCTGTGACCTCTTTATATACATTTAATATCGGACAATTGTTAACAAAAGACAATGAAGTACATAATTTGCTACTGTCTTTTATCAGAGATTTTTTGAAAGTTAATACATATTAATCTTATATCAATCATTATGCCCTCAGATTTTGTATGAAATAGAAGGCAATAGCAAATTATTTCCTTAACTGTCTTTTGTTATAAGTTGTCCGATATTAAATGTGGTTTCAGGGACTCTGGTATTCGATGCCTAGCATGTACATATATAGAATGTATCTTCATTTATATGTTCTATAATACTCTAAGTTGTCCATTGGAGCTACTTACTTGTGTATTTAGTTTGAAAAGTTTATGTTCTTCACACCAGGAAGTGCTTCCAGTTGTACTTTAGAAAAACAAAACGTAACTTTCATTCAAATATTGTCCATTTTCTGCTATGGTTGGGACGAATTATGGCAATTTGACAATTAAAATAACATCTCCGCCTTTTAATTATTCAAGGTATTCAAAGTATATCAAACATAATTCCAACAAACATAAATCCTTCAACTTGCCCGGGGTAACCCACATAATACTCATCAGCTTAGTCTCGTTCATCTAGTCTCCTCCACGCAAGCGGTTCAATACAATTATTAAATATATTTATATCAAAGCTGGGATTCGGTAGAAAAATCTACCGCCGCTTCGGTATTCGGTAAATACCTCCTACAGTTCTGTATCGGTATTCTGTAGATTTTATTAAATATCTTCTTTACCGATCGGTATTCAGTGCGGTAGATAAGAAAGAGAGATAAATCTATTTATGTATCTGCTCTGTGACCTCTTTATATGCATTTAATATCGGATAATTTATAACAAAAGGCAATTAAGTACATAATTTGCTACTGGCTTTTATTATAGATTATTTGACAGTTAATACATATTAATATTATATTAATCATGTATGCACTCAGATTTTTTATGAAATAGAAGGCAATAGCAAATTATTTCATTAACTGTCTTTTGTTATAAGTTGTCCGATATTAAATGTGGTTTCATGGACTCTGGTATTCAATGCCTAGCATGTGCATATATAGAATGTATATGTTCTATAATACTATAAGTTGTCCATTGGAGCTACGTACTTGTGTATTTAGTTTGAAAAGTTTATGTTCTTCACACCAGGAAGCGCTTCCAGTTGTACCTTAGAAAAACAAAACGTAACTTTCATTGAAATATTTGTCCATTTTCTGCTATGGTTGGGACGAATTATGGCAATTTTACAATTAAATAACGTCTCCGCCTTTTAATTACAAGCTTTTCGGTAAAAAAAAACGATCTCATCAAAATAATGACTGCTTATTTGATTTTGATGTAGCCTCCACACAGAGCCCATACTTATACATAAAAATGTATGCAAGTGAGTGTTAGGATCCTGGCCTTTCTTCCTCTGGCATTTGCTTCTTTTTTATTGAAAGAGTGTTGATTGTTGAAGGAAATTGAGTAATTGAATGTGATGAAGTGTAGTTACTCAGTATAATAGTGGGTTTGCTTCCAAAAACGGTACAGTACATGGATGAAAAAAGTTTATATCTAAGTCCATGTTGATTTTGTATCAGAAAATATCGTTACTGTTTGTGTTGTGAATATACATAGACATTATGCCCCTTTTTTCCTTCTTGCAGAGGGTCCCCCTTTACCTAGTTTGCTAGAGCCTTGTAAGTATATGTAGGTATTCAAACGACATGATATTTTTCTAGGCTGCATTTTTACTTTTTTTATCATCCTTCAATAATATGACAGTAAAATATCTAATTCATGAGCATACGAGACGGCTACCCCAAATTGATCAGAGGTGTCCCACTAATTATGCTCTCGGATTGGGTCATGATGAACAATTCAAACACGATGAATACATAAATAAGAACACATATGTGTTTATGGTGCTTACAAATGCCTTAAGGCGTACATTTATTTCGTTATTTCATGAATTAGTTGCATAAAGACCACTGGAGTACTATTCTCGAAGATTCCACAGCCCCAAACGTACTCGAGAGCCAGAGTTTTCCCCGTCCTCCTCAATGGGTATGCCGACGCAAATAGGTGGAAGAGGATTTGCTTCACCAAATCGCAGTCAGGGCTCGTGGACTTTTTGAATAGGGCTTATTTCTCCAGAGAGAAGAAGCTCTCAGTGCCCTCTCCTATTCTCCTCCAGTATGGTGCTCGGCTTTACCCTCCCGTCCTGACTGAAGAGCTTCTAAATGATGGATCCGTGATCCTATCCTTTCTCTGTGGTCAAGATGATGAAGGGCATTCCGGTGACAAGCAGACCCAGGATTCTAATTGTTACAAGGAATGTTGAGGGGACCTTGAGCAACAGGCTTTATGCTACAAGAATACTCATAATCTGTAGATACAAGGATTAGGGCTCCGATGACCATCAGGAAGCTGATGATGTCCGAGTTCAAGAACAAAAGGAGGTTTTTTCTTTTGAAAAGTCCAGCAATGTCTTGGATTGCTTTGTTTCGAGATATATTCATTTTCCCACAAGAGCTTCAAAAAGGACACAACAGTAGAGATATAAAGATCTTTATATCGCTATGGATACAACTGCAAATAAGGGTACAACTGGAAGCACCATCTGGTGTTAAGAACTTGAACTTTGCAAAATAAATAACATCTCAGAAGCTCCATTGGTTCTTCTGTTATACAAGTCAAAAAACGTGCCGACTGACAAACGGTAGCGGTATTTGGTAGTTTTTACCGAATACTGTATAATCGGTATTGGTAATTGAAAATATCTTCAGTATTATCGATTAACGAATACCGATTTACATTCGGTATTTGCAGCTCTGATATATATATATATATATATTATATATATATATATTTATATATATATATATATATATTAGGGCTGTTCTTATTTTTCAAATGTTTGAAATGTTAGCAACATTGTGGATTTTCTGTTTCTTGGTGATAAAAAGTTTGAACAAAATCGGTCAACATTACGAGGTCGCGCAACGAGGTGAAAGTTTTAAAAATTTAGTAAAAATATAGTTTTCCGCAAACTTCTTTAAAATGGTGGACGTTACAGACTTTAATAATTATTATTAATTTAAAGGAAATCTAATTTACTACCAGACGTATGTTTGATGTTTTTTTAATAAAACAAAGTTTTCAGTAAAAATAAAGAAAAAATGGAGTGTGTAATGATAGCATATTTCATAGCTTTTTTGTATAATTAACTTTACTCGCCTGTAGAAGATGACTTGTTCGCTTCAGAGTAAAATAGTATTTTTAAGTTTAGTACACCTTTGAATGATAAATCCAAAAATGACCTTGTTTGCATTCTATCAATTCAGAATTCAGTACAATCTGAGTTTACATCATATGATTCAGAGCCTGTATTGACCTATAAGAAATCGATTATGAAAAAAATAATAATAATGTGTTTCTTAGATTTGCGTCAAGGTATCCTCTCAAAAAATTACTTTGTCTCTGACACATTTATAATCCATTATATGCGTCATTTTGTACGCGAGATATGCTTTTATGTACATATAACTCTCTACTTATTAAATTGACATGATTTAGTATACCAAAATATTAAAGCTGGTGTACCAAGCTTTCATTTGATATGTTTGGTGTTCTAAAAATCGCTATACTTTAAGAGATATCAGCAAATACATTTTTGCACGTACTCTCCCAAAAAAATGATCCTTTGATATGAGAATATACAATTACCATTTGGTAACTGCTGTTAGTGTTACCTGGATAGAAAGAGAAAGAAAAAAAGAAAGGAGAGAAGTGAGGCAAAATACTCTCTCCCTTCTTTTTTTCTTTATCTTTCTATCCAGGTAACACTAACAGCAGTTACCAAATGGTAATTGTATATTCTCATATCACAGGATCAATTTTTTTGGGAGAGTACGTGCAAAAATGTATTTGCTTATATCTCTTAAAGTATAGCGATTTTTAGAACACCAAACATATCAAATGAAAGCTATATATATATATATATATATATATATACATATATATATATATATATATATAAAGGTGAGGAAATTTATTAGCAGCTATAATGGTCAGATTTATTATCGTACTCATGTCAATAATCAAATGTCATTTTTAACAAAATTAATTTATAATCAATCAAACTTGATTTACGGTTCTTAAAGGTATAAAAACAAACACTATATTCAGGGTTATATCACTGATGATCTTCCAGTTCGCCGGTCCGTAGAGGGGGAATGAAGTGGGGGCTACATCTTTGCGGTCGTTTTAGTGTTAAAATAATTTGAATATATATCATATCATATTTAGACTTCATGTTTTTAGTCACCTTTCGTAAATTTAATTAAACTATACCGTTATATGTATATCTTCCTTTAAGAAGTAAAATAATCGAAAGTGAGCGAAACGTATAACTTTCAGATTTATGGCAGTTTTAAGTGGTCATATGTAGTTATTTTGGCAACCAAGCTTGACTTTGTACCATTGCCTTTTATGAGAAGTAAAAAAATACTGCTTCAAAGTAAGAAAATAATCGTGGGGAAACCGCTTCACTACAAAAAGCTACGTGACAAAAATACTTACGATAAAAACACGAACGAGGAAAATACTACACTACAAAAAAGCTTCGTGACAAAAATACCCGTGACAAAAGAAGAACGACAAAATTGACTGACTATAAAAGAGCAAGCGAGGTAAATACCCGCGACAAAAAAACGGCTATAAAAAGGTCGGTGACGAATTTACGCGCGATGAAATTACTGGACACCCTTCGATTGATTGCTTTATCTATTCTAAGTTAAAGAATATTATAGGAAAAATATCTTTATTAGCGTTTATTGCATGTATTATAGTATATAAGGCATTATGAATAATGAAATGATAAAGGGAAGCGGATAAGGCCATCATTTCAGTTATGATCTAAATCAATTTGGAAGAATTCGCGCTCCTTTTATAATACCAATTACATTCGAGAAAAAGATCCTTTCTTAAAATACATATGAACTTGTCGTTATAGTCCATGAAAGAGTTTAAGTATTTCTTGTTGTTACTCCAATTGAATATTGAGCAGTATGTAAATTATGTGAGTATATATTTCTATAATTAAAATCACTTATGACACAAAGAAAAAGGGCTATAATTGTGTGTATATATATATATATTTTATCAATTTAAAATGCTCTAACTGTATTAATTTACATATAAATACAAAAAGTATGGAGGTATTTAAAAAATGAAAAATATATTTGCTCCATAGAATTTACTCGTTCTTATTTAAGAGTTCATAACTTCATCGCTTGGTGGCGCGCATGATAGCCGGACTCTCTCACTGGTGTAATAACAAGTAGACCCTTAAAACGACGTCATAAGGATAAGAATAATTCCTTCCTTTTCTTCATTGTTTCGCGAAAGGTAAATAGAATGACTCCCATCAGTTGTTGAGTCGATTATTTTTCATCCGTTCATTGCTTGAGTCCAGTTCTTCTGGAACCAGTTATTAGATAGATCGGTGGTATTTATACTCCTTTCAAATATAATTAAGAAACCCTTCAGAAGGTGAACAGAAGTTGCTGCACCCATATGGAATACTTGCTCAGCATTCTACTTTTTGTATAAATATTACAAAGGACTTGTTCCCATGACCAATGTAATCAATAAATGTTTTGATACATTTATATTTTAAATACTTTACCCAAAAAGATTAGATATTACTTTCAATTTTCTATAACAATTAATCAATTACAAAAAAGATCATTCTAGTCGCTGGATCCATTTAACTCCTGCCTTCATCACCCTAAAACAAACATCCTGCATCATCAAAACACCTAGATCTAAAATAAAAAGAAAAGTATCCCCCAAGGACTATTGGATATTTTGCAAATAAACATTTAGAACCAAATAAACTTTTAAAAATATAGAAAGGAGAACACTAACGCGTGCAGGGACAAAATGGGTGGTAGGACGCAGAATGTAGTATTTAATTTTGACATAAATAAAGAAAAAATAATAATAAACGGGTGTTTGGTAATAGTGAACTTGCTATGAAACTGTACCTCTAAAATTGAATTAAAATGTTCCATGTTCCAATTCCAGTGTTCTAGTCACTTCCAGATGTTACAGATGATGAGAGGGCGACTGAGTAGTTGCAATGTGATAGTTCACACAATGATGATGATATACACTTTGATGGTACAACATCCTAGCCGAAGCAGTGCAACCAGGGTGAATTAAATGATCTTGTGAGAGACTTAAACTCACTAAAAAAATATGCAGAACTTATGGCCTCTAGATTAAGTGAGAATAATCTGCTTTAAAGTGGTACAACAAAATCCTTCTACAGAACAAGAGATTCAGTGTTTGTTTCATTCTTCTCTGAGAAAGATGACTGTAATGACATTCCTGGTCTCCTGGATAAGTTAGGTATAAGTAACTACAATTCTCAAGAGTGGAGACTTTTCATTGGCAGTTATAAATACAGTCTCAAAGTTGTTCTGTCCCATAATGGAAATACATATGGATCCATTCCAGTTGCCTATGTCACCAAACTGAAAGAAACCGAAATCCCTTACTTTCTCTTTCACTGAGATAATGGGGCAAGGGAGGAACACTGGGTGAGGAAGGAGGACTCTTATGACTGTTTGAGAGAAAATGTTATTGTTGAGCCTCTGGTGGAGAGATCAATGATCATTTTCCCTCCTCTTCACATTGAGGATTAATGAAACAGTTTGTCAAAGCCCTAGACCAAGATGAAGACTGTTTTAAATACATTTGTGATGCTTTCCCTGGACTGAGTAAAAAAGAAGGCTGGAATTTGTGATGATCCTCAGATCCGAAAGCTAATGAATGATCATCTGTTTGTTTTTATTATGAACCAGATCGTGTATAATACTTGGAGTTCCTTTGTCTTGTTTGTGGATAATTTTCTTGGAAACAACAAGTCAAGCAATTATTTGAAGCCTGTAAACAGTATGTTTGTGAGCTAAAAGCAGCTAAATGGATATATGAGCATCAACTTAATTTCCTTTTCTGTCACCTGGAGAAATTTCCTGAAAATCTTGGAAGTGTTAGTGATGAGCAGGGTGAGTGGTTTCACCAGGACATGAGGGACATGTTGAAGAGGTACCAAGAAATATGGGATAGTCACATGATGGCTCACTATTGCAGGAGTATAGTTCTTGACTATCCTAATTTGCAGCACAAAAGAAGATCTTTAGAGAGAAGCTTTATATTGCTAGTAATTAGCATTCCATGCATTTTCAATTTGAATATGTTTTTTTTGTATAGTAAGAAATAAAAAGCTTAAAAGATAATTTTGTTTTACTTAAGAAGTTGTAATATAAATAATATGTATACTGAAAAATATGCAAAATTGGTCATTTTACCAAAAAATTAATGTAATTTATTGGGCCTCTTTGATATTTTTTTAACTTAAACTAGTCTCCGCCCCCACTAATATGACCATGCCATTTCCAAAAACACCTGTACCACTTTTGTAGCTCAATAAACAAAAAAGTTGTGATTTTGTCTAAAAGTTGAAAATCGAAAACAAAAATTTCAAATTTCAAAAAATTATGACCTGATTGAGCAAAATGTTTTTTTTTTTTAGTTATCAGGGACCTATTAAGTATTCAAATCAGTTGATATATCCCAAGAAACTTTTTCACTGTTCCTCAGTGTAGTCTTTCCTCTTTTACTCACACATTTTTTTTTAAATCATTAAACTATAATGTTATTGTTGTAACTTGAGACACAGTAGGTACACACATCTGAGTAAAGATAAGATGATATTTATATTAATATCCAGGCTCGTCGCCAGCCCGCCTATGCTCCCAGGAACTCAAGGATGAGTTAGATATGCTCTGTAGTTTATTGAACAAATGTCAGAAAAATAAGAAGAGGGAGGAAAAAGAAACACAACAGTCGAAAGAGAAAGACAACTTCACAGGGTGACACATAACCTTTGACCGGACTGTAAATTATATATATAGATATATACATAACAGTTATGTATATGGTGCATCACTATTTCATAAAACACCAAACTTGGACTCCCCTCTAAAATAGGGATTGTATTATCAATTAGGATAAGCTTAAGATCCAATAGATAAATATCTTGGATTCGAACATGATTTCATGATACAGCCAACATTTCTACTTTTTTACTTTTATATTGCTATGGGATCCGGTAAAAAAGCCTACCAGTGATTGTTAGCAGCTTGTGGTCAATTGTTATCAGTAGATTTGTAGATTTTTTATACAAATCTACCATTGAATGCAGTATCGGATTCTGTAAATTCCGATAAATCGTCGACTTGGGGGATTCATATGATTCTGGAGAACTTTTGGTTGTTTAAGGAATCATTTACGAGAGAGAGAGGGTGTGATTAACTGTCGAGAAATCGAACTATAATGCCGTCTTACGTTCTTTTTATATTTAGAAAAATGTATCTTTTTAGTTCATTTTTTAATTCCGATGGTGATAAATAATATACTGCTATTTATTGACATAAATCATACAATTATTGGATTTGGTAAGGTTTTTCAAAACTGAAAATGAGCAATATCGACCGAAAAAAATATTATCGATCTATTGAAATACTGAATATCAATTGGTTGTCCCAGTTATGGATTTAATATATAATATGAACACCAAAATACCTTTAAGAGATATATTTTTGTTCGGACAATAGTGCATTTCGGAATAAAATATATACAAAGCATATGTGTATAAAGTCCTGGGAGAAAATGTATTAACCTGAAATGAAAATTATGAATATAGTTGAAATATAATCCAGTTTCGATGAAAAAAGAGTGAACTCACAAGTCCTACAAGTAAAATGGCAACCATTATCGATCTCGTCATTTCCTCCACACAAATGCTTAAAGTCTGGGCAATTGCTATACTTATCGTAGCATTCTATAAGTAGAGAGGACAAGTTAATCTATTTATCAGAAGGAAATTAATTCATTAATTTACCTTTGCAAGCACCGCAAGATACCGGACAACCATCAGTAATCATCTTGTTCGATCCACAGAGACTTTTATATTCTTGACATTGAACATATATATCCCGACACACTATGAAAATAATTCAGCTTATATAGATATGGCAGTATGCTTTTTATAACGCTTCATACTGAGGCTTGGTTTTTTAGTGGTAGTTGTTTTTCCGTTGCAGCCGTATTTGGCTTGTGCCTTTTGAGCATCTAATTGAGTCATTGCCTTGCGATTACCAATCACAACGCCAAGGGGGACCGGAGCAAGCACAGACATCGTGTCGCTTCCGTAGTGGTGAATCTGTAATTAATGGAGTTTTATTTTTAGGGATATTTGAATACTTTTATAAAGACTGTCCACTGACGCCTTCAAATGGTAGTGCATAATTGATCCATAGTCATAGGGCATTCCAAATGTACTTGTTCTTAAGCCAGAGTAACAATCGTCAAAAGACTTTTGGGTGGATTTACGGTCACAAATTGGAGGTCGCTCATGGGATCCGACCTCAATATTGCGGAAGAAATTACTGACGGTGGCCCTCTTGATTAAAGTCCAGTGTACCTTAACATATTGATCCCGGTCAGCCCGGTATGTTCATGAGCGAAGCCAAGAATGTGAAGCATTTCATGCGCGGCAACTCCCTTAATCTATAAATGATACGAAGAAAATAATATAAACATTAAACATTTTGATAGACATTAAATGCTCCAAATAATTATTGTTCAAAATCCTTGTTTGTTCATTCCACCAAATAAAATTGTTTGAATTTATTCATGTATATTATGATAAAGGGCTCACCATGCATGTACTACGGCCATTGCTTCTCTGCAAGTTCAATTCATGCCTTCCCCGAAAGCGATTATATCCCAATGCAGCAAAACAACCGGGCTTGTCATGCTTTATATAGACGTAATTCGTTTGATTCCTACGTGGAATCCATTTAACACAAACGTTACTCTCTACGTGCCTCATGGCAGAGTGAATTATGTCAAGATCACTTGAACTAAATCCAGGTGAAATAACAAGGGGATTTCATTATTCGGCCAAACTTCTCCAAACAAAAAGTTCCTGGAGGTAGCAGCTTGGTGGTCATACTTGTCGTAGACCATGTGGCATTCCGCTGCCTGTTCTACTATATAAAAAAAGTTCTCCTTAGGTTTATATTTTAAAAATATTAAACAATCCTCAACTTACCACAGGTAGCAGAATGACTAATTTCCAGAAATACCAAGATATACAGACTTAAAGACATCTTTTACGGCTTTAGCTGGGATGATGTTCCTTCACAGAGTAAAGTTGTTTTTATGACCTTGATAAGACTAAGCCATGAAATTGAACAAGTGCTTCCTATACATAGTTGAATGACAATGCATAATAAATTGGGCTGAAAAAAAACAAAGACTTGTGCAAAAGCAGAGTAGTTTAGACTCGTGTATATTCGTTATATTATTGAAATAAGTGTAAACCCCTAATTTTAAGATCAGATTGTTGTTAACAACACATATGATAGAAATTCATATTTTTTTCTTTGTACCATGGTTTAAGCGTAGTAGGCTCAGTTTTGTATGATCAAATAATATTATTTATATCATCACAGTAAAACATTTACAGCTCTTGAGCACAGATGTTTAGAGAATATGCATTAATACTTCAGATATTTGATGTGCCCTTTGTCATTGCGTTGATAAAATGAAGGAAAACCTGAGGAAACAAAGAAAGGTAATAAATCACCAGATAAAAAAAACATCATTACTTCGTGTTTTTTAGTTGATGACTCCTTCCTGTGGAGTTACAGCCACATATGAACGTCAAACGTTATTTATCGTTTATTAATAAATCTATTTTTTCTTTTTATGTAAGTCCAAAATTAAACAAGATATAAAAGTTTTGAAATAGTAATTTTTGTAGAAAATACCCCCAAATGACTATTTTAAAACTTTCATTTCTAGTTTATTTCCGTACTTATATTTTTTTAAACAAATTTGAATCCTTGCAATTTTTGATTATATTATTTATATTGAGGACATGGAAAACGGTTGAATGATGAAGAAAAAAGTTACTATATAACTTTACTACATAACTTTTGGGTTCATTGAGGCGACACTTTCGATTCGACGTTATTTGATTTCGTTTAAACTTTCACAAGATGATCTTCGGGGAGCCTGACTGTTTAATCTGATAACCGTAGAATAAGAATCACCCATTTATATATATATATATATATATATATATATATATATATATATATATATATATATATATATATTATAAAATAAGACAATGATTGAAAAATCATCCTTTATAAAAATATGTTGTATGGGATACTGAATATCAATATTTCATAAGACAAAAATATGAGTAATGATGTTATTTTGCTCTAGGTTTTCTCAGAGATGGTGAATTATGCATGCATTTATTGTCTATTTTATTTTATATATGAAAAAAAGCAAATTTACGGGGTCTCATTCAATATTGAAAAGTCGCATCAAAGATTTTTATCGTGAATTTGAGCTTTCATCTTACGGATACACCTGTTAAATTTCGCTTTGTAGTAAGTTCACATGTGTCTCCTTTAAAAAGAGGTCAGTAATATCACTCTACAAATATTAAAAGCCTTGAAAGATATCAAGGTTATATGATAATTTATTAAATAAAGGAATTATATTATGATTATTAATAACCATATGGAAAACGTTATAAAAACGCCTTTTAATTAATATAATTTTATCTTTTTATTGTTTTTTGTAGCATTTTAGAAATTTATAGACTGTATTATATTTGGGATATATCGTCTAAATAGTAATTTTATTTAAAAATAAAATGTGGGCTAACATTTTTATTTCTCAATTTTCTTTTGTATTACAGTTATATACCTTATTGCATATATATATATACAGTGTGCAAGAGCAAAACGCGGAAAATTTCTAGCAATATGAACGAGGCTTTGGTGATCAAGAACAATAAGGAGTACAACTAATACAATTATAAAGTAGTGCTCAGACATGTCTGCCCACTCCTTCGCAACAGAGGCCTTCAGGGCATCAACACTTGGGTGGGGAGTGGCACAGGCCTTACTTTCCACAAAGCCCCAAATTCCATAGTCAAGGGGTGCCACGTCAGGGGAGGAGGGGGGCCAGAAGTGAGCTGGCCAAAAGTTCATGAGGTTGTCCTTGCACCACTTCTGGGGTTTCTTGGCTTTGTGTCCAGGTGCACCATCTTGTTGATAGCAGTAGCTGCCCTTGGGGTATGTGGCATCCAACCATGGCTTGACAACATTCTTTATCACAGCCAGATACTCCTTGGCACCAACCCTCAAGCCTTGAGGGAACCAAAACGGGGCATCCTTTTCCCGTCACTTGCCACCACCCCCAACATCATGGATGAGGCCGGGTGCTTTGTCTGGTTAATGGGGGGGGGGGGACTTCCTCAACAGCATAGGCCAGAAAACGGTCATTCCTGCTTTGGTCCACCGTCCAGTTCTTCTTGTCTGAGAAAACCAGGACTGTGGACGAAGGTTTCTTCTTCAGCCACGACAGAAGCTTTTTACCACGGTCGACCCTGCTGTTCTTGGCCGAATTAGAGAGGAGCTGACGCCTCCGGCGCTCGTAGGAGTACAGTCCCAACTTGCTCACAGCCTTTCGAATAGTCCACTCGGACACCTCAAAGACTTTGGCCATCTTTCTCATGGACCTTGTGGGATCGGCCTCAATCTCAGCCATGAGCCCCATCAAGAAGTCCTCATCCACCTTCCTGTTGTGTCCTCCACTTCCCATCTTTCTTTTGAGGCCCTTGCCAGTCTCAAGCTTCTTCTTGACATCATACACGAGGGTCTTGCCGCACTTAACAATCTCCATGATGTCTATAACTTTGACTTGGGCGTGAAGCAAATCTGCCTCACGCTGCCTTTTTGCCTCCATCTTGTTAACTAAACAACATAGAGAGATTAAAAATATCTGGTTTGAAAGCTGAGATTAAGAGCTTTATTTTTTATTCAACAAAATCTCTCATAATATGACTAGTAAGCAAGCTACAGGCTGCTAAAGTCGATTCCGCGTTTTGCCCTCGCACACTGTATATATATATATAAATTATATATATATATATATATATATATATATATATATATATATATATATATATATATATATATATATATATATATATATATATATATATATATGAAACAATGACTATGTGGCACTTTTATACAAAACCCACTTGATGTCGAGGTTTCGTGATAAAAAATAAGGTTCCAATCGCAAAGCTATCACTGTTAAAAAGAGAAAGAAAAAAGGAAGACAGGGGTTTCCATTTTTGAGGCATTCAGTTCACCATTTTGAATAATGTGAGTTTCTTTATCAAAAATGCTATAATACAACAAAAAAAATACCGTATATGTATCTTCTGACAAATAAGAAGCAAAAAAACGAATTAAAACCTTCGAATAACTTTCGTCATTTGAAGGATAATATTCAATTACTCTTTTGCAATCCTTTTCATTCGATATTTCAAATGACTTAGATACTTTATATAAATTAAACTTTTAAAGTTGCTTTAAACCTCCCATGGATAAGTAGTGGGTTCCTTTCTTATCCGGTATTATTGTAAAGGGGAGCAATTAGAAAATAATTTCAGCATACCTGTTTCCAACATATGAAGAAACAAGGAGGCTTTTCCATAGAGATATAAAGACATAATAGAGAACTTATAGGACTCTTCAGAGAATTGACCAATATAAAAATATTTTTTATCTCTATGATCAACTTACGATGACGTAGTATAAGTTATTTTTGTTTATATTGGGCACAGGCATCAGCTGAACGATGTTTCTCTGCTATTGAAGAGAATAAGCTCTCTATATTTTTATATCTCTATGGGTTTTTCTCACAGATTATGTTTAACAGGCCATTCAATCTCTGACCTCCGAGGAAGACTCTTGATGATGCATAGAGCAACATGGAATTTGGGTTAAAAACGAGACGATTGCCAAGCAGTGATAGATTCAGGAGAAGTTCCCAAGTAGGAGATAAGGAACTACAACGGATCATTTTTACTTTACTATTAATTTGCTTAGACATAATCTATTAGTATTTCTTATTTTCCCATAAAATGTACACCCTTCCATATCTCAGAAACCATAAAATTGAGCAATTTGAACATTAACAACAAAATACTTCTAACCTTTTTTTTCTTAGCTTCTATGAATAAAATGTTAATTGTCTTACGTCAATTTATACACACGAAAAACTTTTTTACGATCAACAATAGTAGGAAAGGCAGCCTGCAAAAATTTGAGTACAGTTTTTCATTTGTCTCAGACAAGGATACATGCATAACAGGAATGATGAGTACGTACGTTGAACAACCTGCACTCCAATGTGTATTATCGCCATTTATTTGTGTGTCTATTTCGACGAACTGAACACATATATCACTGATCACTATTTAACTAAATTCCTTAGATATACTTAGCTCGTTTCGATTAAAATTTACTTTTCATTTCAGTTTCATGGATACTCTTTATTCGACGGCCCATTACATCAATAAGTTAATATAATTATAAAACAGTAATACCATGAAGAAATTTGCATATATTTATTTCTTGATTACTTGCTTCTGATAAATAACTACAACTATTTGAACTATAAATTTATAGTTTAAGTGTAACATTTACTCCACAGTTAAAGTAATTATATATTTTAATCCTATTGAACCATAAAATGTATAATATTCAGGCATGTTGATAGGAGGTCTCTCAGATCGACAATAAATAGAAATATAGCCATCCTTGATCGCTGATTGGAGTATTGCAAATGGTTTTGATCGTTTAATTGAAAGAAATAATAAAATTAGGTAGGTTTTTCAATGGTGAAAAAGTGATAAGCTTAATCAAACCAAATCAAACTAATTGGTTGATTTTGATCATTTCCAAACTTGCCCCATAAATGTACAAACTTACCCTGACTAGAGGGCAAGTTTGAATGCTCTAATACCTGTTATTAAAATAATAATGCTCCTGCTATTTAAGGTTGTAACTAAAATATACATTTGGTGTAATTTATTTTGAAAATCGAAGTTTAAGAAAGAGGGGGGAAAGCAAAAAATAGCCATAGATGCCAAGCCAAGCCATTACATAATTAAAAACAATTTAGCTTTGTTCCTATATTAAAATCATAAATTATTTGAAATTGCTCCTGAAAATATCAATTTTATGTTTCACACCTTCCATTAATTATATAATGTAACGAAAAGGATATATATATAACTATTCGGTTGTTTATATTTATTAGGTTTTAAAAAACACATTTTTCCGCAAAACGTTCTTTAAGAAATCACAACTATTTTTGATGTTCATCAAATGTTGTGCTCAAACGAGCTTTTTTGTATATTATAATTATATAATTTTTTTTAAACATGTATCCGGGGGTATAGCTCAGTGGTAGAGCAATCGACTGCAGATCGATAGGTCCATGGTTCAACTCCGTGTGCCCCCTAAATATTTTATTGCCATAATTATGGAGGGTTATGTTTTGAACTTACGCTTCAATTCAATTTCTCCTCTGTTAAATTACTAATTCAAATTAATTTTTTTAATTATTATCACAGTCTAATTTCAACATTATTATATTTTTTTTAAAAGAGCATTAATTTATAATATTCCTTTTAGTTTGGTAGAGTTACTTTAAATAATGAAAAAAGTCCTGAATAAAATAAACTAAACAAAATCAAGAGCCCACATCTAGCAATCATAAATTTCTAAAATTTCAAAAGATGCTATTACAAAATTAGCTGAGATATAAAATATTTATTATGACACCATAGGTACCTTGAAGAACTCTATAGGTACCTTGTATAACACCAAGGTACCTTGAAGGACACCAAGGTATCTTGTAGGACACCAAGGAACCGTTTAGGACACCATATGTACCTAGAAGGACACCCTAACTTGCCGATAAATATAAAAATATCAGACGTAATCGTATATTTAAAGTAGAATAAAATTTCCTTATAACAATAATTTTATTTGATCTACTCCAAAAACTTAGAGCGCAGTCTTCTACTCGAATGTGAGGAATATTTTTTCGTATTATCACAACTACTGTTATACTGTCAATAATCTCACATTGTGAAAAATAATTATATATGTTCTTATGTATTTGTAAGGAATTTATTTCAATAAAAAGTCAAAACATTATTTTCTTATAAATGATCCATGATAATTAACACAATGTTTTCTTATTTATTTTTTGAGAGGATATCATCCGTACAAAGAAATAGATAAAAGAGTGTTGAAACAGAGTTTCAACACTATATTTGAATATCAGTTTATATTTGAGGAAGCAATTGAAATATTTAATAAAATACTTATTTAATATTGTTGTCAATTTTTTATTTCCTAGAAAATACTACTCAAGATAGCTGGTGAATATATGCAAAAGGAGGATTCTATGTTTGTTGGGTTTTAATAATGGCGGGGGGGGGGGGGGGGGGGGGGGGGGGGGTGAGTAAGAATGACGTACTCAATAAAAATAGATAGTTTATAGGTTTTTTATGCATTAATTTCATTATTATTTATTATATATGTATTTGTATATCTAGAAATTACTTTCCATTAAAAATCTAGTTATAAGAAAACATCGTTTATCGTTGTTTCAAAATAAAATTAAAATAATTGTTATATAATCATTACGGTGATAAAAAATGGTTTCAACTTTTACAAGGGTCACATGCTTGTAATGTTACTCTTATAAATCATAGTATAATTTTTTAAATGTTGTTTATTTAATATATATTCATGTTTTTTATTATTTACTATCCTTTTTAACGTATCTATTTATCTTGACGTCAGAGCTACTGTTTTTATCTCGTCATCCGGTGTATGCTCGAGAAATCCATGAGTCATTTCCTTGAATAGTTACTGATATGATGGTCTTAACCCTAAGTAATTTTGATGTTTAAAAATGACAACCACGCTTAGTATATTTCTGACGTCATTTCTGATACATATAACCAATTGCATATAATCATTCTAAACCAAAGAAAATATAAAAGTTCTTTTATATTTCTTTGTTCTAAACTAGTCTTCCTTCTAACATAAATTAATCATCGTAACAGTTTTCCAAGTAATTGTCACGCAACCTCTCATTCTTCACAATTCTCCTTCATATAATTTAAGTATGTAGAATATATGAGGAGCAGCGAGGGTGAAAATATACCTTAACATTTCAGTTATTATTATTATGTATATGTAGACACTTACACAAATTGTAGACTGAATGAATACAAAAAAATGAAGGGCGTGATCATTGTTTAACTTGAGTGATTTCTCCTATTTTAAACTGTACAAACTTATCATTAGGTAGCTCGCACAACACAAAAGTCTGCAAAGGAAGTCTAATGCCTGTTCTTATATGGTCTTTATCGTAACAGGACTAGCACCCCAGACAATCACCCCTGGACTAGCACCCCCGTATATTTAATAATAATATTTCTTATCTCTTAAAGTCCACTTATAAAGTTAACTATGTTTTCAGCTATTACAAAGGTGACGTCACTGGTTAACCACTTTCTTGATCTCCTTTTCCGCTGCTTGCGAAGACTAATAGGGACTTGATATCTTAAAAAAAGCCACAGGAACACGTTTTTGGGTGTGAAGAAATGAATATAATAGATTGAGAATAAATTTATATGTCAACTTATTTGAGTGGATGAGTTTTGGATCATAGTCTTCGATTTAGGACGATTTGGTTCCTTGATGAAATCTTAGAAAATAGCTTAGGACCTATATGAGATAATAGAGATCTTGGGTTGATAGGTTACAAACTGTATGATTGTCTAGTTGTACATAGATAGCCCAAATATAAGGTCTAAGACACGAATTTTGCAAAATTTTGCACGTAAATTTTATAGAGATTCCAATTCTAAAGAAATGTGACTTCGTGCTAACCAGTGACGTCACATTTATAATAGCTTGAAAACAGAGTTAACTTCATAGTGGACTTTAAGAGATAAGAAATATTACTAACGGGGGGTAAATGCCCGGGGGGTGATTGGCACGGGGGTGCTAGTTCAGGGGTGATTGTCGGGGGGTGATTGCCCTAGAATCGGTCTTTATATAAAAATATATTTGTAGCATTTTTTTTAGTTTTCATAATCATTGGAAACCCTATTGGAGACCTTAAATTTAATTTTGGAATTGTAATAAACCGTCAATGTCCTTATTGGGTGTAGTTGAAAGAAATGTGTTGTGTTGGGACACCTTAGAGAAGAGTACATTATTAGCAGAGCTAGAATTCGGTAGAATTTATTATATGCATATCTACCGAATATCGATAGGTGCAATATATAAGAAAGAAAGAGAAATGTATCTGCTCTGTGACTTTTTCATATGCATTTAGTATCATATAATTATAACAAAAGACAATTCAGTACATAATTTGTAATAATGATTTTATAGATGATTGAAATTTAATATATGTTATTTTTATGTAAATCATAAATGCGCTCAGATTTTGAAGGAAATGGAAGGCAATAACAAACAAATTATTCTACAAGTTCTTTGTTAGTCGTTGTCCGATATTAAATGTGCTTTCAGCTCCGGAGTTGTTTATTTATTTTGCAAAGTTCAATTTCTTCGCACCAAGCAACGCTTCCAGTTCTAAATATCGATTACACTCGGTAGTCACAGCTCCGATTTTAGTATCAATATCCCAGAGTCGTCGCCGATTAGGTTGCACGACAGGAACGAATGTTAAGGAAAGACACGTGTGAGAGGGTCATGACTTGAAGTCTACTTCTTTATACATAGAGATAAAAAGATAAAGAGAGCTTATTCCCTTCATCTTTATTTTTGTGTCCATATAAACAAAGTAATTTTATACGTCATCGTAAGCTAATCCAAGGGTACTAAAGAGATGGAGGGAACCAAGGTCTGTATAATAAGGTCTGGGCAATACAAAAAAAAACATATAGCAGTTTGACTATTCAATGACGTCACTGGAGAACGAATCTATCTATCCATTTATATATCTATCAATCTCTCTATCAATCTATAAATATATATATTGGTTTTAGGAATATTTATATATAAAACTTATGCACAAAGAAAATTTGCTAAACATTTTTTTGTTGGGAATTATTGATAGTAGGAATTTTTCCTTAACGACACTTTTGTATAAAATGCATTTTTAAAGGAAACTACTAACTTTTGGGCCCAGCTTATCAGTCAAAATAGCTTTATTGAGCATTAATGAGCACATTTGTTTAGTTCTATTTTATAAACTGAGCCCATTTTGAGTACTTTTTTGTTCATATATAAAGGAGTATATTCGTATATAGTGGACCCATAAGGGTACCTAAAAACAATAAGCCACGGTAAGGTAAGGTAGGTTTCGTCATGAATAAAAATAACAATAACATAATAGATAATAATAAGCAGAGCTTTGTTATGTTAATGCGGAGGCCTCCTTCCGACGAAGAATTCTCTATTACAGACTTCTCGGATCATCTTTGCTGGACGACATTTCTCTCCGGTCTTTCACCTGGAGAACCTCCCCTGGCTACAATAGATCCTTGATGCACTCTGGATCCCTACAGGTCTCCGGATTCCTACCGTTCTGGATCCCCAAGGCACTATCGGGATACATACAGTTCTTCGTATGTTAGGGCACTTACTCCACGACTGATAGCCACAAGAGTCCTATCAGAAGGAAGTGGGTCTTAAATACACCCGATGTAGTGAGTTCATGGAAAAGGGCTGCACTTTGAATGTGAACGGAGTTCATTGGACCTCAAATAAAATTTGCATCCTATATTTTATTACACACTATTTTTTAAAGTTTTGTTGGTTATCTTTATTTGTATACTCTCGTTGTATCCTTGTCTCCCAATAACTAAATACACTAAGTTAATTTGATCTCCACATTGCTTCTTTTTTCTATTTGAGATCCATGGTCAACTAAAATCCATACCCGAGACTTCTTCACAGGGTTGTTGATTTTTTTGATTTAAATCGGATTTTTTTGATTTAAATCAGATTTTTTTGATTTTAATTGTTAACCATATTTTTAACCAAAAATCTTTTTTTTAATGTGTATATTTTGTCCATACTTTAAATTGTAACTTTTTAAAGCATGCCCAATATAGATATAGGCCTACCTATTACTCAGGGGACTTTAAATGCTGTCTTTGATTAAATTCTAGTTGCCTTACTTAATGATTTCATTTTAATAAAGAATGCAAAGGAGTAAACAATAAAATTACAGAACTTCAAAGGCCTTGTCAAGAGTCATACTCGCTAATCACGTGACAGTTCGAAATCCAAGCGAGGATCGAAGACTCATGACAATTTTCTACCTTAAATAAATACTGGGTGGAGCTGCCAACGGCTGATCAAAGATGACTACAAAATAGGCCACTCTCGAATCTAGGACGCGCCAGGTACGCTTGGAAATGGAGGAGCAAGACAATCGGACAATTGATAACTCGTTCATGTAATGGTCAAATTTAATTGAGTTTACTTTTTCATTCATATTGTACAAGCAGAATAGAAGCAAATTGTTAAATATGTTCATCAAATCTTAAGCTAATTAGAATATTTAGAAGAGCAAGAAGACTGAAAATTCATAACTCGTTCCTGTAATTGTCAAATTGAACTGCGTTAACTTTTCCATTTACATTGTACAAGTAATAAACAATTTATTTGATAAAACATGACTTGATTTTAATCATTTATTATAAAATGTCTTTAGAAAAAAACTTAATTTAGATCGCAATTCAAATTGCTTGATTTAAATCAAATAATCCTAACTCAAAGCTTAATATGATATATTATATGATATAGGCCTATAGTTTGAGGCTATAGATATAATGAAAAAGGCCACTGCTCTACTATTAAGAAGACAGTCATGAAATGTTTTGTTTCTGTCATTGAGAATTAGAAGCATAAAATTAAATATCAATTTAATTTATTGAAAAAAACATGAATTGATTTAAATCAATGATTTTAATTGGAAATCCACTTGATTTAAATCGCGATTTAAATCAATGATTTAAATCGGCCTGATTTAAATCAAACAACCCTGCTTCTTCATACACACAAATACAGAGGATAGACAAATGATTATAACTTATATAATTTTTTCATTCCGATTCATGTTCATGATATGGGAGACAATGAGAAAGAGCATCTTTGGCCTATTAAAGAAGTTAATGACGATAAAAGATAAAGACAATTTTTTGGGCTTAAATACTGTTCTCTTAAAAAATATCATCATAAATGGTGATGAACTTCTGGGCCAAGGACTTGTGGCCCCCCTAGAGCTCCGACGCCAACCCTTTGGACTACGCCTTCTGGCCGCACATTGAGTCCAAGGCCTGTAAGCTTCGCCACCCGAACATCGACGCCCTGAAAGCCGCCGTCAACCAGGAGTGGGCCGGCATGTACGAGGACCTCGTGTCAAGGTCTGCCAGGCTTTCAGGAAGCGCCTCATGACCATCGTGGCCGCCAACGGCGGGCACATCAAATAAAAAGATTTAAAATATACCTATGTTCTTTCATATTGTAAAATTGGTTTTCAAGTAATTCTTCTTGCTGATGTACTAGATTTCAGTAAAGTTTGACTTGTTAAGTGTAAAAGTTTCACTTGTACACCTGGTATAATTCATGTACTCAGTTTAATGAATGTAATTATAAGTAAAGTATAATGTTTATTAAAAATTTTTTGTATTATGTACAAATTGTAGATGTGTCTAAATGTATGTATTAATATATTTAAAAAATGCAAATTTCTTGCGAAATTAACTAAATAATTGATCTTGTTGGATCTATCATAATCGTCCATTTGTTGTTTTAATTTATCATTTATATATATGGGAATCCAGAGTACTGTAGGGATCCGGAGTGCATCAAGGATCTATTGTAGCCAGGGGAGGTTCTCCAGGTGAAAGACCGGAGAGAAATGTCGTCCAGCAAAGATGATCCGAGAAGTCCGTAATTGAGAATCCTTCGTCGGAAGGAGGCCTCCTTGAAGGTCTGTATAGTAAAGTCTGGGCAATATAAAAACAAACATGTAATCTAAAAAGTGTTACTAATGAATGACGTCACAGGAGAGCGAAAGTAATTTTTTTATAAGCGATATATATGTATTTATTTTGATCTTTAACGATATTAAACATAAGTAATCACTATCATAATATATAAAAATTAAACATATAATTAACTAAATGAAATAATATTAATACATGAACTGCCCGCTTTGTTTCAATTTTCTTAATTTGGAAGAGGCACAGTCAAGTTGTAATTTTTTATTTAAACAAGAAATTCGGATAAATGTTCTTAATTTTGAAAAACACAATAGCATATCAGGGGGACAGTCAGGGTGGGCTTTTTGAAGAATAGAAAATAATCTTTCAATGGGATTAGTTCCACGATCGATTTCTTCACCATGAAATAAGTTGAATTTTATTTCTAAATTTTTGATAATTTCAAAAAAATTGTTCGATGGGATAGTGAGCCCACCTTTGGATAAATGATGGATCCAAGACGATGCTTCAGTGGTAGGAGGCGTCATCCATGATTTTGATCCAAGTTCTGGATATTTATCCTTGAACTTAAAGGCGATCCAACCTGCTACGTACGCCAGACCTTGTTTACTGGGTTCATCTAATAGACTAGAAACTTCAACTGATTCTGAAATATTTGAATCTTCAAGAGTTTCAGAAGCCCTCTCAGAATCAATTGAAGCTTCCTAATCAAATGTATCAATGTCAAGGCTGTTTTCGCGTTGGAACGTAGACTCGGAGTCTTCCAACTGATGATCCATATGGCTAACAAATTTTTGCGTGAGGAAGCCAGCAGAAGAACAGTCAAAATCCTCTTCTAGTTGTACTGGCGGTTTTTTCACAAGGACATCATTGTTTTTTCCGATAAGAAGGATCCGAAACCTTTGAATAAATTCAGATGGAGACGGATGATAGTTGTCTCCACCTAAAGCACGTATTCTTGAAAAAAAATTCTCAAGATGGTCCTGATTTAGCCGAGAAGTCATAATATAGTTGATTCCTAGCTTTTTCATGTCCTCATGTAGAGCAAATGTAGACTCAATAGATTTGAGAACTCCTTTTTGCCAAGGGAGAAGCCTTGTTACTCCCTTAATTTTCATTTCTTGGATCATTTTTTTCATTTTATTAAGGGCCTGTTCTTGGTCGTGAAAATGACGCCCAAAGCCACACTTCAAAAGATTCTTGTCATTTACGATATGGCCGTTCATACAATCAAACCAATCATTTATTGTAAGAACTGCGTCCGCTTGTATATTTTTTTGACGTCCGTGTATGAATGTCAAAGCGGAAGCCGAAGTTCTTGACAATAGTTGGCAAGCCATCCTCACTCTCTGTCTCCCGGTTCCGGATACGTTTAAATGGTCAGAAGTCAATTTATGATGTATCTTCAACTCCTTGCCATCATTTTCTATAATTTCCATGAAATCTTTTTTCCCCAGGGAGCTAAATTGACCATCAGGGCCCATTATTTCGAACCCTTTGTCAAGGAGATGATTACGGATAAGTTTAATCATATGAGGAGCATCTGCAAAGAGGTGGACATCCCGAGACTCATCCGCCGGATTTGTGAAAGATGTTTTGTCAGAGGAGAGAAATTGAAGCTCTTTCATGAGAGTAGCATTGCCCAAGTCAAAGGACACCCCGCAAACTCTTATTCCAGCCTCTTCAAGTTTTTGAATAATCAAAAGAAGAAGATGCTTATTCATGGGCGTGTCAAAGTCATAAAAAATAGGCTGTTTCCAATTTTTTATTAGCCCACGGGCCATGACGACCAGACATTTAGTGCAGGGCCCAACCACTCTCTTGAGTCTCTTTTCATATTCATACTTCTTTTTGATGTAAATCTCATCAAAGCAAACCACGGCCACATTTTCAGAACTCGATGGGGCAGAGTTACTCATTTCTGATAAAATCCTCAGACAGTCCAGCTGCAATCCGGGCGTGACGCTAAAATCTTGAAGCCATCGTTCCTGTGTACGTCTACTGGGCAGTGGTAGGATGTTTTTCGATCGTAGATACTCAAATGCCCGATTGCTGATGGATCTATAAGTACAATTCAAATTGCATTAGTAAAAAAATAATGTTTATATATATATATATATATATATATATATATATATATATATATATATATATATATATATATATATATATATTAGGTATGTTAAAACGAAGTTGCTGCCACCTGGTGTTTTCTCCGAAGTAAAAAATTAAATTTCCGTTTGGCTGTTGAAGATTTCTCGACGATTCATTGCTTTTTTTCTTAAAAAATAAAATTATTCTATTCTTTATTATTGTCTACGCCAATTTTTATACCTTGACATAAAATTTAATCTTCTTACTATCCTTTGCAATTAATTTTAACTCTTTAGCACCCGTTTTTCGTAGTTAACAAACCTTTTGAAAATAATTATGCAAAAATCAAAATGAGTTCATCACACAATTTCTTTATTATGACTCGGTTGTTTATAAGTGTTCACTCAAATTTAATCTTTTGACTAATGTTTGCAATTAATTTTAACTCTTTAGCACCCGTTTTTCAAAGTAAACTAGCCTTTAGAAAAATTATATACAAAAATCAAAAATGACGTCCTCACCCTATTTCTTTACAACTATTCGGTTGTTTATGAGTGTCCACTCAAATTTCATACCTGGCCATAAAATTTAATCTTTTTACTTCCCTTTGCAATTAATTAAATTAATTAATTAACTCTTTAGCACTCGTTTTTCATAGTGAACTAGCCTTTTCAAAATTTATATGGAAAAAATCAGAAATGACGTCATCACATAATTACTTTGCTATTATTCTGTTGCGTGACAAGAATTTAAAAAGGAGGGTTTAATAATTTAATTGAGATAATGTATGGTTTATTAAGTCTACGCTAGCAGGAAGAAGAATCAGTTGACTTATAAATATGCTTCGCTTATAGAGAAAAGGAGGAATTTTTGTTAGACGAAATAAGACGATTACGTCCAATCCGTCTAACAAATATCCGTTATTATCCTCGAAAGCGTTTCCATCGACCATTTCTCAACAGTTTGATCAAAAATAAGGTAAGAAATATCTTTTTTTTTAATTTTGTGTAACATATCAACTATATATATATATATATATATATATATATATATATATATATATATATATATATATATATATATATATATATATATGGGTGTATAATTTACCTTAGGACAAGAGCAGTTGTAACATCCTCCTTTTCATAAGATTTGCAGTGCATAGAGGATGGGTTGATGAGTTTCTTCACTTTACAAGCACTGTGTCTTTTACTTAACGAATCTTTGATCATCGTGTTACTGGACCGTTTAGACTTCAACTTACGGATTTCCTTTTTAGCTGCCCTGGAATAATCAATGGTTTTATTTTTATTATCTAATATATAAAACGTTAATATGTGAATATACCTTAAATCTTGCCGAATTTCCTTAAAAGAATGCAATAAATTTTTATGATCCGATTGGAGTCGATTAAACTTCTGTTTCCAAAAGAGGTAACTTTGAAGAGACAAAGTTAATTCTTCAGAGCCGGAAACAGGGTCAGGCTCTTGGGGCTCAGAAGAAGAGCAGTTTTCTGGCTGCTGACTTCCTTCTTCCAAAATTTCTCGAAGAAGAACTTTACTCTTTTGATTTTGAATCCTCTCCCTTCTAGCTTTTTTTGAGGGAGTGTCTTCATCAGCCCCAAAGCAAGAAATATTTATGGAAGGATAAGATCCGTTTTTTAGCCTCTTGACTGTTGGGCGGCCAAGTAGTTCATTTTTTAGATCTCGCTCATATGCCTCAGGTGGAAAATGACACTGACACACTCTAGATGTATCCGGATTGAAAGTATCGTCTCTCTTGCATCTTCTGACCCATTCTTTTCGTTCAATAACATTTAGAGGGAAGCGATGGTACGAGACTCCATCAGGACTGGTGCATGTTGCAACAGCACAGCACTTCCTAATTTTCTTAGGCCCCTAATCATACAAAAATAACATATTATTAAGAATACAAAATTAAATCACAAATAAACCTTACCATATTGATGGATAATAAATTTTAAATCTGGAGTCGTGGGAGTGCCTTAAGAATTGCTGAAGTTAAATGACTGTGAATGAATCGTAATTCAAAATATGAATGAATAGATGAAGCTCTGCTTATTATTTATTATGCTATTGTTATTTTTATTCATCACGAAACCTACCTTACCTTACCGTGTCTTATTGTTTTTAGGTACCCTTATGGGTCCACTATATACGAATATACTCCTTTATATATGAACGAAATAGTACTCAAAATGGGCTCAGTTCATAAAATAGAACTAAACAAATGTGTTCATTAATGCTCAATAAAGCTATTTTGACTGATAAGCTGGGCCCAAAAGTCAGTAGTTTCCTTTAAAAATGCATTTTATACAAAAGTGTCGTTAAGGAAAAATTCCTACTATCAATAATTCCCAACAAAAAAATGCTTTAGCAGATTTTCTTTGTGCATAAGTTTTATATATAAATATTCCTAAAACCAATATATATTTATAGATTGATAGAGAGATCGATAGATATATAAATGGATAGATATAATGGTTCTCCAGTGACGTCATTGAATAGTTATACTGCTAGGATTACATGTTTGTTTTTGTATTGCCCAGACCTTATTATACAGACCTTGGAGGTAACTCCTAATGTAAACAATAATATTTGTCATCATATGTAGTAACACTTTACCAGTTTTATACTACAAAAAGAGATGAAATTGAGTTTTGCAAACGACGATTCCAAAAGCTTATAGACCCACGGACTGATTAGTCCCCGGCACAAATCCTCAACTTCATCCTTAGGGGGTTGTAAGTAGACGTGGAGTCCTCTTCCTCTTTATGGGACTCGATGTCGTCGTTGAGAAACTTAATTTCA
>CP045896.1:10040288-10058068 GCA_013387185.1 Caligus rogercresseyi
CAATAACTTTATAAGCAAACACTTTTTTCAAGGCTAGTATTTGCAATGAACCAAGCTAAGTATTGGATGGAGGGGAGGCTTTGATTTATGAAGAGAAACGCCATAAATCAAGCCACATTATATCAATGGAACTAGCCGAGAACTGTGGGATATTCTTCAAATAATCTATAATTTGTATGTTATCTTTATTTTCAACATGTAGCAAGCTTTGAATTAGATAGAACTTTATTTAAATATACTAAGACCAACGACCTCTTTACTAGATAAAAACAACACATAGGCTAAATAGAATAGGAATATTTTAAAAAGATCTTCAACTGAGCAGATCATGGGAGTCATTTTCTTTGAAGGAAAATCAACAACCCCGATCATTAAGGATCTAAAATTAATGATGGTGATATATATGAAACATATATAGAGTAAATAAATTTGTTGTTTTTTAGAGCTGACAATGTACCAGGCCTTGTGAGTAGACAAAGTTATAGATATCAAAAAGTACCCAGTAACTTCGTTTTACATAAATAAACATCAAATTACTTTATAGAGCATTAACATAGGGGGCATTCATTGATTTTGAAGGTTTCCCGATTTTTATTACACCATTCAGTCACATGTTACAGAACTATTTTACGTCATCAAACAACATTCAAAATTGAGCAATTTTTCTTCGTTTATTAGTATTTATGAGAGAATAAATAAGCCCATCTAACAATTCTGCTCCCAAATATATTAAATTGAAAAACTAACTAACCAAAGATCTTAGAAGACTCTATTACCTTCTGTAACAACTATTTGTTTTTTAATATAGACGTACATATAAATACTCGCAACTTAAAGGAATCCCTTTTTTGGCGTATATTTCTCAATCTTGACCAACGATGGAATTGGCTTCTATCTGACCGATAGAATTTACTATATACTTTTATAGTGTTTTGTCAATCTTGCACTGTATTGTGTAACTACGAGTGTTGTTTCTCATATACTATATTGAATGTGAAGTTCGAATGGGCTATTACGGCCTTTTTTGTTTTATTTCATTGCACCAGCCAAGTTCCTAATACTCTTTAAACACTAGAATTAGGGGTAGGAGGTATGCATGATTTGGGGTCATATCTCAAATTATGCATTGTACCATTTTTTTTGGACCATTATGGTAAAAATAAGAAGAATCCAAAAAAAAATTAATTTTATGCATTTTTGGCGGTTTGCCGCCCAAAAACCACAAAAACGATATTTGGGCCCTGAGATACCTCTGAAAATCAATATTGATCACTTAAGGCCGGTTTTCTGGTCCCAGGCAACCCCCAATTGCTATGAATGGTTATGAATACTTAAGAGTATGGTAAATCATTGTTCCATCAGTTTTGGGGTGTTTGGAGTCCTTCAGGGCATAAATTACCCAAAAATGGCCAAAAATTACCGAAAATTTGCCCCAAATCTGTATTATCCCCGCTTATTGAGTACTCTCTGGCGGTCTCGAGACATTCCCAATGGCTATGAATGGATGCATATAGTTTAAACCAGCATATCAAAGCATTATTCCAGTATTTTATGGGTTTTGGGGTCCTCCAGGGCATAAAAAGGGCCAAAATAAGCCTAATTTTACCATAAACAGACTGATAGGACTCATTGTATAGGACCTTAGAAGTTCTCCAGTACTGCCTGAAGCTCTGAAGCAAGATGAGTTGGGTGAAGTAAAATAAAATCAAGTTCTCAGCATATTTTAATAGACATCTGTGGACAAAATGTAATAATCTACAATATATTAGAAAAAATATATACTCTTAAACTTTGAAAATAGTTCCCATTTCACTGCATTTCACTTGAGGGTTGCAAAAACAGCAGACGTTGAGTTTATTTTAGTAAAAGCTGAGGAGAAATGCTACACAGTCTAAGAAGTGTTTTTAATGAAAGTAAGACACTACTATGTACAATCCATCACTAGTGTGTCAACATAGGTGTTTCCTCAAGGTAAAAGTCATGTTCCGTTGTTTCGATACATCCCAATCACCATCAATGACACATTGAATAATCGATTCTGGTCGAAGTGTTGCTCTGTCAGGTTTTGATGGATGCTTCCATATCAAGTTAGAACTTTTGTCCACACGCTGTAAGAATCCATGTTGTATGTTCCACTGCATTCCTCAGTACAACTGCAAGGTACCAAGTGTTCACATCACCTTCAGATACGAGAGTGATATACATCATGCCGACTGATATACGCTCTTCATCTTCATCTCCTGTTGGCTGATTTGTTTCGCACGATGGCAGAAGTTTAAGAACATCTTTGTTGGAGGGGAGATTGACGTAACCAGACATAGGATCATTTCCAGACAGAAGGGCACAGAAGTTCAGCAGTTGATCATCGGAACTGATATTGTTGACCCTGAACAGATCTGGCTGTTGGATTAATCAGCTTTTTGGGTGTCGCGGTAGTAAGACAACTCTGTGCGCAAAATCTTCTCAGCAGTATCACTCCTTTCCTGGAGGATCTTATTCAGCTCCTCCACTGTTGTTGCGGTCCACCCCAGCTCTTGCATGCTTGTAAACATTTCTGGGTGTATTTCGTCTGATTTTTTCCCTTTTCAATCTTGGCTAGTATTCTTTGTGTGTTGTAGGTCTTCTGTTCTGCAACCCATCTCGTCTCCATGTTGCTGAGGATCTTCACAATGGAATTAAGTTTTTGCATGGTTCAGTTTTAATGTTTGGGATAAATAGAGTGACGCGTTTCGTATACTTTCGCTGTGAATTTTGTGTTCGGATTTTCGCAACTGTGCACGTTTGCCAAACACAGAAAGCTGGCCGCTGGAATCAGGTTTTTAGTGGGCAACCTGTCTCTTTCTTCTGGTGACAATAAGTGAAGCGAGTGGCACGTGGAGCTTCATCCTGTGTTTCCCAAAACCGTATTCCCTACCAGCTTGCAGCGAGAACACATCTGGCTGTTGCGACTGCATCAATTCCCTTTTTGGTTAATTTTATGCCCTGAAGGACTCCAAACACCCCAAAACTGATGGAACAATGATTTACCATACTCCCCTTAAGTATTCATAACCATTCATAGCAATTGGGGTTGCCTGGGACCAAAAACCGGCCTTAAGTGATCAATATTTGATTTTCAGAGGTATCTCAGGCCCAATTATCGTTTTTGTAGTTTTTTGGGCGGCCAACCGCCAAAAATGCATTAAAATTAATTATTTTTTTTGGAGTTCTTCTTTTTTTACCATAATGGTAAAACCAAATGGAACAATGCATATTTTGAAGATATGACCCCATACCTCCTACCCCTACTATATATGGTTGTTACAGTTACGCTTGAGCCTTTCGATGATCTTTCTATTAGAAATGTGTGCTTCGAGGAGCTATTTTTTCTCAGTGGGGACTCATTTGTTAAGTTCACGACTTCAATTGAGTACCTGAGAATATCAACACGGCATTCAGTAACCACTGAATCTTGAATAAAGAAAAGTATACAACCTTTATAGTGATTACAAACAAACAATCCCATTTATTTACAGCTGAAATGAATTTTTTTATGTTTGGAATGCTGTTGTTTCATAGCTACAGTTTTTGATACTTACGAAGCGTTAGCGTAGTGGGAAACATGATGACAATCAATATTTAAATGATACAGGTCGACGCCACAAAGGAGAACATTTTTTGATCATCTCGTTGAAAGTATCATATAGACAAATTTAAAATGCACATTCATATTCACACGATACTGCAATTTCATCTAATAAAATAGAAAAACATGTGTCAATAATGTCGTTCCCTCACATACACTCTAAGCCCTCTTCTGGACTACTACTTGAGGACCACTACGGCCGAGTGTAAAGAGTCTTCTAAGTTTTCTTTTTCTAAAGTATCATGGAAGCTGAAGGGGACTCGGGGAGTAAGTGAAGACATTAAATATTATTAATGCAATTATTTTAAAAAAATCCCCTGTTGCGGCATGTATTTTAACATATAAAGTATAAGTTGATTACAAGCTCAATTTCTATGATAGTGAATGCATCCGACAAGGAGTTATTCTTCTTATTATTATTCCATAGTAGGATCTTCCTTTCATGGAACTAATTTCGGGGCATTGATCGAACAATGATATCCATCTCAATTCTCTTATCAAGACATGAAGATTGATTCCATGCCTTCACAGTCCTTATGGATATCTACTATATATAAAGAGATAAGTGATGTTTCAATTATGTATTGAACTTTTGAAGGTTGTATATTGAACCCTGAGGGTGACTGATATTAAATCGTTATTTTACTCTCAACTTTATGACTAAAGAGACTTTGGAATTGCAATGAAAGTTTTTTTTGGAGAGATGATGGTTGATAAGAAGGAAATTAAGAAAACAGTTGATAGTATGCAATTAAGTAAAAATTTAACCATGGCTGTAGAGGATTGGACATCAATTTGGGATAAGAAAATACTAATTGTATCGTCTTCATGAGAATACATCCATGTCATTTACGACTCCTTTTTTATTTATATACCCAATATTTTTTTGTTCATGATAATATCATCACAAATATACCTGAGTTGAGAAGATGCCAAAATTAGGAATGAAAATCAGGAGCTAAGCCTTGGCACTTACAGATTCACTGACTGTTTTTGCCGTAAAAAAGAGAGAGGGGTAAAGAGAGGGATAGAAGGAAAGAGAGAGAAATAAGTTTCTCTCTCACTTTTTCTTTCTCCCTCTCTTTCCTCCTCTTTCTCACTCTCTCCCTCTCTCTTTCCTTCTATCCCTCTCTTTACCCCTCTCTCTTTCACGGCCAAAAACAGTCAGTGAATCTGTAAGCACACAGGCTAAGCTCCAGATTCCATTCCAGTCCTAATCCCTTCTTATTGTAATCTGTTTACGCAGCCATCTCCCATCTTCCCCACCATTTTGTATTACATACCTTCTTTGTTAGCTCACTGCGTGGGGGTTCTTCTCCTTTTGTCCTATCCAGATGCTCTGGTACAAAAGGAAATCAATGCCGGACATCCATCTGATCCGGTGATACATAGCAAATATGTAGATGGATTTTAGGTCTTTCATTCCTCCCTTTTGACAGTTATCAACATTATTATACCTATAAAGATGGATTTGTCAGGAAGCATAACAGATAATACATGACATTTCCTTAAATAGACAGGCGGCATCAGGCTTTTAATAACGGTTTCCTATTATTATATCTCATTTATTTTTTTCTTAGATCCTATTGTAAACAAATAAGAAAATGAAAAAACGACTGGTAATAAATTAATGACGAACCAAAGTATTTATCAGTATTTTGAAATCAAATATCGATTACTTAGAAGCCATGATGTTGTTTTATGTAATATGTTTATCTTCATTGTAAAAGGTGTAACATTTTTCAAGAGCATTAAGTTTTTCACGAATTATGCGGCAATATTTGCATAATTTATACTTTTGCACTAGACTAAACACATATGTATATGCCAATGAAACATCAATACCTTATGAAAGTATCTATGTTTGTGTTAACTTTTTGTGCTTGTATGATTTTTGTATATAATTTTTACGCTACTAAGACATTATATGAAATGTAATTGTTTTTTTTAATAACAAGGATGGCATAGGAGATGTTTACAAAATATAGCCAGATAGATTTAATTTTTCAGTGATATATGCAGTTTTTCCTAATCAATGAAATAATTAAGCTTTTGTCTCATTTAAAGATAACTACTTAATTGCATATGCTAGCTTTTATAGTGCCAGCTATCTTTGACCCCCGCTTCTATGCTAAAACTTAAAAAAAAGGATTGACAAACATTTTTTAATCGTTAAAAATCTTGTCATGTAACTAATTAACAAATGTGATATAATATATGGAACTTCCAGTAGAGTCTCAAATAAAAAATTGTACCATTTCTGATCTAGTAGTAGATCAGAAACTTTTGATTGCAAAGTTGTGCAAGCATGTCCATTATTGAAAGTTGTGAACTCAGTGGATTTTATTTGTAGAGAAAAATTTAATGATTGAGGGATTTATTTTTGATTGATTCCGTTCCATCGATATTTAATATATAAAAATATGTGAAAGTTTAAATTGGGAAATATCTTTTGGATTTTTCATTTAGAATATAGAATGATTAGACAGAAAAATTCCAGGATACTAATCAGTTAATTATATCTTCATATTGAGGACATGTCCCTAATCACTCATAGATACGAGATAATTATCACTTTTTGTACTACAAATATACTGATATATAGTACATACTTTTTGTCCCTATCTTTCAGAAGAAGGAAACTTTTTTTGTGATACAAAAGAATATATCGAAGCATTTTTTATAATAAGTTTTTTTTTACACAAAAGACCTTTTTCTATGACAAGAACTATGGGAAGTTTTTTATATGTGTCTAAGTCATTGGGAACAAGCTTCCTTTGCGCACAAATGGTTATTTTTGTAGGTCATATAATTATTGGGTCAGGACACAATGGTTTAGGCAACTGGTAGTTTCTTCTCTCTATATAGCACACAAAAAACCCTACTCTTTGTCTAAGGCAATGCGTTAGAAGAATCCAGTGATATTAAACATGCTGAGAAACCAATTGAAGAAGACCCTAGAAATACATAATAATGCGCTAGCCACTAACTCAGGGGAGGAATAAATAAGATGATTTTACTGGAATGCAGGAGATTAGGGAGTTGATCAAGTTTGTATGTATTAATTTATAGGGAGATAGTGATGACGAGTGTTGTGTCGGTCCCAAAATATTCAAACCGGTCCAGTCTATTTTTTCCTAGGACCGCCGGTCCTTGAGATTGTCTTTGGTCAGTCCTTTAATTTTCCATAAAATGTTGAAAGAGTATTTATTTAATACGTTCTAACTTGTAATATTATATGTACATAGATTATCATATATATCCTATTATAACTTGGTGTTAATTCAATAGCAACAAAATGTCTTAATAATATTATAAAGACAATTTGGAAACATTTTTTCCCCTCACAATATAGGCTTTTCAGTATACGATCGTCGGTCATTAATAATTAAATTTCTGTAAAAATAATTCATCACAAACCTTTCGTTCCAACTGCTATAAGCTAATTTTTAGGTGTTGTCATTAATCATCGAATATTTATTGTTATAGTAAATAAATATTTAATACTATAAGTAAAAAATGTTATATTTGTCATCACTTCATTGAAGATGTTACTTTCCTCATATAAAGGATTTTTCCTTTTCATAGCATTAGGAGAGTTGTCAACATGACGTGGGCTATGACGTCATAACAATATTTTTTCCTTTTTAAAGGACTGACAAAAAGAACCGGACCGTCTGGACTGCAGTCCCGGTCCTAGATTGGTCTAGACACAACACTAATGATGACACAAAAGATATCAGCGATAATATTCGGACTAAAATGATGCTACAAAAAATGTCCCAAAGATACTTTTAAAGTAATGTTTCATAAATATGTTTCGTCTATTTGTTGTTTCTTCGTTTTATCTTTTTGTTCTCTTATCTTGATTTTCAATGTTCTACATACAAATTGTAGCTCTATAGATTTTGTTTGGTTTGAGAAATAATTTTTCGACTTGTACTTTACGTCATAATGCGTTTTATTATTTGTTTAAGATATCATGAAAGATACATGCTACAATTAATAGTTGAACTTTTTATATTTGAACTAATAGAATTGAATACGATTGAATTTTAGTGCTTTAGCATTAAAAATAATATATGAAGTCTCTAACTGATTTAATACGATTGAATTAAACATTATGTAGGCTGGTAGTATTTCTAAAGCATTTTATTATTGTTCTTTACATTTTCCCTTTTCTAGATAGGTATTTTTTTTCTTGGCCCAGTGGGCATATATTTCGACAGATCAACCAACTATATACAAAAAGTTGTGCACATACTTAGTGAAAAATGATCAATAAATAACAAAATTTCAAACGAAATATAAGAAAAATTAAATAATTGAAAAAAAACATATCAATAAAAATATATATCTAATAAAAATTTTGAATATAAAGAGGCGATTGGGATGATACAAGAAAGGTCGTCGTTTTTAACTGTTCGCATTTTATATAATATGTAGTGAACTTTAGTTATGACGGCGTCACATTTGGCATTCTTTGTTAATGTCAGAAAGTCTTCCTCAGAAGTTTTGGTCTTGAAGAGGTTTTCTGGTGAGATTTGGAGGGCTTGGTAAGTCTCTGCTAATGCAGGGCAGTTCCAAAGGAGATGATCCGTGGTCTCGGGGTGTGTTTTACAAAAGAAACAGTTCTTTCGATCGTCTTTGAAAAACTTGCCTGCCCCCTCCAGCAAACGGTCAAAAGTATTTTCTAGATAGGTATTTATGCGTTTTTGAAAATCAATAGTTCTGCAGTTTTTTTGTATGTATGAATATTAAACAAATTCAATTTCATCAGTCAGTAACTTTTGAAGAAAATAATAATTCAAAAATATATTTTAAAATAAATGTTATAGATAAAAAAATGCTATTCAGATATTTAAATTAAAATATGTTGGTTAAAATAAATGATATAGATATTTTAAAATAATGTATAAATATTTTAAAATACGCCTTTGAACAAGGCCGACATAAGGTATAATCGATTGTAATTTTTCGTTATCTGATTTGGATACTTATATATACCTATACAAGTAAAATACATTTAGTTATAGGCAATATTTCATAATATTTTAATTTGATAAATAATGCAAAAATTTGCCAGATTTCCTATTTTTACATTTTTCTGTGTTTCAGTGCTTTGAATTTCAGGTGTGAAACATTTTTCCCTAATATAATATGTATGCAAATCTTCACAAATCCAAGGAGCATGTTTTTACGAGTGTATTTTATGAATTCTATTAAATAGTTTTCGACATACAATTTACGAGGCTCTTGGTTCATTTAGAGGACAATATTGTGCACTAATTGAACGAAGTTATAAATTCATTTATATATATATATATCAAGGATTTGTAAACAAAAAGGACAGAGTCAATTGGCCAGGCGCCATGACTTTATTCATTGCACTCCCAGTAGTATTAATACTTTAACTACATAATGATAATCCTTGTTAAATGCAAAACTGCCTTGAACTTAATGAAAACGAGTGCAATCTTAATAGTTCTAATACTTGGGCAATTAACTTCTTCTAAACAATAATACTATTTTATACTTATGGAAAGTATTTTGATGTGTTTATTATCTCTAAAAAGATGACTAAGTTATATCCTCATCTAAAAAAAGTAGTCCTTAGCACGTATAAATAAGTAAGTATTTCCATATTTATCATAGATAAACCATCCTTTACTAAAATAATGTCACTTTTATATACAAGGATAAACTATTATTACTCTTCAATAAAAAAACACATGCGATTTAATTCAGAAGTTATGCAATAAAGACCTTGCTTTTGAATCAAATCACGTAACCCAATAAACTTCATTACCATGAATACAAAGCAATTATATTATGACCTGTTTTTTTCTCTCGACAAGGGCGCCATCTCTTAAAGAGCCTGATTCCTCCCTCCCCTCCCTTCAATACAAATGTATCTAAATATATATCACATAGTGATTTCTAAATCCATAGTCAAGCATCAAGATACGCATTTGTCGACCGCAAGAAACAAAATATTATTTATTCATTACAGCCTCTCCTCCACCATATCACAGCACTCCGTGCTCGTAATTAGTAAGTGCTCTACCACCAATTGGAAAGTAAGAGTACTACTATCAATCAAATATATTTATGAGAGAAAAGCAAACTGTATGTAAAAAAAACGTAGGTAGATATATTTAGACTCTCCATAATATAAGACAACGCAGAACAATAAAAAAATGGAGGGCACAATACGACATACGCCATCTTTGATAAAGTTGTCCCCCTCCTCTCTCTCTGTATATGTTTGTTTGTATCATAGAGATATAAAGATATAGAGAGCTGATTCCCTCCAATAGCAGAAAACACATTGTTCAGCTGTATTCTTGACACAATGATGTATTTCTCTGACGAATCCAATAAGCTCTCTATATCTTTATATCTCTATGGTTTGTATATGTATCAATTAATACAAGTTCATAATATATGTTGAACATGTCGACAGAATAGAGACATAATGTAATCAATGTGCTTTAATGCTGTTATGTTTGTTTGAGGATGGTATCCCAGAGTATAATAAGATTTTATGTATGAGAGCAACGGATATAGATGTGCACGTCTTACATATGCTTGTTTCCATGCTTGAGGGTGGGATTTCATTGTGTGGTGGAGTCTTTGATCCAAGGCGGAATCGAATAATCGAGATTCTCTCAGAATACACAGTCACTTTAATGATGTTGTTATCTCCTTCTACATCGGTGAGAGGCCAAACAGTTAACCAATATGTTCATTTATATGAATGTTTTAGCTCTAGAGGATGTTGGTCAAAGTATTTTTTTTTTGCTTTAATGTTCGATAAACCCCTGCACGTGTAAGGATGTTGGTAATTAAATGCCCATTTACTCACAGTTTTGGAAAAATATTCCTACACATTTCACGACGACTCCCTCTTTTTATTAGAAGAAGGCAATTATTTTCTTATATATGTTCTTTAACGCATATAATTCATTTTGTAAGATTATAATTAGTTACAAGCGAAGTATTTTATGGATGATTTTTTGAGACTAGGTGCTGTATATCTTTACTGAATATATATATTTCTTCTTAAACACAGTTTTGTATTTCTTTAATAAAAAAAATATACACGAGGCTTAACATATATCATGCTATTTTTTGTTTGATCATTCTTTTCCTTGCCGTTGTGTGATTGTTTTAGACTAGAGTATCTATTTTTGTTTAGTTTTTAATGCCTATATGGTTCGATAGAATTGCCTCCGACAAGGTTTTTAAGCAACTACGTAGGAATATTTTAGAATATAATATAAAAACCATTAAACTAAGCTTTGAACAATAATTTTCATTAAGATCATCATTTTAATATGATTTGTTATATTTGCTGTTGTTCATTGCTAAAGCGGTTAGCTATCTAGTATTTGATATATAACTAGAAGCACTCAGAGAGTGCAAACCTCCGCCGATCCCCACCAAATGAATCACTGGTCTTTTATCATTTCCGACCCTCTACGCACTGAACTCTACATACTATCCTTTATTGTTTACACTCTAGAAGTACATGGAAAGAAAAAGAAACTGACGTCATCAAAGAGGAGAGCATAGCACAGCAACATCTATTGGCAGAGTAGGCTAACTTGAAATATTTATTAGTATTTAGCTCATTTGGATCTAAAGAAGCACTCAGAGATGCCAAAATTTAATCACTTGTTTTTTTTGGCATTTCTAACAACTCCACAAAGTTTCATCCGAATCCGTTCCGCACTTTTGAGTTATCTTGCTGACAAACAAACAAACCAACAAACCAACAAACCAACGCCAGTCAGTGAAAACAATACCTCCTTCGGCGGAGGTAAAAAGCCTTATAGAGTTTGATGGGAAAGATTTCAATCTTAAATTATTTAAAATGAAGCATCTTAATTAAACACGGATAGATTTTAAGGCTGTAAATGAGGATATTATTATTATTATTTTTTACACTTGGTTAAAAAATAAACTTGCTTTGAAAGGCATCTTGCATTGTATTTATGAAGTTCGACTGCAAAAAATGAGGAAATAAATCAGTTTCCTATTATTTATTTTATTGCTCATATTTGATGCACATAATAGGTAACTTTAAAGATGCTATTCGAACTGCGAGAAAACCCAAGGATTAACAAATAATAGCTGTGGATGGGAGAGTATATTTTGGCGAACATTAAGGATTAAACGTCTATTTGGGGATATATCTATATATTTATTTGAAATAAGTATAAATGCTAAAATGCCTTGAAGTGAAATCAAGAAATTCTCTTGACATACAGAATAAATAAGCAGGGCTTACGTGTTTAGCATGATTTTTTTTATTCCATATGAATATTTTCAATCTAAATATTAATCTATATCCAAATATGATTTAGAGTATATGTATTAGTTCTTTATTGTTCCTATAGAAACGACACCAAATGACTTATTTTCGATGGATTTTATAGCTTATAAAACATCAATATATATATATATTTGATGTTTAATGAGCTATAAAATCCATATATATATATCATTATATATGTATATATATATATATATATATATATATTATATATATATATATATATATATATATATATATATATATATATATATATATACCAATACCCCCCCACACAACTCATAGACATTATATTTAAATACATTAAAAAACTAAAACAATGTATTTTACGTATTTTCAAATGTCCGTTTATTAAACATGACATGTGAAAATACGTTAAAATCCATTTCACAATATTTTTATTACTTTATGAAGATGATACAATGAATTTTATCAAATCTTTTGTTAAGGGCCAAGCGCTGAAATCAAATCTTGGAATATGTATTGATGGAGTAGAATATTGAGTCAAAGCAGCCATGATAAAGCCCTTAACTCTTCTGACAAAGTCTATAATTTCGGGTAAAAGTGGCACATTGATACAAGGTCAAATTAAAAAAAATGATATATAATTATTTATCTTTTTTAATTAAACCTTACATGAGTAATATTTAAGCACAAGGAGGAGAGTACCATAAAAATGACTCACAGGTAAATGCAGTGAATAATTAACCTTGTGACTTCATGTGTATGCCCTCCGCGGCATATAAACATTCATGAATTTTTTTTGATCGCATAATAAAGCCTTCCCTAGAGTACAAAGCCATGAATTAGACCTCTAGATAGAAAGCAGTCAGGTAGTGCTAAAGGCTGCAATTATTAGTTTTACGTTGACAGTTATTGCATAAAACTCTCCTTAATGCTTTTTGGAATACGTGTTTATGGGGTCGTCATTTTAGTTTATTGATGAGGTAAGTGCGACTACGACAAAAAGACCTGCAATAAATTAATAATTACTTAATTCAGCTATGAAAACATGCTTATTTGTATGCGTTATGTATTCGTAAGTTACTTCAAACTATTTGTCTAAATGTGACAGTAGGGACATAAATGTTTACATTCGAAATTTGTTTGTTTCCTTGCTTAGGTTTCAATTCCATAGTCCGAATTGAGGTGAATATTGATCATAGCGAAATTCAATTTTAGCCCTAGCCTAATACACACAAACCAATAAAAACTCTGTTTGCTCATTTTATCTAGGGAATCTAAAGAAGTCAATGGTGTCACAACTTCTACGAATAGCTGATCCTGGAGGATGTTGGTTAAAAATTATGAGTCATCATCTTTTTAGACAAAGGGCTAAGAATGTCTAATCACTGTGACAAAAACGATCCTCACGAATGATACAATATGAAATATTGAGTTAACAATCCAATAAAATAAATACCATATTACAATTAGTTAAAATATATAAAAAACTAATATTTACGTCAATAAAAAACACTCTTTCTTTCAATAAGAGAATGTAAAGACAGACTCACTTTTTTTTGCTAAAATTAATAATTAATTAAAAGTCTCTACATAGTATTCATTTGGATTAAAAAATGCATTAATAGATTAGCAGTTATTTGTTCTAAAAGCCAATAAATACCTCAAGTAAATTACTATAAAAAACTAATATTTACGTCAATAAAAACACTTTTTCTGTCAATAAGAGAATGGAGACGACTCACTTTTTTCTAAAAAATTAGATTAATAATTTAAAGTCTATAAATATGTTATCCATTTGTATAAAACAATAGCATTAATATTATTTAGCATTTATTTGTTCTAAAGCACTAAAATAGCTCACCGAGTAGTAAAAGCAAAAAATTTGGCACTTTTGGACTTCTGGTCATGGTCATACGAATTTAGTCACCAAAAGATTGATTTTTGAATATAACTATTGTTTTAGAGGTGTATGCATAAGTTGGTTATTTATTTTTTCTAGATTTTTTACTTTTGTCTGTGATCTCTAATTAGATCAATTTGCTACCCATCATATGACATTCTCAGAGACATTTAATAGATGAAATTACAGGCAAATATCTTCGTTAATCTCATTTTTTCCAGTCATTATAGAGACTGAACATTAATTCATGATTGGATAGAAAAGTTTTTGTGCGTACTGTCAGTGATAATATATATAAATATATATATAATAAATATATTAATAATATTCATTTTCGATGAACGTCCGTCTTGAAGCATGGATGTGAACGGAGGAATCTGCTTGGAGACAATTTATTCACGCGTGATGGGATTATAAGGTTATCAATTGAAGTGGTTAATCCTGGTAATATAAATATCCTTTATTAAATTCATACTTATTTTTCTTTTAAAAAGTTCGTCTGGATTTGAAGACCATGAACAAGATGTGAAAAGTCTACCAGAAAGATATATTAAGGATTATTTTATATAAGTCGCTCAACCCTTCTTCACTTCGTCAATTTATTCACTTTTGTTCATTTATAATATGTAGTTGTAATATATTCTTATATAAGTATTTAAAAATATCATTGCAAGTCAAAATATGTCTTCATTCGATTTGCCCCATTTTCACACGAATATTTTTAATGAGAATTATGCGTGAAAACATTTCTCATCGATCAGAGTTGCAATGATGCATTAAATGCTGCTTTTCTTCACCTGACATCTCACACCTAAGAAAAACTAAACAATCACTTCGTGTTCTAAAAAATGCATGGGGAAAACAAAGAATTGCGCTCATATCTTTATGACTTGCTTGCATGAACAAATCCGCATTTCGTTTTCATACACCTTCCTAAAATATGTGAGGTCCAACGTAAAAACCATATTGCATATATGTATTATATTTACGACTACAAAATGACCATATGGAACCCCTTTTTGGCCATTAAATGCCTTTTCTTAAGGTAAAAAGATTGATGATTTTTCTTGTGAACGGACATTCAGAGTATAATTTACACATAAATATATTTAAAAAAACTGATGTTCTCCGAAAAAATAAATTGAATATTATACGCTTTTAGTGACGTGCGATGTGGCTATGGTAGAGGAAGCAATGACGTCATCTGAGCCGGATTGAGCACCTGCGGGGGTCGGGTTTGTAAATCTAATGATGACGCCATTGCCTCATTTTCTATAGTCTTACTGCATGTCACCTGTCCAGACCAGATATAAAATTTATTTTCTCCAGTATAATGGTAAGGTCAGGAAATTACTGACAAACATATTAATAATAAGGATTTTGAAAACATCATTGGGTACTTGTAAATTGAAGGCATTGCCGCTGTTTATGTCGACGGACTAAATCTCTTCGGCTGCAAAGATATCCTTGAGATATTTAAGAAGGTCTCTCTGGATATATTTCCTCCCTTCTGTGGAAGTTTCGAACGCAGGCAAGCAACAGCCTAGTGCTCTCTCAGGTGTCAATGCCAGTCTCTGAGGCACGGAATTATGGATAATGAAAAATCGTATCAACCTGCAGGAGAATGAAGGAGGCATGTGAAAACCTCCCACACGTGAAAGTACACTCAATTCCTGAACACCCATTAAAGGACAATTTAGAGAAGTATAATTTTTACACCATAAACAGCGCGTACGTAAAAAAAACGTGCAATAAACGCCCAGATATTCAATTAATTGAAATTTGGAATACATTCAACATTGGCATAAATAATATTTACTTAAGAAAACCGTCATTCTCGAAGGTTTCGATCCTGAACGTGACACTGCTGCAGGCTCTGGTGACGACGGCGCAGTCCAGGTAAGGTCATAATGTCCGTGATGATGTTCACCAGGGACTCCTTGTTGTTGTGGAGTTTGACATTTGTAGTCCTCTCCACATAGCCTCAGACAAAGTGTTAATACTTGGGTTAGATTGGGGCTGTAAGGAGGTCACACATCAGGGATCATCAGGACATAACAGTTGTGAGTTTTTCTCTTGGAGGTGTTGAAGGAAGTTGTAGACCCAGGGCATGTTCCCGGCCATATCCTTTATTAGGGGCAGACCTGTGTATTCGTCGAGGATGGCCTGGGCCCTAGTGGAATCGACATCCCTGACGGTCTTCGATGCCTTTTAGGGCTTGTTCTTCCTCTTGACGACAATCTACAGGTTACCAGACATCTCAAAATCCTTCTGATATCCAAGATGGTCCTCAGGTTCTGCCTGTTACACATGTAACATATTGGCGTTACAAATGTGTGGCCAATGAACTATCGGGTTTCTCCAGCCCACAACTATGGCATTTTGGGGGGATAACTCTACAACAATATCAAAGAGCCTAAGAGAAAGAAAAGTCAGAGCAGTGATATTAAAATGAAGAAGACACAGTGTATTGTTCCAATATGGAAGCATTTTACTACATTATATTTAATATGTCATTATATCCACATCATAAATTTTAATAGTTTAATAAAACAAAAACAATTATGAATAAATGGTACATGGATTGAAGACTGTGGGACATTTATCTCTAACTAGGAAATAAACAGAATAAATATTTTGATGTTTTATGTTGTTAGGTACAATCCTTCATTTCTAGCCTCTTTAAATATACCCATATAGTGATACGAAAAAAACATTGTTAAAAGATAAAGTATGTAGATACATTGCCCTTTTTGAATGCAACAAATAAAGTATCATACCTATCAGTCAAGCTTGATCTCGAAAAGGTCAGCTGTCCACTACATTTAATATTTTTCAGTCCGAAAACTGTCTGCATATAAGCCACATTCTTAAAATGAACTGTAGGGTCAAGAACACCTAAAGGCCAATCTCGGAGATGAAAAAGATCGTCACTTTTTTACCATTTATTTGCTACATGCACTATTCTTATAGAACTAGACCCTCAAGAAAATAAGTCATTATAAAAATTAGTGTATAGAATTAAGATTGCCATTTTTGTGTACGCCGCAACATTCATTTGACTTCATATCATTTACATATACGTATAATTATATTTCCCATAAATTATTCGCTATTTATAACAATTTATCATAAATTAAAAATTTAATTGGACTATATGAGTAAGTCAGTTATTTAAGTATCTATTAAATGAACTTTAGTGTTATAAGATTGACTTTGAATGGATTGGGATCAAAACAACTTTAGGTCCTAAAAGCGGTCACAATTTTTTTGCCTATTGGTTCAAGAATGCATACCAACTGGATATAAATAAGCATATAGCGTTTTAAAATTAGTCTATCGAACTAGGATCTTACAATTCATTACTGATGGACAATAAAAAAATAGTTTTGCAGTTTTTAAAGGTAAAAGGAAGCACATCTTTTCTACTGATGATAATTTTAGTCTTTAATCGTATGGACCATGGACACAATAAACAAGAGGTTCGAATCTACGTATAAAACTAAGACATCAAACGGGGAACTTTTATTGAACGCGATTGGTTGAAAGACAAGCAGAGTGAATTGTAAGAAGCAGTTGGCATTACATAGGGAAGCAACATTCCATTAAGAGATAAGAGTATTCATCCTTCAAAATAATAATTGCTTGGGTCGAAGTGGACTCTATCCCATATCATTTGAATGGATTCTTCCAACATCAACTAACTAAATTTCATTCAAAAAGTGAAAAGATCAAACTTAAGTAAATAATGAATCATATCAAATCTTTAAATAAAGGAGGCTCACTATGATTTTTAAATGCTGAAAAAATATGTACCAACTGAAGGAAAAATATTTTGATTTGTGGTCTGCCAATTTGTTATTTCAATTCATGACTACACAGTCGGAATACGCTCTGCCATAACCTTTTTTAAATGACTTTTGATATCTTGTGTAATTGTATAAAAT
>CP045896.1:10075654-10168105 GCA_013387185.1 Caligus rogercresseyi
GCTCGTAGTTTGAGTTCAGAGTTGGCTGCTTTTGAATGTTGCTGTATTAATATACGAACAACTAATCATTTTGGTTTCTTTGTTTGGGTATCAACCATTTTGGCTACCTCCTCGAAGTATTGCCCATTGTCGACTGTTTTTACTTCGAGAGGTTTAGTTTTCCCTGAGTTTTTATTTTCAATTTTCATTTGTTTCCAGGGAAGGGTTACATCAGAGTCAGGCGCTCGCTCTCCAGGAACCCCTTTTGATGGCACATCCTCGTTGACACACTCCCCCCCGTACAATTGTTTTGCGCCATCACCAACAATGACACTTGATGTCTGTTGACCAGGGCTACCGTTACCGGGTTCAGAATTATCTCCCTTATTCTCTTTCTCTGAGGTTTCTTCGCATTCTTGGATAATAGGCGCGGCCCGAGGGTCCTGGAAGCGAACCTTCCTGCAGATGCCACTTTTAATGTAAAGTCATTTGCTTGCAGATCCTTAAATGCTGTTTGATCTACACGCAGGTGAACGACTTTACCCAACTGAGTAATTTCGGATTTTACAATCTCCACCTTACCTTTTACATGTAGGGTCTTACATTGGTAGGCGATAATCTGACCAAGTACTTCATCACCGATATTCCCCGTGACTCCCCTGATGAAGCCAGTGAGTCTTGTCTGAGCATCTTTTTCCGCTCTTATTTTCTCTACCTCTTCCCACGATGCCGGAAGAAGAGGTGTATTATTCAATATGAGCTTCCGGACATATTGTCCCGAAGCGTTGTCACAAACAAAGATCACTGCCCTTTTATTTGTGTAACGACGTCCTTCATAGTTTGGTAAGGGGTTTGAAGAGCTTTTTAAGGTATTTAAGAGACGCACATAGTCTGTGTCTAATAATTTAATCACCTTATTCCATTCAACAATGGATATGTGATCACCATTTTTTCTCACAACGGTGATTTCTGTTGCCTCTTTGGCAATTTCAGCGTATAGAAATTTACGCTTTGGTAAAGTAGATTTTTGCTTTTCAGCAGATTCTTGCTTTGAATTTTGAGGCCTTTTGGTGGGGGGGGTTTCATTTGAGTGGCCTTCTCTCTCTCGTTTCTTGCTTTGCACATTTTTTTGACGTGCAGAAAGTTGAGATGTTGTTTTATAATTATTTTTCATGGAGTCGTTTGTCTCCATATTTTTGTTTATATTTTTAAGCTCTTTGGAGCTTTGTTTTTGGATTGCGGTTTGGGATCGTGTCCTTTTACCCGATCTGTTGTAAGTAACTATCTCCCATTTGAGATCAACGTCACTTTCACTTTCTTTTTCAGTCAAAACATTGACTGCATCTTCTTTACTATTTTCCTCCTTCTCTTCATTCATCATGAAAGGTTCGGTGAAAGATTAAGTGAAAAAGTTCCGCTCAATTTTTCAGATAGCTTCTCATTATAAAGTATAATCAAAGAGAATATATACATACATATACACATATATGTCTGCTTTGTGATATAATGCAAGAAACGCCCTCAAAATAACACAGAAGAGAAAGAAAATATACTGCCTTCAGTCCAAGATCCGGATATCGATGGATGAGGATTGGTGAAGTCCAACGTTGATTCAGATGAGGAAGGGTGAGCACTTACAACACTTTTTAACTTAATAAAAAGGTGGAAATGAACTTAAAACCTCTCTAAATTGATTAAACTTCAAGACAATTCGCGTGACGTGTTGATAGTCTGACTTCACTAAGAGAACTCAGCTGACTTGTAGTACTGGAGGACTTTTTTGCATCGTTCGAATCGTCTTGCCTTCATTTTGACGGTGAGGAGATGTTTTGGGGTCCGGGCATAAGATTTCATATCAGATCGCCATGGACGGCGATCTGGATGGTCTTGTGGTGGATATTAAGCTCCCTGGCCATGCTCCTCATTGAGGTTGTTGGATCATTCTCAATTCGAGTCTTGATGTCGTCCAGGAGGTCCGAATCTCGTTTTTTGTTGTGGCCACCACTTCCTGCTGCACGTGAAGTGCCCCTGACTTGTTTCGATGGCCTTCTTCACGTTGTAGCGGTGCGCTCGGTCACTCCAATGGTCTCGGCAGCCTTCTTCGGGTGAACTCCAGCGCGGAGGAGAACGGACAACGTTTCTCTTTTCGACTCCTGCTTCGACATCGCGCAATTATCAATATTTTTTTCCATAAAAGTTCTTAGTGTGTGTCTAAGCTTTAAGCTGAGACCTTGAAACCGGTTTAACCAAATAGCAGCGGCGCAATTTCAACTTACATTTTACTGAAAAATTTGGTTATATTTTGATCCTGCTGCTTCTATTAACCCAGTGTCTAGTAGTTTATTTACATATTCTTGTATGATGTCTTGATGCATTATACGTAGCGATAGTAACGGGAGTGTTCTTGAATTATAACCTTTCTATGTTGACATATCCTTTTCTATAAACACTCTTTCGAGTACGTCGTCGTTTGAAATGCGCTGAAAATGCGCTTTCACATTAACTACTTTAATTTCATATTCGAATTTTTGCTTTCAAGGAGATCTCCATCAGCTACCACTCCAGTGATATTCGTCACTTTGACAATGGCAGAGAACCCCGCCAACAAATCAATCAATTTAACTCCTCCAAAAGCGACGGTCGTGTGGAAAAGGGCATAATATGTAACTTTCATTAAATTTATGAAATAAATTTAATTACTACTACAAATACTTATTTATTTGTTGGAGGGTATGAAAATGTGATAATAAAGGTTCGACCCAGGAATTACCTTACTTTAGACCGGATTTAAAGGAATTATGTACTAATACCAGGAATTACTAGTCAAGTGCTCAACAGATCATGGACGTGAGTGAGACGTATGGCGTACCTTGGAAGTGTTTTAATGAGAGACGAGGTGATGTTTAGATGAGTATATGAAGTATTTATTCTACAAGAATAATATAATAACTGACATGATTTAATAGATAGCAGCACTTTTATACACATAAAAGTGCTGCGGAAAAAGATGAAGATGGATAAATAAACTACACATTTGCTTGAAACTTGTCCCAATTAAAACAGAAAAACAACACATTAATTGATACTATTTAATTGGAGGGGTTAAATTCCAAGAGCTGTATATTTTCACTTATCACATCTGTTGGCCATATGAATGGCTTGTTGGGGATGACCTAATAGTATTCCAGGGATACTATACTATAAAAGGTCTAAAAAGTCTACAATACCCGCAGTGTGAGCAAGAGAGGAGCCACGGCCCCAAGGGTTGATGGCAATGAAGCCGAAACTCCACCCCTCTCTATTTGCTAATTTCATATTCATTCGGCGGAGCTGGCGCGGTGGGCGGAGGCGTCGGGAGCTTAATCTCGACCGCCTCCGCAATTTCATTCCTAGGCGGACGTGCCATTGTTTAGACCTTGTTCAAGTCACCCGTAAGTAGCCCGTATTCGGGCAGAATATCCTTCACTCGAGAGAATGCGTGCTTTCTTCCTCCAACGTATCCAGCATGGATATTGAGAGGCGTCGTGATCGTGTCAAAAATGGCCATAAGGCCAAGCAATATATCATTATATTTAAATACTTCGGTATCATTGAGATATCGAAACGCTCCGAGAAAAATTTCCTTAAGAATTAAGATTATTACAGAAAAAGCGCGATACGCGCCCAGTTCAAGTCGCCCAGTGGCTTTCCGCTCGCTCAGTCTGGCTATCTTCTTGTCGTGCTCCTGCTTCGCTTTCGTCTTCTTTTTTTTTTGTAATTTTGAAATTTATTACTGTTTACAATAGACAAACATATACAGATATACATAAACTAAAGTAAAGAACACAACCACACATTGGGGTATCTGTGTGACAACAGTAAAAGTAAAGTAATCATATTTATATATTAAAATGTTTCATTATAACATTCTTCATCATTGTACATTTTAGAAACTTGATTATTTTTGTTTCCTCATCCTCCTCTTGCGAAACTAGGTGCCTTTCGTAGGACAAAGCGGGGCATTTGTAGATTAAATGATGAGCAGTCTGTGGTTCTTCCAAATAGAGATCACATATTTCACTCGTGTTTTTCCATTTACTCAAATGAGAGAGAAATGGTCCATGTCCGGTATAGGCTTGGACAAGAAGTTGGGCATCTTGATGTCGGTGTTTGATGGGTTTTGGCTTCGGGGTTTTAAGCATGGAGCGTGTATGCTTCATCTTTTGGTCATTTCTATATCGGTGACACCATTTGTTGTAAAAGAAATCGTTAATTGTTTTCTTTATATAACTTGGAGGAACACCGACATTTTCCGGATTTTGCTCACACTTCCATTTTTTGCTAGATGATCCGCAAATTCATTTCCGTTATGTCATTATGACTTTTGCACCATTCAATATGAATGTTTTCTTCTTTTTTCCTTCAGTCAGGACCTTCTTACAGTTCTTCACTACCTCGCTAGTTGTAAGTGGGTTGAGAAGAGCTGCAATCGCTGATTGGGAGTCTGATCTAATTATAATATTTTTGGAGAATTTTTCTTGATTAAGGAGATCTTCTACAGATCTTGTAATTGCCACAACTTCTGCTTGAAATACTGATGCCTCTGTGTTCAACGATACCATTGAGTGGTGTAATGATATGTCACCCCTAGTAATTGCCCATCCAGACCCAGTATTACTTTTATCATCTTTTGAACCATCCGTGTAGATGATTGTATCGGGATTGGGGATTTCAAGGTTGTCCACCCAAATGAATTGTCCCTTAATGAAATAACTTCATGGTTTGTGATGGCTTCCTCCAAAATTTTGTCGCTAGAGAACCTATGTCCACGACGTGTTGGAAGGATGCCAATACCATCCCAGGTGTTCCGCAAAAAATGTCTTGTTCTCCATCTTGATTGTGTTGCTTGCGCTTGGACATATATATCTAGAGGAGTTATACCCAGTACTGCTTCCATCTCTGCAGTCTGTGTTGAGCGAAGTGTATGGGTTATTGACAGAAGTGCTTTTCTTTTTACTGAATTTAGGATTTTAATCCCGTTTTTCTTTGAAGTAATAGAATGTCCCCAAGTAAGGCACCCATATGTGATGACTGGTCTGACCATTGCTTCATATAGCCATAGGACTTTATCCGGAGTTAAGCCCCATTTTTGGCCTATGATTGACGTATGGATCTTCGTCTACATTCGTAAAGGCTATCTTGATACGAACGTTCCCTTTGGCTGTATGGCGTACGGCAGCCATCTGGGGCTGGATGCTCACTCTCCAATTGGCGAACGTGGGTTCGAAAACCAGACGAAAGGATTCATCTCGGTACCTTTGAGCTGGGGGACGGCAGCTCGATGAGGTAGTTCTCTCACTGGGGAGTTTGACAGGCTCTGTCAGGACGAGTGGCATCTTGGAGTCGAAGCTGATGGTGACGGCATCAATAGTCATGGCTTTCGTCTCACCTCGGAAGGGAGTTAGTATGACTTCTTCGTTGCTTTCATTGAACTTTGCAGTTACTTTGTCATGTAGAGATATTGAAGCCTTCATACCTCTGTGAGATCCACAAGACAAAATAAAAGGAGGCCTAGTCTTCGGATGACGATAGAACGCGTGAGCAAGGGCTCGGAGGTTCCCTCAATGCGAAGTTCAATCGGCTCCTCAGGACGTCCGATGACGAGGAGTTTGTTTGTTGCCTGCGGCGCTGACCACTGTATCATCTGGGAGCAGAGAACGGTTGGGTACTGTTTGTGCCCAAACCTGCTCGTCCATGGCGTCGTAGCCTCGGTTCCCGGTGTCGATAATAGCTTGGAACCGGGATTTGCCTATACGGGCCCAGGCAAATATTGGTTGGCGCTCCAGATTTGAACAATTCACGGCAGTGGTGCGGTTGGAGGCTGGAAGCTGTGCTGTACCTCTCCGGAAGCTTCTCTGTGTCTTGATCGTTGCTGTAGTCGGTCTTGTCGTCGGCGGAAGGTGGGGGCCCCCCCTTAGGAGTTTTTTGGATAACTCCTTTGGCGGCGGGGCTGAGTACAGTTTCTACTCTGATGCCCCGGGGCGTTGCAGTTGAAACATCGTGCTGTTGTCTGGGAAGAGTGCTGGTCACTTCTCGGCTTCCTCTGGAGACTGCTTCTTTGGTATGACGCCCGTTGCTCCTTCACTATCCGACACTCCTCCGTCGAAGGTGCGGCAGGACCATGGATAGCACAGTGCTTGTGCTTCGGTTCTGTAGGTCTGGATGGCGTTGGAGTCGGCGATGGAATGTCTTCTGGAGGCGGCTGCCATGGCGTCAACGTCCATCGTTCTCCAGCTTGATGATTGCGGAATTTGAGAGCTTGGAGTTCCCTTCTATGGACTTCGTCGAAGTTCTTCATTAGTTCGTGGTTTGTGGAGTCGTTTTTTCTTCTTCTCCTCGATATCTTGCTCTCGCAACCCAATCTCATAGCTGAGAACTAAGTTGCATACCTCATTAGCGCTTATTCCAGGTGATTCTCGGACCCGCATTCGTGCCAGCCTTGCTATTGTTCCGTCTACGAGGCCTCCGAGGAAGGACGAGATGAGTTGTCGGATCGGAAAGATATCCGGAGTCAGGATACCCGCGTAGGCTTGTTGAATTCCATTTATCCAACTTTGCACTTTCGTTCGCGTAGACTCTAGGATAATCATTGCATTTTCAGCGTTTTTGATTTGACGCAACCTATAATTAGTCCGATAATTTTTACCGAGGATTTCCTTTTCCACTTTTGCTAACTGAATAAGTGAAGTTTGCATTCCTCTGACTTTCTCATCCAGGCCTTTAACATTTTTGAGCATCTCCAGTTCGTAGTGTTGATCTGGTGCTCCTCCAATTAAACCATCGAAGATTTCCTTAAAGGCCCATCCTCCCAACATTCCAATACCGACTGCTATCTGTCTTTTGGGTCTCAGTGATTCAGGTTTGAATCCCGCAATCTCTAACATCTCTTTTATGCTCTGACGAAGATCTTTGGCTATTATCTTGAATTCCACCATGGTTCGATTCTGAATCCAAGCCGATGAATGGTTGATGGTTTTCATCTATAGTACATCCAATAGCTTCTCGATTTCTTCTTCAATGTGTAGAATTGGAATGAAGGTCTTGACTTTCAGCATGTTAGGGAAGTTGCTATTTGACCATCCGGGCTGAAGTAAGCCATTGATTTGATTTCCTTGAGTTCAATTGCTGAACCAGCGGAGATTTTAGAAGTAGTACAATAGATTCCATATTGCCAAATAATCCGTCTGTTAGGCTTTTAAGGGCCCAACCTCCCAGCATCCCGATCCCCATGATGACTTGTCGCTTGCGGCGTTGACCTTGCTTGATCCCTGCAATCTTGTTGAGTTCTTTGAGGCTCTGGCGGAGGTCATTGGCAATGATCTTGATTTCGAGGATCGTCTTATTCTGAATCCAGAGGGTGGCTTGCCGGATCGTCTCGTTGGCGGACACTTGGATTAGTTCCTCGACTTCATGGATGATTTCGGAGATTGGCAGGTGAACGTTAATGTTGATCATGGTGAGGGATGTGGCTATCTGTCCTTCGGGTTGGAAATGGGCAACCGAATGGATGGTTTCAAACTTTGGGTCGGCTGAGGCTCTGGATACAAAGTAAAATAGTAAAGAGAATGTAAATCATTTTGCTTAGAGGTGTTTGTTTCGGCTGCTAAACAAAGACTGTTAATTCTTCTCTGGGGAGTCTTCCTCTGCACTTCCTATCATAGGGGAAGTTGGAGGAGTTTCCACTGTTCTTCTCTTTGCATCGCCTTGCATTGGTGACTGTGCAATTCTCTTCTCTCCTTGACCTTTGTGTTCTTTGGAAGGGGTTGCATCATCTATGTATATGCGTACTTTTTCTCTTCTCTGACTGAGTACGTGAATGCTTGTAGGCCTCTTCTTCTTCTTCTACGTTGTCGTCTTCGAGTGGGCGTTTTTGGACTCTTCTTTCTTCTTCATCTTGGGTACGCTTCTTGAACCGGTTTGAGGGCCTCTTGAACCAAGGCTTGGTAGATTTCTCGATGATCTTCTCTAGCTCACGGGTTGCAGCCTCGATGAGGGTCTCTGATCGCGGGGCGGCATGCTCGTCAGGGACCTTTTCTTTGGGCTCAATTGGTATATTAGTCTGAGTAAATTCATTAGGCTTACTGCCATGATGATGATTGTGTACTATTACATTACTACTGTAATTGTTACTTAGGCGGGTGACGGGTCTTTGTCGCTCCTCTGCATCATGGAAGTCATCTGAGTCCTTAAGATTCTTGACGTCCCGTCTAATAGGCATGTTTAAGGGAATGGATTCACTGGAGATGTCTTCTGTGTTGACCACTCGAAGTCGGTTTCAGGCTACAGTCTTTGTTTCGTCTCCTATTTGGATCTTGATTAGGCGGTCGTTGATAACGTCCAGGACTTCATATGGACCATGGAGGTAGGTGGCGAGCTTTCGGTTCTCCTCCGTCTGTGGATCCCATAGGTAGACCATGGAGCCTGTCTGGATCCTTTTGATTTGAACATTTTTGTTGTAGGCTTCCCGATTCTTGTTGTGGCTGTCCAGTTGTTGGATACGGACTTTCTCCATTGATTCCGCGATGACCTTGACTAATTGATTCGTCGTCCTCGGAGCATTCTTGAGGTTAGAATCAAGCTGTGCAGCAGGTGTAACAGGGTGTGTTCCTGTCTGCAAGAAGAAGGGGGAATATCCCACTCGGGGTATTATAGTGAACCTGGCCTAAGCTAATGCTCCTGGTAAACAAAGATGCCATTTATTACTGGGTAGGCCTTCCTGAATCAATAGTGCTCGGATTGAACTTTCCAAGTCTCTGTGAAGGTGTTCTACCCTGTTTGTGTGAGGTTGGTAGGCTTGTGTTTGTGTCTTAACAACGCCTAACTCATTACAAACTTGAATGAGAAGTTTAGACATGAATTGACTTCCCCTGTCCGAGATCAGCTTCATACCTGTACCGTAGCGAGGAAAGAATTCTCGTGCAAGTACATTAATTACTTTTTCGGCCGTAGTGTCTCTTAATGGATAAGCTTCAGGATATTTAGTACATGCATCTATGATGGTGAGCATGTACTAAGGGTCATTTGCATTGTGATTAAACATGGGGCCTACGATATCAATATAAAATACTTGAAATCGTTCTCCTACAGCTGTAGAAGTTTGTCCCATGACTTCAGATGCTTTTTGTTTTCTGATTTTAGCACGGATGCAAATATCACATCCTGAGATAGCTTCTTCAATGTATCTATCCATATTAGGCCAATAAAAGTATTGTTTAGCTAGGAGTTTGGACTTAGTCATCCCTGGGTGAGCTAATAACGGATGTACATGCACTACGGAGATTACAGGTTTAATGCACTGACTGGGAACACAGATACGTAGTTCCTCTGTTGAGTCATCTTTCATGTATAACTTATTATTCGTTATACAGAGCTTTTCATAATGACTCAAATATATTTTAATATCTTTTGTCAGCACTTTTGAATGCTTCTCTCGGATTTGTTGAGGCTTGAGGCCTTTTCTGAAGAAATTAAATAATTTCTTAATTACTTTATCTTTTCTTTGCTCTGCGGCAAAGTCAATAGCATCAAGGAATTTCTTTTTAGGCTCATGGTCACTTTGAGTTACTGAAGCTTGGGTTTGCTGGCTACTGTCACAATTATTATTATTATTATTTTCTAGATTGGTCTTCTGGTAGTCATTGCACATATTTTATGGCCCAGATTCTGCAGGTTGATCTCATCCTCTTCCGTCAAGTGTACTTTCCCTTCGGCTTCACTCGGGGCGTAGTCTGGCCTTCGGCTGAGAGCGTCTGCGTTTTGGTTCATCCGCCCTGGCTTGTAGACGACGTTGAAATCATACTCGGCGAGCTTGTCTTGCCAACGGTGTAACATTCCCGAGAGTACATTGGACTTGACAAACCATTGTAGAGGCTGATGATCAGTCCTGATTGTGAATTTGCGCCCATCTAGAAAATATTTAAAGTGATTTAATGTGTCAAATGTGACAATAGCAAAGAGTTGTTTTTTAGTTGCTGAGTAATTTATCTGGCCTGCATTCAATTTCTTGCTCCCGTAGGCGGTTTGATGTTCCTTCCCATCGTCTCCAATTTGAGTAAGGACTCCACCAACGGCGAAATTGGATGCATCTGTCTCTAAAATGAACTCTTTGTCGAAGTTAGGAGTGTTGAGGACTGGCTTGCTGACGAGTTGACTCTTCAGTTGACGGAAGGCTTCCTCTTGTGCGGACTCCCATTCCCATTCGCTTTCTTTCTTGAGTAACCTAGTTAGGGGTTCGGCTAATTTACTGTAGTTGCTTATAAATTTTCTGTAATAGGAAGTCTTTCCTAAAAAGGTTTGAAGTTCTTTGACGGTCTTTGGAGTCGGCCATTCGTTGATTGCCTCTGTTAGGCACTCTGAAGGAGAGATTTGCCCTGTTCCTATTTCATGGCCTAGCCATGTTGTCTTTGTCACGAAGAGGTCTGTCTTCGATGTCTTGATTCGCAGATTGGCTTTCTGTGTCCTGAGAAGAAATTCAGCAAACCTTGCTAGGGCTTGCATGAATGTTGCACCGGTAATGAGGTTGTCATCAAAGAAGCCAAGAAGTCCCTTCCTATCCACCTGGGGCCCGTAGACTTGTCTCATCAGTCTGGCGTACGTTCCACACGCATTCTTGGGTCCAAATGGCATTCTGAGAAATTTGTAGGTACCAAAAGGAGATACAATTGTGAGCTTCTCTTGGTCTTCTTCTTTGACGGGTACGGCGAAGTAAGCCCCGGCCATATCGATGGCGATGAAGTAGTTGGCCTCTCCGAGTTGAGGATCGGTCAAGAGCTCCATTGAATGAGCAACGGGGTAGTTGTCGGTCTTGGTCACGCTATTCAATTGTCTATAGTCTGTAGCGAATCTCCAAGAACCATCCTTCTTCTTGACGGGGACTAAGGCTGAGCCCCATTCTGAGATTGTGGGTTCCACGATGCCTTCCTCTTGCCATTGCTCAAGCTGGGTATGGAAGCACTCTCTTATGGTCGGGTTCATTGGGTGTACCTTTGCTTTGATCGGGGTGTTGTCTCCGGTGTCGACTGTGAACTCTAGCACTTCTGTCCGCCCCACATTGGATGAGTCTTTAGAAAGGATATGCTGGAAGTGGATTAGCAGTTCATACACGAGGTTCTTCTCTTGCTTCGTCAGGACAGAATTGGTCTTGAGCTGAGGTCCAAACAGATCGTCGATTTGTTTCTTCTTCTTCTCGGAGGCCTGTGATTGCTGAGGGAGGCCTATGTATTCGGCGAGGAGAAGGCGGGCTTGATTGTAGTCTGTGTTTGGATCTACCAATTCGAGTTGTGGTGGTGGTGGTTTAATGTTGACGGCGTTGTCCATAGCGGCAATATTTGCTGTGGGGATGAATTGTTCGATGGCATTGACTGAACCAAGTTCTGTGCCGCGTCTCAACGTGAAGGGTTCCTCATCAATGTTCGTAATGGCCAATTTCATACGAACATCTCCCTTGCTTGTTCTTCGTACCTCAGCCATTTGGGGTCTGATGCTCACTTTCCAATCGTTGAAAGTTGGTTTGAACCATATGAAAGATTTATGGGCTGTACCTTGATCGTAGCTCGGAACAGGGACTTCGATGAAGGTAGTTCTTTCATTCGGCAATCGTATTGGTTCCTGCAGGGATACTTGTTTGGCATTGTTGCTGAGGCTGAGGGTAATTGCATCTATGGTCATCGTTCGCTTCGATCCGAGGAAGGGGGTGAGGACCACTTCTTGGCTACCCGGATGAAACTTGGCGGTGACCTTGTCTTGTAATGAGATGGAGGCTTTCATCTTTCTGAGGGATCCGCAAGACAAAATGAAGGGGAGTCCAAGGTTGCGGATGATCACTGGCTGAGTTGACCATGGTTCCTTGACCCCTTCGATGTGAAGTTTGACTGACTTCTCTGGCCGTCCGATTACTGGCAGGGGATGGCCTCCCGCTGCGTTGACCACTATGCTGTCTGGCTTCAGGGTATGGCTAATGGCGGTCTGTAGCCATACCTGCTCATCCATGGCGTCGTAGCCTCGATTCCCGGTGTCAATCAAAGCTTGGAAACGGACTTTGCCTATTCGGGCCCATGCGTAGATTGGGTGGTTGTCCAGATGCTCGAGTGATGCAAGTCGAGCTGGTGGTCTTCATTTGGGAGCTTAGTCTTCTGATCCTCTCTCCTTGGGCTCCCGGCTGTTGATGGTATCGTTGTTGGTGTTTTAGGAGAGTAGGGGGGTTCTGCCCCCCTTAGGCATTTTTTGACTGAGATTTTATTCGTTCGGAACGGCGGCGAGATGGCTGGGGGCAATCCTTACCCCTGTGGCCCATCTTGTTGCAGTTGAAGCAACGTTCTTGTGCTGAGGAGTTGCTCTGCTGTTCATTCTTCGTAAGGTTGAGCTGCATGCGTCGTATGTAAAAGCAGCTGTCACTATTATGGTTTGAATTACCATGAAGAGCGCATCGGAATTCCTCATTTGAAGACGATTTGGGCGTAGCTCCTTGTGCCATAGCAAAAACGACATTATAGACCTGGTTGGCCTCCATTGAGCTCCCGTTTTCCCGGTAGCGCCACCGAGCTAGGCGGGCTACGTTTCCGTCGTTCAGTCCCCCCAAGAAGGAAGTGATGAGGGGCCCTTCCGATGGATCTGGATTCCCTTGGTTGGAGCGAAGCCATAAGTTATTGCACTCCTGGTAATAGTCTGCCAGGGTCTCGTTGGGTCTTTGCTTAATCGTCTCCAACTTCATGCGGGCCCTATCGGTCTCTCCAACTTTGTTGAGAGTTCTATCCAGTCGGTCCAATAGCTGGGTCAAATTCTCGACCGGTTCCGTGGTACTTTGGCCATGCCATGTCTTCCTCACGTCCGCCCAAACCTTCTGGGAACGATAACGGGTAGCCTCGTCCATCGCTCCCATGAGGCTCGCCACTCCTTCGGAGAAGGTGGTCCCTGTTACGTCGAATACCGTCTCCACTGACCCCCTCCATACCGTGAAATCTGACGTAGATGTTAGCGGCGGTATGGATAGCCTCGGGGTTCTTGAAGGACCGGCGGGTGGATTGACTGCCTCGATGGTGTTGAGGTCCAAGTAGCTTGGGTGGTTGTTGTAGTTGTTGAAGGATCGTCTTGGCATCTTGATAGCAGGTAAAAGTAGAATATTTAAGTTAAAATTCAATATGTGTATATGTGAAGTTACACTTAAAACAAATTCAGATCCTGATCTTTTCAGCAAATTCCTGGGTTTTCCTTAAGTAATAAATGCTCAAGGCACTACAATTACTTATTTTAATTCAAGTAAATAATACTCTAGGTACTACTATTATTTGAACTAAATAAAGTTAATAACATTATGATTTTCTCCTATCCCTAAGATAATTAATACTCTTGGTACTACTATTATTATAAGGTAAGTAAATAAGTAAATAATGGTAAAACTTTTATTAATCATTCATATCCTACCGACTGCGCCAATTTGTAGTGTGGTCGTGTGGAAAAGGGCATAATATGTAACTTTCATTAATTTATGAAATAAATTTAATTACTACTACAAATACTTATTTATTTGTTGGAGGGTATGAAAATGTGATAATAAAGGTTCGACCCAGGAATTACCTTACTTTAGACCGGATTTAAAGGAATTATGTACTAATACCAGGAATTACTAGTCAAGTGCTCAACAGATCATGGACGTGAGTGAGACGTATGGCGTACCTTGGAAGTGTTTTAAATGAGAGACGAGGTGATGTTTAGATGAGTATATGAAGTATTTATTCTACAAGAATAATATAATAACTGACATGATTTAATAGATAGCAGCACTTTTATACACATAAAAGTGCTGCGGAAAAAGATGAAGATGGATAAATAAACTACACATTTGCTTGAAACTTGTCCCAATTAAAACAGAAAAACAACACATTAATTGATACTATTTAATTGGAGGGGTTAAATTCCAAGAGCTGTATATTTTCACTTATCACATCTGTTGGCCATATGAATGGCTTGTTGGGATGACCTAATAGTATTCCAGGGATACTATACTATAAAAGGTCTAAAAAGTCTACAATACCCGCAGTGTGAGCAAGAGAGGAGCCACGGCCCCAAGGGTTGATGGCAATGAAGCCGAAACTCCACCCCTCTCTATTTGCTAATTTCATATTCATTCGGCGGAGCTGGCGCGGTGGGCGGAGGCGTCGGGAGCTTAATCTCGACCGCCTCTGCAATTTCATTCCTAGGCGGACGTGCCATTGTTTAGACCTTGTTCAAGTCACCCGTAAGTAGCCCGTATTCGGGCAGAATATCCTTCACTCGAGAGAATGCGTGCTTTCTTCCTCCAACGTATCCAGCATGGATATTGAGAGGCGTCGTGATCGTGTCAAAAATGGCCATAAGGCCAAGCAATATATCATTATATTTAAATACTTCGGTATCATTGAGATATCGAAACGCTCCGAGAAAATTTCCTTAAGAATTAAGATTATTACAGAAAAAGCGCGATACGCGCCCAGTTCAAGTCGCCCAGTGGCTTTCCGCTCGCTCAGTCTGGCTATCTTCTTGTCGTGCTCCTGCTTCGCTTTCGTCTTCTTTTTTTTTTGTAATTTTGAAATTTATTACTGTTTACAATAGACAAACATATACAGATATACATAAACTAAAGTAAAGAACACAACCACACATTGGGGTATCTGTGTGACAACAGTAAAAGTAAAGTAATCATATTTATATATTAAAATGTTTCATTATAACATTCTTCATCATTGTACATTTTAGAAACTTGATTATTTTGTTTCCTCATCCTCCTCTTGCGAAACTAGGTGCCTTTCGTAGGACAAAGCGGGGCATTTGTAGATTAAATGATGAGCAGTCTGTGGTTCTTCCAAATAGAGATCACATATTTCACTCGTGTTTTTCCATTTACTCAAATGAGAGAGAAATGGTCCATGTCCGGTATAGGCTTGGACAAGAAGTTGGGCATCTTGATGTCGGTGTTTGATGGGTTTTGGCTTCGGGGTTTTAAGCATGGAGCGTGTATGCTTCATCTTTTGGTCATTTCTATATCGGTGACACCATTTGTTGTAAAAGAAATCGTTAATTGTTTTCTTTATATAACTTGGAGGAACACCGACATTTTTCCGGATTTTGCTCACACTTCCATTTTTTGCTAGATGATCCGCAAATTCATTTCCCGTTATGTCATTATGACTTTTGCACCATTCAATATGAATGTTTTTCTTCTTTTTCCTTCAGTCAGGACCTTCTTACAGTTCTTCACTACCTCGCTAGTTGTAAGTGGGTTGAGAAGAGCTGCAATCGCTGATTGGGAGTCTGATCTAATTATAATATTTTTGGAGAATTTTTCTTGATTAAGGAGATCTTCTACAGATCTTGTAATTGCCACAACTTCTGCTTGAAATACTGATGCCTCTGTGTTCAACGATACCATTGAGTGGTGTAATGATATGTCACCCCTAGTAATTGCCCATCCAGACCCAGTATTACTTTTATCATCTTTTGAACCATCCGTGTAGATGATTGTATCGGGATTGGGGATTTCAAGGTTGTCCACCCAAATGAATTGTCCCTTAATGAAATAACTTTCATGGTTTGTGATGGCTTCCTCCAAAATTTTGTCGCTAGAGAACCTATGTCCACGACGTGTTGGAAGGATGCCAATACCATCCCAGGTGTTCCGCAAAAAATGTCTTGTTCTCCATCTTGATTGTGTTGCTTGCGCTTGGACATATATATCTAGAGGAGTTATACCCAGTACTGCTTCCATCCCTGCAGTCGGTGTTGAGCGAAGTGTATGGGTTATTGACAGAAGTGCTTTTCTTTGAACTGAATTTAGGATTTTAATCCCGTTTTTCTTTGAAGTAATAGAATGTCCCCAAGTAAGTGATGACTGGACTGGTCTGACCATTGCTTCATATAGCCATAGGACTTTATCCGGAGTTAAGCCCCATTTTTGGCCTATGATTGACGTATGGATCTTCGTCTACATTCGTAAAGGCTATCTTGATACGAACGTTCCCTTTGGCTGTATGGCGTACGGCAGCCATCTGGGCTGGATGCTCACTCTCCAATTGGCGAACGTGGGTTCGAAAACCAGACGAAAGGATTCATCTCGGTACCTTTGAGCTGGGGGACGGCAGCTCGATGAAGGTAGTTCTCTCACTGGGGAGTTTGACAGGCTCTGTCAGGACGAGTGGCATCTTGGAGTCGAAGCTGATGGTGACGGCATCAATAGTCATGGCTTTCGTCTCACCTCGGAAGGGAGTTAGTATGACTTCTTCGTTGCTTTCATTGAACTTTGCAGTTACTTTGTCATGTAGAGATATTGAAGCCTTCATACCTCTGTGAGATCCACAAGACAAAATAAAAGGGAGGCCTAGTCTTCGGATGACGATAGAACGCGTGAGCAAGGGCTCGGAGGTTCCCTCAATGCGAAGTTCAATCGGCTCCTCAGGACGTCCGATGACGAGGAGTTTGTTGTTGCCTGCGGCGCTGACCACTGTATCATCTGGGAGCAGAGAACGGTTGGGTACTGTTTGTGCCCAAACCTGCTCGTCCATGGCGTCGTAGCCTCGGTTCCCGGTGTCGATAAGAGCTTGGAACCGGGATTTGCCTATACGGGCCCAGGCAAATATTGGTTGGCGCTCCAGATGATTGAACAGATTCACGGCAGTGGTGCGGTTGGAGGCTGGAAGCTGTGCTGTACCTCTCCGGAAGCTTCTCTGTGTCTTGATCGTTGCTGTAGTCGGTCTTGTCGTCGGCGGAGAGGTGGGGGTTCTGCCCCCCTTAGGAGTTTTTTGGATAACTCCTTTGGCGGCGGGGCTGAGTACAGTTTCTACTCTGATGCCCCGGGGCGTTGCAGTTGAAACATCGTGCTGTTGTCTGGGAAGAGTGCTGGTCACTTCTCGGCTTCCTCTGGAGACTGCTTCTTTGGTATGACGCCCGTTGCTCCTTCACTATCCGACACTCCTCCGTCGAAGGTGCGGCAGGACCATGGATAGCACAGTGCTTGTGCTTCGGTTCTGTAGGTCTGGATGGCTGGATGGCGTTGAGGTCGGCGATGGACTGTCTTCTGGAGGCGGCTGCCATGGCGTCAACGTCCATCGGTTCTCCAGCTTGATGATTGCGGAATTTGAGAGCTTGGAGTTCCCTTCTATGGACTTCGTCGAAGTTCTTCATTAGTTCGTGGTTTGTGGAGTCGTTTTTCTTCTTCTCCTCGATATCTTGCTCTCGCAACCCAATCTCATAGCTGAGAACTAAGTTGCATACCTCATTAGCGCTTATTCCAGGTGATTCTCGGACCCGCATTCGTGCCAGCCTTGCTATTGTTCCGTCTACGAGGCCTCCGAGGAAGGACGAGATGAGTTGTCGGATCGGAAAGATATCCGGAGTCAGGATACCCGCGTAGGCTTGTTGAATTCCATTTATCCAACTTTGCACTTTCGTTCGCGTAGACTCTAGGATAATCATTGCATTTTCAGCGTTTTTGATTTGACGCAACCTATAATTAGTCCGATAATTTTTACCGAGGATTTCCTTTTCCACTTTTGCTAACTGAATAAGTGAAGTTTGCATTCCTCTGACTTTCTCATCCAGGCCTTTAACATTTTTGAGCATCTCCAGTTCGTAGTGTTGATCTGGTGCTCCTCAATTAAACCATCGAAGATTTCCTTAAAGGCCCATTGCATTTTAGCGTTTTTGATTTGACGCAACCTTAATTAGTCCGATAATTTTTACCGAGGATTTCCTTTTCCACTTTTGCTAACTGAATAAGTGAAGTTTGCATTCCTCTGACTTTCCATCCAGGCCTTTAACATTTTGAGCATCTCCAGTTCGTAGTTTGATCTGGTGCTCCTCCAATTAAACCATCGAAGATTTCCTTAAAGGCCCATCCTCCAACTTCCAATACCGACTGCTATCTGTCTTTTGGGTCTCAGTGATTCAGGTTTGAATCCCGCAATCTCTAACATCTCTTTTATGCTCTGACGAAGATCTTTGGCTATTATCTTGAATTCCACCATGGTTCGATTCTGAATCCAAGCCGATGAATGGTTGATGGTTTCATCTATAGTAACATCCAATAGCTTCTCGATTTCTTCTTCAATGTGTAGAATTGGAATGAAGGTCTTGACTTTCAGCAATGTTAGGGAAGTTGCTATTTGACCATCCGGGCTGAAGTAAGCCATAGATTTGATTTCCTTGAGTTCAATTGCTGAACCAGCGGAGATTAGTAGAAGTAGTACAATAGATTCCATATTGCTCTTCAGAAGTTTTCCTTAGACTGACTATTCCATGTTTGATTCGTCTGTCGAAGTAACTTCTTTACCAGTTTCTTCTTCTAATTCCCCACTTTCATGAGGCCCTGTTTTCTTGCTACAGACAGGTGACTCATCACTGGAATCCTGTGTATATCTGCGTTTTTCGGCTTGCAATTTTGAATATTTTACTGCAGCCTCAGGAGAAGCTCTTGTTCTCTTGAATTGCTTACGCATATCTTCACTTAATTGTTTTGCACCAGCCTTAAGCAATTTGGGGGCCTTGCTTATCCATTTGGGCTTGACTGTATCTAGAATTTCAATTAATTCTTCCTCTGCTGCTGTTGCTAAGTCCATATCTTCTGTGTCTGTGCTTCCCGTCTCCTCCTTAGCCTCATAAGAGATAGCCACGTCCGCCTTGTCACTTTCCTTTGAGTCATTCCTTCTTCTTCAGAGTCTTCTTCGTTGCATTTTGTTGACATTGAACTTGCTTGCACTTTTTGTGTCTGATGTAATTTTTTCATGTCTTGGCTCTTGTTGTTGACTCCTTGTATTACCGTAGAAAGAAATATTTATGTTCTTTTGACTAGGAATTTCATGAACTTCGCGAATAATCTTCTTATCTCTTACAATAAGAATATTAATGGGATTTCTTCTTTGGAAATATCTTCACCACAGTCATGTCTTAACCGATTTCTTGCCACTATCTTTTCTCCCTTCTTTGTTAATATTTTGACTTGGCGATCATTGATAACTTCAATTATTTATGAGGACCTGAATAATAAGTAGCAAGTTTTCTACTACTTTGTTTACTAGGTTCCCATAAATAAATATTGTCGCCTGGAGAAAGAGTTTTTTTGATGAACTTTTCTGTTATACTGCTCTCTGTTAACTTGATATTCCTCAATTGTTGTACTCTTACCTTTTCTAAAGAGTCTGCAATTACTTAAACCAATTGAGTTATGGTTTGAGGAGAACTTTTGATATTAGAATCAAGTTGTACCGCAGGAATAACAGGATGTGTACCAGTTACCAAAAAGAAAGGTGAATATTTCCTCTTAGGGATCGCTAAAAACCTTGATTGAGCTAGGGCTCCCGGTAGGCAAAGATGCCACTTGTTGCTTGGTAATCCTTCCTGGATCATGATAGCCCTTATTGATCTTTCAAGATCTAGTGTAATCTCTCAACGGGGTTGGTATGTGGTTGATATGCTGAGTTTTCTTCTTCCTTTGATTACACCTAATTCATCACAAACACTTTCAATTAATCTTGACACAAATTCCTTTCCATTATCTGTAATGATCTTCATTCCTGTACCGTAACGGGGAAGAAATCTTTGATTATATATTGATGATTTTCTCTGATGTGCGATCTTTTAACGGAAAAGCTTCAGGGTACTTCGTACATGCATCTATTATAGTTAGCATATATTGAGGATCAGATGCATAACCTTCATGCATTGGTCCTACGATGTCATGTAAAAGGTTGGAACCTTTCCCCTAACTGCAGTAGATGTTTGACCCATCATTACCGTAGCTTTCTGTTTCCGTAGTTTGGCTTTGATACATACTTCACATCCCTGTACTGCTTCTTCAATATCTCTATCCATTCGAGGCCAATAGAATATTGTTTTGCTTACGAAACGATTTAGTAATACCAGGATGAGCTGACATGTTATTAGAGTGTATTGTAGCCATAACTGATCTTTTACATGCAGAGGTACACAAATCTTAAAACTTCCATCTTCATCATCTTCCAAGTATAGTTTACCATCCATTAACTTTAATAGATTGTATACTCTTAAATATGAACGAAGCTCATTGGTTAATGAATTTGTTGTACGTTGCTCGATGTCTTCGGTTTCATCTTCTTTTTGATCCATTTTAACACAGTTTTGATATTCTTGTCTGTTTCTCTGATCTCCAACATACTCCATCAACAATTTGTTAGCCTCTTCGTAGTTGTTGTTTGGATTCGACCATTTCGAGTGCTTCAGGAGGTGGGTGAGTACTCCTCCGATGGCGAAGTTCGAGGCATCAGTTCAAGATGAATTCCTTTGAGAAGTTGGGAGTAACGGGACCGGCTTGCTCATCAGCCTGGCTTTGAGTTCCTTGAAGGCGTCCTCTGATCTTCATTCCATTTCCATCATTGTCTTTTCTAAGCAAACGGGTTAATGGTTCAGCTAACTTACTATAGTGGGCGATGAACTTCCTGTAGTAGGATGTCTTCCCTAGGAACGTCTGGAGTTCCTTGATGCTCCAGCGGTGTAGGCCAGTCGTTGATGGCCTCAGTCAGGCGTTCGGATGGGGATATTTGACCAATCCATATCTCATGCCCTAACCACGTGGTTTTCCTCACAAACAGTTCAGTCTTAGTCGTCTTGATACGGAGGATGCCTCTTGCGTGCGGAGTAGAATTCAGCGAACCTTGCTAGGGTTTGCATGAAGGTTACCCCTGTGATGAGATTGTCGTCGAAGAACCCGAGGAGTCCCTTCCTGTCTACTTGAGGCCCGTAGACTTGACGCATGAGTCTTGCATAGGTACCACATGCATTCTTCGGCCCGAAATGCATGCGGAGGAATTTGTAGGTCTCGAAGGGAGAGACTATGGTGATTCTCCTGGTCTTCCTCGTTGACCGGAACGGCGATGTACGTTCCAGCCATGTCGATGGCGACGAAGTACTTGACATCTCCAAGCTGGGGATCGGTCAGTAACTCCATGGAATGACAACAGGATAGTTGTCGGTCTTGGTGATGCTGTTGAGACGTCTGTAGTTGGTAGCGATCTCCAGGACCCATCCTTCTTCATCACGGGGAACTAGGGCGGAGCCCACTCGGATATCGTTGGTTCGACGATTCCTTCTTCCTGCATTGTTTCAGCTGGGCTTGGAAACACTTACGGATGGCGGGATTCATTGGGCAGACTTTGTTTTGATTGGGCTGTTGTCTCCTGTGTCGAGGGCGAATTCTAGGACTTCAGTTCTCCCACATCTGATGAGTCCTTTGGAAAGGATGTGCTTGAAGTGAACTAGCAGTTCGTATAGGAGGTTCTTCTCATTGGCTGTGAGGTCGGAATTGGTTTTGATCTGGGATCCGAAGAGGCATCAATTTCTTTCTCCATCTTCTCGGAGGTCTGGGTTGCTTCGGCAGGCCTATGTAGTCGGCGAGGAGATGGCTGGCTTCTTCGTAGTTGACATTGGGATCCACCAATTCTAGTTCCCAATCAGGCAGATTACCGTTGACACGTTATTCATGGCGGCGATGTGATTGGTAGGAGTGTACTGTGTGATGGCATTAATTGTGCCTAACTCCATATCACTTCTCAAGACGTATGGGTCTTCGTCTACATTCGTAAAGGTAGCTTGATACGAACGTTCCCTTTGGCTGTATGGCGTATGGAAGCCATCTGGGGTTGGATGCTCACTCTCCAATTGGCGAACGTGGGTTCGAACCAGACGAAAGGATTCATCTCGGTACCTTTGAGCTGGGGGAACGGCAGCTCGAGGATGAAGGTTAGTCTCTCACTGGGAATTTGAAAGGCTCTGTCAGGACGAGTGGCATCTTGGAGTCGAACTGATGGTGACGGCATCAATAGTCAAGGCTCTCGTCTCACCTCGGAAGGGAGTTAGTATGACTTCTTCGTTGTCTTCATTGAACTTTGCGGTCACTTTGTCATGTAGAGATAATGAAGCCTTCATACCTCTGAGAGATCCACAAGACAAAGAGGGGAGCCTAGTCTTCGGAGTTCCCTCTATGCGAAGTTCAATCGGCTCCTCACGACGTCCGACGACGAGGAGTTTGTTTTGCCTGCGCGCTGACCACTGTATCATCTGGGAGCAGGGGGCGGTTAGGTACTGTCTGTGCCAGACCTGCTCGTCCATGGCGTCGTAATCTCGGTTCCCGGTGTCGATGAGAGCTTGGAACCGGGATTTGCCTATACGGACTCAGGCAAATATTGGTTGGGTGCTCCAGATGATTGAAAGGATTCACTGCAGTGGTGTGGTTGGAGGCTGGAAGCTGTGCTGCACCTCTCCAGTACTTCTCTTTGATTTGATTGTTGCTGTAATCGGTGTCGGCGGAGAGGTTCTGCCCCCCTTAGGAGTTTTTTGGGTAACTCCTTTTGGCGGCGGTGCTGAGTACTGTCTACTCCAATGCCCCGGGGCGTTGCAGTTGAAGCTTTTGATGTCGTCTGGGAAGAGTGCTGCTCACTTCTCGGCTTCCGATGTAGACTGCTCCGTTGATATGTCGCCCTTTGTTCCTTAACTATCCGACACTCATCTGTCGAATTTGCGGCAGAACCATGGATAGCACAGTGTTTATGCTTCGGTCCTGTGGGTCTTGAAGGCTGGATGGCGTTGAGGTCGGTGGTGGATCGTCTTCTGGAGTTTGGTTGTCATGGTGTCGACGTCCATTGGCTCGTCAACTGCAGTTGCGGACTTGAGGGCTTGGAGTTCCCTCCGTCGATCTTCGTCGAAGTTCTTCATCAGCTCGTGGTTTTGGAGTCGTTCTTCTTCTTTTCTTCGATGTCTTGTTCCCGCAAGCCAATTTCATAGCTGAGGACCAAGTTGTGCAGACCTCGTTAGCGCTTATTCCAGCGCTTCTCTGACCCTCATTCGTTCGAGCCTTGCTACCGTCCGCGTCTACGAGGCCTCCAAGAAGGACGAGATGAGTTGTCCCGGGTTTATTGGTAGAGCTTTGATTTGCTCTTACCAATAAATTACTGCATTCTTGGAAGTAGTCGGCCGTTGTTTCGTAGGGGCACTGCTTCAGGGTCTCGAGGCTAACTTTGCACAGTTGTCTCCCCACCTTGTTGAGGACGCGGTCCATCCTATCCAGGAAATCGTCTATCGTGTTGATTGGATCGTGGGGTTCTGGCCCCGTAGTGTCTTCTTGAAGTCGAGACAGGACATTCTGGGCCCTGTACAGGTGTCCCCATCCTCGCGGAGATGATTTGGGCTATGACCTGCTGGATGCTGGCTCCAGTGACTTCGATAATGCATTCCACTGCATTTCTCCACATTGTGTAGTCCGTAGTGAGGTGAGCCGCGGAAGGTTCGTCTTGACCGGACTGTGGACGTTCATTCTCCATGGGTAGAGGTAGGCTCTGGGCTGTAGTCATCGTCCCAGTAGAGTGATGCGACGCTGGATGTCCAATCGGCGTTAGTCAACCAACTCGGCCCGTTCAGCGTTGGCCAATCGTTCGGCAGTCTTCTGCTGCCTTATGGCGTCTTCCTCTTTTGCCTAGCGGGGGGCTTCTCGTTAGCTGTGTCCTCGTCCCACGCTCATCTTTACTTCAAGTTAGTTGCTTGTACTTGTTTGTAAATTTCTACAGTTCCTTGATTTGGTTTGAATTTAAACATTAACTTTCTGGAGTTTCTTCTTGTTTAATCAGTTCTTGGATTTTGATTTTAAAAATTAAACAATTAACTTTCTGGAAGTTTCTTCTTGTTAATAAAATTCAATAACAATTAATTCTCTGTAGAATTTCTTCTTGTAATTGAAATCTTAAGTTCAATGAATATAACAATTATTCTCGGGGAATTTATTCTTGTTTAAAGGGATACTTAAGTTAGAATTTAGATTTCAACAATTAATTTCTCAAGGAATTGCTCTGTTAAATAAAGGATCTTAGAAATAATCCTCTGATTTCAAAATAAAAATAGATCTCTCAACTATTTTTAATTAATTGCTGGGACTGCCATTTCTGTTATATAGATCCTAACCGACTGTGCCAATGTTGTAGGTACCCCATTGGGAAACTTGAATTGCTACAAATAAAATAAGCTACATGCAGCTCGTCCAAGAACTTTTTTACGAAAGGTATTGGAACGATACCTAGCTCCCCAAAAGAGAAGATCGTTATTGATGGACAGTTCGTGGCGTTTGGACTTGTATGACTTGTTGGAGACTGCTGACCAATCCCCGCTCCGTTCAGCTTCCATAACGGTTTTGGAGTTCGAGTCGCTCCCCCACGGCCTCAACGAGTTGGTTGGTATGAGTCCTATCAACCACGCAGCAGGAAATGAATTGTTGGTTCGTCCCTATTAATAGTAGGGGGCATCGATGGGACCCCTTGAAAGAGAATCAGCCGGGTGTTGTCTAGGCCACGATGTAGTCAAAACGTGGAGAGGCGGACAGCGTATCTGACAGGCGAGCGAATATGACAGGTGGAAGAGCCTTGTTTCTCGACAAAATGTATTCCAAGGGCTAGTCCGTTTTTTATTTCGAAATGACGCCCCAATAGATACCTCTCAAACTTGTTTACTCCATAGATTATGGCGGTTGCTTCCCCCTGTCGAGCTGGGAGTAATTGTTTCCGCAGGCGAAAGTTTTTCTTGAGGCGAAAGCGATAGGGCGTTCTCCATCACTCCCCATTTGGGAGAGTACTGCCCCTAGGCCCACAGGTGAGGCATCCGTGGTTAGAAAGAGGGGCAGCGAAGGGTGTAGTGGCAAGGCATGGCGCTTCGGGTGAGGGCATGCTTAAGGGCCACGAAGCTCGACTCCATTTATTTCGTTCCATTAATAAATTCAACGTCTTTTTTAATAAGCGGTGTAATGGTTGCAGCAAGAGTAAGAGGTTCCGGATGAAGCCACCATAAAACTGTACCAGCCCCAGGAAGGATCGAACTTCCGATGCGTCGTTGCTTGGAAAGTCAACATTGGTCTTGTTAGTTCCGAATCGGGGAATTTGCCCTGCTTGGAAATTTGTATCCGAGGTAAGTGAGAGAATCAGCTAAAAATACACATTTACTTTCCTGCAAGCGTGCGTTAGCGTCTCGGATACGCTTAAAGACCCGTTCCAGGATTTGAAGAGCTGCCTCCTTCGTTTCTGAGTAGATCAGAAGGTCGTCGATGTAGACTTTGACGTTCGGATCCCATGGAACGGTTTTTTGTGCCTGTGCGGCTTGGACATGGCTGACGTGTACCGTAGCAGGCCAATGGGTGTGTGATTGTAAGAAGCTTTTTGATTCGTCGTCCAGTTCGTATTGCTCGTAGCATTTCCGGAAGTCTAACTTCGAGAAGAACTGTGCTCTCTGCGAGTCCCGTAAACAATTCATCTGGGTGAGGAAGCAGGTACAGCTGCGTTTCGACGACCGGGGATATTGTTTTGAGTATAGTCCAGCACATTACGAACATGGTTGTCAGGCTTCAACACAGTACAATGGGGGATGCCCATTCTGCGGTTTCCACTCGTTTCACGGTGCCTCTCTTGATCATGGCCTCAAGTTCCGCTTTGACGGCGTCTCTTAGTGCAAGAGGGACAGGCGACTACGCATAAATCTAGGGCGTGACCCTTCTTTGATGTGGACCTTCGCCTGCTCATCTTTTATTGATCCGGAAGTGTCAGAGAATATTTCCTCATACCTCCCTTTTAGCATCTCCATGGTAGTCGATGGGGATGAAACGAGAAGGACATTGGGTTGAGCGTTTAGTGTGACATGCCCAATCCCAAGCAGTCGTCGAAGCCTATGATAGGTTGGTCACCTCAGTGACGATAAAGTGGCACTCATTTTTCCTCTGAGATCCTGCGAACAACGGTATCTGGACAGCACCCCATTGTCTTGATTTCTCCTCCCCCCAAAAACCATAATGGGCCGTGGGAGAAAGGCGTCGGTGTATTTGACCAGCTAAGACGGAATGATGCTGACGTTTGAACCTATGTCCCAAGAGAGTTTGACCATCTTTCCGTCAACCTCCATTCGAGCAAATGCCCGCTTCTCTGTCCCCATCGTGTTATGGAATGTCGATATCATGTGGGACATTTTTCTGCTGCGACACACCCTCGCGAAGTGATTCAACTTTCCACAATTGAACATGTCTTGTCTCGCGCTGGGCATTGGTACTCCCCGCGTGATGCTCCCCGCAGTTGCCACAGTCCTTTTTCCGGGTATCTTCTTGTTTGTCTTGATGAAGGTGTTTTTTCTCGTTGGCTTCCACCAACGCTTGATGCCTTTGGCCCCCTTGTATTCGGATACGGCGTATGTCTCACTTCCCTTTTTCATGGCCTCGGTTTGTGCTTGAGAGGACTCCAGTGCCCTTGCCAATTGACATAGTGACTCCATTGTTGAGCATACCTCTCTCTAAAGCGACCTGTCTCAGTTTCGGGGAAGAAGCATTGCGCATCACGATGCCTCGTAGGATGGTGTCTTCTATGGAGAAACCGCAGTCGGAGTATATGTATTTGCAGAATTGTGCTTGAGTTCTTAGCTTAGATAGGAAGTCATCAAACGACTCGCCCACCTCCTGCTTCATCTCCCCGAGAGTGAAGCGCTCAAACTCGATAGCTTCCATGGGCGTGCACGCATCCGTTATGGCTCGCAAGCCCGCTGTGAAGACGTTTTCATCCTCTTGGACCTCATATCTTAAGGTTTTGTACCACTCATGTACGTCCGTACCGGCACAGTGGAGCCAGAGGGCCTTTTCCCTCTCCTTCGTGATGTCTCCCAGCAACGATAGGTAGTTGGTAAACTCCTCTTTCCATTTCAGCCACCTGTGGCCTCGTCTCGGATCCGTCAGGGAGAAGGGAGCTGGTTATGAGACGCTTATTGGGCGATGATTGATGGGAGTAACGACGTTATCTTCGTGGGATTTTGGAAGACGAACGATTGCAGGTCTGCGCCGCCAGCGAGCAAGAAGTCCTTCATGAGGGACATGACCTCGATCTTTCGTTTCCCCTGGAGCTCTTCCAAGCTCTCAACTACCTCCATATCCATGCAAAAGTTATTTAACTCCTCGTTAGGGTTTTGCCATCCTCGTATGCCACTGATGTGTCTTGTTACCTATAAGAAAATAGATGGACTGATGATATCATACCAGACTCGTCGCCGTTGTGGGTTATGGATGAGGGGAGTGAGCGAGATGCGAACGCAGCTAGTGTACGTGCTCTACTACTTATATATTTCACAGCAGTATTCTAATATAACAATAATAAGGAAATATAATATCGTCATGCAGAGGACTGGGCCCTACATGCCGTCATGATGCCAATACATAACAGAACCTTAGCTTGCGGGTCCAGGCGGTACTGTTCGTACCAGTAACGGAAGTCCAGTTTTGAGAAAACCTGCGCACCATTGAGGTTGGCGAAGAGTTCTTAAGGGTAAGGATGAGATAAAGTTGCTTGTTGACTATCGGTGACAATGTCTGAGTGAATTCACCGCATACCCTGACTTTTGCCGTTAGGTTTGAGAACAGTGACGATTGGAGACGCCAATCCGCAGAAGTAACCCTTTCAAGAGTACCTCGAGCAATCATGTCACGCAGGGCTAGGGGATCGGCATGAGCTCTGATGTATCGTGGAGTGGCGTTTTCTTTGATATGCACCGAGACTTCCGGGAGTGAAGAGATGTGAGAAGCATCATACTTAAGGAACTCCTCTTACTTCTTTTTGAGCGAGCTAAGATCACCCATCAGTCCAGATGAGGAGTGGAGCAAGACAAGCTCCAAGTCAAGGGATGCACGTGAGCCAAGAATCGGTTGATTCACGTTAGTCACCACGAAATTCAAAGTGTGGCGTTGGCCTTGGAGAATGACGGAGAGTGCAGTTATTCCATACTACGTGACCTTGCCTCCACCAAAAAGCCGTAATATGACCTGAAGAGCCATGGATTTGAGAGGTCTCTCCTGCCACCATTAGAATATATTTGGATAATAACTGTGACATTTGCTCGCAGAGCTAACGTTAGAGAGTGACGTCTCCACAAAAACGGATGAAGACTGTATATTGTCTTTTTTCCTCCAGTGTGAAACTGGAGACCAAAGTCGATAAGATATTTTATACCTGCGAAATTTATGCTCAAGACGTACACGATGAGCTTACAATGATGATTTAATATACTTTGAGATAAATTTTTACCAAAATTGATTTTAGTTTAAAAGTTAGATAAATATCGCTAAATGTTTATAACAGTGTAAGAAACTAGAAAATTATTTAAATATGCATAAAAACAGGAACAAATTTAAATAAAATATTTTATCGACAGCCTCCTCTGCCAGCAACCCTGACGCTTTTATCTTATGTTCTTCTGGAGATCAAATCTCTAAGAACAGGAAACACTTGAGCAGAATCTATAAATATATGACGTACTTAACGCTCCATTTACATATCAATCATAATTTAATTGCAGATGTGATTTTTAACGTTAAGTCAATACGATTTTTGACCCTAGCCCGAGCACCTTATTACATGAATAACTCTTGTCTAACCAACCCCCAGGGTAAAAAAGTCAGTAATGATAATATTATTTTCAACTAGTCTGTGCATATACATCAAACAGCTCTTCAACTTTGTTAGTTTTCGATATAAAAATAAATTGCAAATCCTATAGAGAGTTATTCTGAAATCCTCCTCCCCGTTTTATATAAAAATTAAATCAATGCATCCCCTCCACCCTTTTAGATAATTTTTTTAAATGAATTGCACACATTGGCCCCTTCCCCTTTTATATAGACTTACTTAAAATACATTGCACCCCCCCCCCCCCCTCTTATATTTAGATGTAGATTTGTCTTATTGTAACCCTTTCCCCTCGATTATAATGGAAATTTATATTCAACATTGTATTTTATAATCCTTACATAAAAAATGAATATGTCGCCCTTCACATTGCCCTATCCTATTGAAATTCCACACTCAATGAAGCTATATTACTACTCTCTTGCTCACACTTTGCCTCCTTGAAGTCGAATCACTGCATGGATAATATTGGTGGAAAGTTCTCCTGCTGAGTCCACTTAAGTTATCGCCTGGCAAATTCTTTTGCTAAAGGCTTTGTGGCAAATCTTAACCCTCCTGTCACAGAATTGGCCGACCAACTTACCAACATGTTGAAAAGAGTACGTCAAATCACTGTGACGTAAGTGAGGTTTTCTGACTAAAGAAACCTCGAAACGCGGCATTTATTTACTTTTATGCCAGTACTTTCCGTGTCCTCTGGCAGAACTATTTTGATACCTTATTTTGCCCTCATACACAATATCATCAAAGTAACCACCAATGTCCACACCACAGAACCTGACCATCCTACGCCTCCCTGGATTGTTGCCTACATGTCCTTCCTACCCTTGACACATGAGACCATATGAACAGCGTTAGACGTCTCCGCTTCTGCCCAATTAAAGAAAGCACTTCTCACATACTTATAAGGCGCCTAACATCATCTATTTTCAGTGTCATTTGAAGAAATAAATAAAAAACCTCCCTTACATATATATATGCATCAAGTGGACATCTCTGGAAACTCAAATACTTGACCACAAGCTTAGTCAGGATCTCCTTGTAATCTGAAATAGAAGAATGAGAACGCAGTTTCCTCCCTTTTACATTACCTTTGGAGGAGGACAAGAACACGTTAGGAACCCATAACACTTTAACGCATTGTATTTCTAAGATTGTGTCCCCTTGCCCAAGAAGTTCTGGTTTATTATATTTATAATGATTGTATTAACTACTTTTAAAAACTTTTATATGCCCATTTCTTCTTATCCACTTCCCTCAATGTTGAAATGTAAACCTTTGCTGTATGAAAGACCCCCTGCGTTCAAAAGCGAATGAGGCTGTGATTAATATATTATGTTATTTATTATCGATCACTGCCATTGACACACCTGCCCGGCATTTGTTCTCAACACCCTAGGCCTTCCGAAGAAGCATTTATTCTCTACAGCCAGGAGGAGCCCATTACATTATTTGTACATCCTATTTTACGATTCAGTCTTGATACAATTATCCTTCTTCTCCGGAAGAACTGCCATAAACCTCCCATATCATGACTGAATATAATACAAGACTACACGGCACCATAAATGACAGTCTTCAAGGAGTATTGGAACGGTTTGAAAATTTGTACTGGTTAAAAGGGAACCAAACACTGAGAATGTTGATAAATATGTCAAAAATATATATCACTGAGCTATATGCATAATTTCATTTGCTTGTTATGTACTTCATATATATATATATATATATATATCCAAGTTTATTTGTACATATGTATACTTAATGTATCACTATAGCTGTATATAAATATAATTATAATAAAATAACTTAATCCATTTTACTCATTTAAAGAATGTAAGTTGTAGCGATCATCGCGTTCTATGCAAAGAATTCAATGAACATAATAATTCAGTGTCGAGAGTAAAATAAGATTGTAATTTTTGAGAAACTAATAAAATCGAAAACCAATTTTAGCTTTTTTAAGGCCACCTTAAGTATTTCTCCAATTGGACCTCTTTGAGTTTTAGTTAAATAGCCTTGATCTTGATTATTTTAATAACTTCAAAATTAAGTAATGTGTTATTATGTACGGGAATGAAAATAAATAAAAACAATGCTTTGTTTCCATAAAACTATCTACGAAGCATGATCGACTCTCAGAGTTGAGGGCACAGGTTCGACTCCCGAGAGGGGGAAGGCCGATTTTGGTAAACCTCATATACAGGGTGATTCACTTAAATTGAGACTCAATATTACAAACTAAATCTTTGAATTAATTTTACACAAATATTTTTTTAAAACAAAAATGATTAGCACAATGTGTAATTTACAAAATGTATTTCAATAATTTCCACATATCCTCCTTTGGACTTCACTACAGCTTTGAACCTCCTCACGGTGGAGGCAACACAGGCAGGAATCTCTTCCTCACAAAGATTTTCACGGTCCAGGCACCCCCAGCAGTCAGAATGACCGGGTTTATCTAGAAAAAAGGAATACATCCCCGTGCAGCTGAGGGACTCTTTTCAGAAGGCAAAAGCCACCCTCAGTCATGGTCTGGCGGGAGTGACGTCGGACGGGAAGAAGGCACCAATTATCTTTGTCGAAGGGCGTGAAGATCGACCAGGCGGTTACCTGATCTTCTTTCAGAGGAGGTCGTCCCATGGGTACAAAGAGAGTATCCTACGGCTCTTTTACTGTTCCAACAAGATGGATCTCCATCCCATACCATTAATTGGTTCAAGCTTCTGCACTGATAATGTTGGCAGACTTTTGGTCCAAAGACTTGTGGCCTCCCTCCTCCCCAGATCTGAACCCAATGGACTTTGGAATATAGTCCATTCTGGAGACAGGGTGTGTAGCAAGTCCTGGCCATCGGTGGAGATTCTAAAGAAGAAGCTGATTCAGGCTGGGCCTCTTTGTCTGAGGAAGAGATTCCTGCCTGTGTTGCCTCCACCGTGAGGAGGTTCAAAGCTGTAGTGAAGGCCAAAGAAGGATATGTGAAAATTTATTAAAATACATGTTGTATATTACACATTGTGCTATTATTTTTGTTTAAAAATTATTTGTGTAAAACTTAATACAAAGATTGTAGTTTGTAAATATGTGAGTCTCAATTTAAGTGAATCACCCTGTATATGATTTTAGATTTTCAAAAGCATATTGTTTAATGTTATTTACCGATACAGTACTATTTCATTTGATAAACTTCATGAAAGTGCTAAAGACATTGAGTCAACCCATATCAATTTCGGTGTCCATAATTTTATATCGTGTGTAAATGCCTCGTGGACCTTTTGATAGCCAGTTTTTTTTTTCGTGGGTATTTACCTCGCTTGCTCTTTTAAAGTCAGTCATTTTCTCGTGGGTATTTTTGTCGTGCAGCATTTTCTTCGTTCGCCTTTTTCTCGGGGACATTTTTGTTGCGAGGCTTTTTCTCGTGAAGCCTTTTTTGCTTTATTTTTTTTACTTTGTAGACCTAACCTCGCGGGCTCAGTCGGGGGTCTCATGGGTTTAAATCTATCGCTGACACTTTTTAGGGAGAAAAGATACCCGACTTAAGAGTTTTGCACACCTCAACCGGGTGCCCCATGGTTTGAAATCTACCACAGACCCTTCTGAGTCGTTAAAAAAAACAGCTCATGTTTTTCAGACACTTATGAAACGCGATGAAATTAGAGAAAAACTATCAATCTCCTAGTTGTCCTGCTCTTATCAACACCCATGCACCTAAATCCCATAATAATTAGTAAATGAATATTACTCATAATAGCGGACGTAGAATGAAATAGTGTGCGCTGCGTATTTATATTCATCTGCAGTAAGTATTGTTGTGGTCATATCAATTAAAAAGTTTAAAATTACAATAATTGTGCTTATCTCAAAGTAGATTAGATCCTTCTTAAGATAAACAACATTCTGTTTACAAATAGACTCAGCAGTGGAGGCATTTGACAGTCAACTTTTTCTAAATGTCTTTAATATATAGCTAAACTTTGCTCAATAGTGCGTACTTACTTGAGCACTAAGCGGCCAGTCTGACATGTCGTAATTTATTGTATCGAATCCACCAGCCCAAGGGAATTCAGCACTCCACTTCCTGCTGATTTAGCTAATTTTAAATAGGTTATATCAGTGCCTTAGAGTAGGAGAGTCTGGACGAAAGACTGATCTTTCATAACATCAAGCTGACAAAAACCCATAATAAACAAATTTCATATCATAAATTATTAGGTGTTTGGATTTAATAGCAAATTTATGTTATTTTTATAAATCAAAGTGGATATATTTTTAATGTAAAAAGATGGCAATTGAGTTGAATTTCCTATAAATTGCATTATTTCTATTATTTTGCGATTATTTTGAGCAGAAATAGGAATATATGTTGAATAACAATATTATTGTTTTTCTAATTCTATTCTAATGTGGGCAGTCCTTCGTCAATCACGAAACCTTTTTGTATCTCTTGGGTAAATCAACAAAATGAGCTTCATGTAATACTTTACTTACGATATAAGCATTAAATGGCCGTTCCGGAGTCCAAGAATACATTGGAAGCATCCCACATAGTGCCATCGGATAAAACTTATATCTAAAGGTAATCCTATCGTACATCGCACAATTCAAGAGTAGAATGAGGCTACTGCCAATAGTTTCATTCTACTCTTTAAACTGATTGGACTCTGGAACGATCATTTGTTGCTTTTAATCTGGGTAAAATATTACAAGAAACCTATTTTGATGATTGATCCAAGATATACAAAAAGGTTTCGTGATTGACGAAGGACATTACGAATAGAATTAGAAATGCAATAATATGTTATTCAACATATAATCCTATTTCTGCTCAAAATAGTGGCAAAATCATAAAAATAATGCAATTTACAGCAAATTCAACTCATTTGCCATCATTTTACATTAAAATATAAATCTCCTTTGATTTATACAAATAACATTAAATTTGCTGGGTACGGTTACTTTGATCTCCTACCTGAGCTAGAAACAAAGAGAAACCACACTTCAACACGGCCATCGTGCTAACATTCCTCACAAACCTCTCTATTATTGTACTTATTATAGAAGGATCTGGATCCGCGAGTCCCGTTGAACATATCATGAGCCGAGTCAGTGCTAGGAGCGACCACATTGATGAAGGAGCTCCCAAACGTCTCGTCTCCTCCTCCGATCATTGAGGAGGAGGATGAGACGGGGCAAATATAATGACTGGAATCATGCCACCCGTCCACTCCCATTCGAGAAATTTGATCCCAAGCAATGATGAATCAATATAAACAATAATAAGAACAAGACAGGAGCACTCTGGATAACGAATACTTTTTTTCCTTCTTCTTCTATAATAAGTACAATAATAGAGAGTTTGTGAGGAATGTTAGCACAATGGCCGTGTTGAAGTGTGGTTTCTCTTTGTTTCTAGCTCAGGTAGGAGATCAAAGTAACTGTACCCAATTTGCTTTTAAATCCAAACAACTATTAATTTATGATATGAAATTTGTTATGGTTTTTTTCAGCTTGATGTTATGACTCATCAGTCTTTCGTTCAGACTCTCCTACTCTAAGGCACTGGGTTATATGAGGGATGAATAACCTTTCTTTTAAAGAAACAAAGCCCAAGTTCTTACTCGTGATAGTTTGAAAGGAAAGGATTGTGAATAGTACATTGTATTGTAATCTCTCGACTATTGAGGTGTGAGCATAAGCCCACCTCCAATTTGGGTTCAGCATGTCACAAGTATGCAATATTGGAGGTTGAAACCCACCATAGTAAATTAAAAGTATGGCTCATGTAGGTCTCAAACCGATCATAACATTCATAATCATTGAGAAATTATAGACCATAAGGATAAATAGATCCTCCTCACTCTGACAAAAAGTTATGGAAAAATAAATATAATTGAGTAGCCAAAATCTACCAGAGTTGATTGGCGAGCTTGTGAGAACGTTGCATCCTTAGCCAATCAAAGCTTCTGCGTCACTGATGAATAAATGAAACAACACACTGATTATTAGGAACGAGGCTTGCATAAAATTTATTTCCTTTTTAAATCTAAAACTTTTTTCAACTGAAAGAAATTTAACTACAATTAATATTCCAGGTGTAAAAAATAATATTTTGCTCTTATTTTTCGTAGAAAAATATTAACAAGAATAATGATATAAAATATAATTTTTTGAAATATATATGCATGTATATATAGGGGTGGGGAGGATAGAATAAGTATTGTAGGTGTGTGGGCGGCGGAATTTGAATATATTTTTAAAAAGTGAATAAATAGATTTCTTGTTCTTTTTCCCTCTTTAGTTTTTGTCTATAGTTTGAAAAAAAACCATTCCGTAAATCTTCTTAGTTGTTGAGCGGCCGTTTGTGATTCTTCTTGTAGTCGCAGGTTTTCCTCCCTGAGACTGGCAATTTCTTCCTCCAGACTGATTTTCTCCTGTGACTGGCTGTTGAGACGGCTTTCCAGCAGGTGAACCTTTTCCACGAGGTCTCGCATCTGCTTTTCGGAAATGGAGGAGAGAATGGACTTGGCCCCCCCGGGGTTGAGCCCGTGGACTCCATCATGAGGGCGGACATCATGCGAGAGTCGGAGGATAGGGCTCTGAAAGGTGATAGTAGTAGTAGTAGTATTAAGTAAAGGAATATCAATTAAAGGACGACGATGTAAATATAATGATAAGAATCTTGAACAATTGTTCATGAGATATATTACTCTAAAAATAAGATTATTTGATATATATATATATATGTGTGTTAATCTATATATATATATATAAACCATCTTGAACGATATAATAAATTAGAGATCAACCGACGAATTGACATCGGTGACATTTTTATATTATAAATGTCTTTAGGTTCTTGGGTAATTCTATCACTTCTGACTTGTACAAAATGACACTATAAATATATCAGGTAATGACATCAAAGTGTAGTAACGGTACACAAGAAGGATGGAGCAGATAAAAGATTAAGTAATAAAATTCGTACAACCTCTATGAGATATATGTGGGGACTCAAACTGGGATTAATTCATACACTATATTTGGAGCAAACGACGACCAGTGTCATGAATCTTGAAGGCATAGTAAACAACATAGTATGGTTATTTTGATAACAAGCCTATCTCGGAGTTTTTGCTTATGGCATATTTAAGTATTTGATTTGATACCACCTTAGTCATTTAATCTTACTTATGTTAGCCTTTCTATTGAATATATATATATATATTATCCATTTCTTAGTGACGTAATTACGTATATATTTAGTTCGATTTTAAATAAGACTTCTGGTTGACTTACTCCTTGGAAGAAGAAGAAGAAGCGTTATTATTGCCCTGCATTTCCGTGGTGATGGCCTTTGTAGCTGTATCGACTAGACTTGTCCAATCCATTTCTCGAGAGACGTCGGGCAATGGAAGCGGAGTGGTTGAGGAGGAGGAGGAGGAGGTACTGGTTGCGGGAGGCTGCTGTTGCTGCTTGAGGGTGGTGTCCTTTTGATCACTGTGGAAAGGAACCAAGGGGTTAAGAAATAAAAATGGTGTTTCTATAAAGTTTCTATAGTTAATGCATGACGGACGACCATAAGACACCGAGAGGATTCAAAATATTGAAGAGGAATAAGAAAGTATAATTAAATACGATAGTTAAAATATTATTATATATATATATAGTTAATAATTATAATATTATAGTTATTTAAAAAATGGATAATGTGTGTTCTTTATTGCACGCTTTTAATACTTCAATTGTTGAAGGTTCATGCTTATGATTTCATTGTATGTCTGCATACGCAATGTAATATATACAACTATGTAGAATGGGCATTCATTTCTTATTGTCTTCTCTACAACATCAATGTTTTTTTTTTGCTCATGTCTGGCGATAAATGGGTCATTACTGTGACTATTAGACATAGAAAAGTGAGTTACCAACTGGAAAAAGGATATGTAATGGCGCGAGAACTACCTTTATCCCTAAGTATAACGACAACAACATAAGATTATTCCTTGAACACTATACTTTTACATCTCCGCCGTACTGCAACGCACCTTTTATCCTCTGAGGATTTATTATTCGGACTGGTTGAATCGCTGGAGAGCACCGTGGCAGGTCTAGCCATGTGGAAGAAATTGGCGGACTCTGGGCTTGCAGTCAGACTTTGAGAAATATTTTCCCTAGAGCGGGACTTGATGAGACTCAATTCCGCGCCTAGCTTGCGGGGCGGTGTTCTCCCTGGGGAATTACTGCTGCTGTTCTCTGAGGAGGCCTGTAAGCAAAGGATAACACATATGGTTAGCTACAAGAGACGATGATCAATAAAAGGTTGTCACATCCAAATTGATACTATATATATATATGATCACAGAATGAGGATTGAATAGCATCAAAGAAGAGCAATTAGGAGCATAAAAAAGATGGACAATTGAATGGATAGGTGTCAACCAATGGGGATGGTCCACTAGTTTAAAGTGTCCAGAGGCACTCGTCGATGAAAAAAAAAAAAAAAAGGTGACGTTCTGATGCTAATATGAGACCATAATTTAGTGTTATAAATCCTGGGAATAAAGGGAGTGCGATAGCCGGTTGCTTTAAGGCGTGTTCAACTCTTAATGGGCACAGATTCGAATCCCGAGAGGGGATGGTCATTTTTGGTCTAACTTATAGCTAAGATCCTAGGTTCGATTGACTAATTTATTGTAAATTTATATCCAATCGGATGCAATTCTATAGAATCATGTGACACCAAAATTATTTATATTATACTTTAAAGATTACAAGGACATAAGACTTTGTAGTAGGCGTAAGCCATTAAAATTACTCATTTTAAGACCCGTTATTTATTTATTTTTAACTTTTTTCAAGCATCATTCATTCTCATTGTATGAATCCACGTAATGTAACGTCAAATATTTTTGTCGTTTTTCTTAAACCAATATTTATTTTTGTATGACTCACTTAGCAAAAGATATAAGATCCAGGGACGTATTCAATAAATTCATAGAATGGGATGTGTCAGTTTCGGACCGCAGGTCGTATATTCGACAACCCTGTTTTAGGCTTTATAACTATAGCGGTCAGCGGTCAAATATCATCCATCTTACCATAGTTTACCCCTCAGAAAATTATACTCTATATAAACTATCTGTGTACAGCAGCCACCTGTATATATGTAGCAGCTACTTCTTGGGTGGCAACTATAAGAAGACAGATTTTACTGTTTGACAATTTTGCAAAATAATAATAACTTCATTCCTGGATCTTAAACAACCGACCTATAATAATATAACAGGACACTAAAAAGAGAGCAAAATGACGTAAACCAACCTAAAATGGCGTCCTCACTGTTTGAAATAATTTAGTGGTCTAAAGATATGATCGGAAAAAGAGAAAGCCTACGATAGCGACGTCACCTACCTTATGAGACGGAATGAGGTGTGATTTGTCGTTTTTATTTTAATTACATTTGATCTTTGACTGCTTAAGAATAATTATTTCCTTTCGTTTGTGTCATAATTAAGTATAAGATGAATCCCATTAGGGCTTTTTTAAGTCGAGGATTTTTATTTGCTCTCTTTATAGCTTCATTTGTGCATTCAGTTATTATTATCTAGTCTGTAATCCAAACAGCATTGTTATTCAATTGTTAAACAGTCATGCGATATTCATGCACATAAGTTGCACTATAATAAAAACCATACCTTCAAAGTTGAGTTATTGGCTGCTGCTGCTGACGTATTGTTTGCATTATCCCCAGTGCCGAGCTCGGGACCAATGAGCTTCATGAGGTTCTCTTGTAAAGTATTAGAGTTGAGATTAGCAGAGTGCCTGTTTGAGCTCCGAGACACCACTTTCTTCTTGGGCTGAGCGGATGAGAGATCCCCACCGTCGAAGGAGGAGCGAAGTAATACATTTTTAGGACTGTGGTTTCGGGAACCCTGGCTAGAAGGGGTCAGGGATCCTCCTCCGCCAAAGGATCGACGAATCCGCTGAGGAGATAAACTGATACTACCTAAATAAAAAGACAGAGATAAATAAATATTTCATCATTTGGGGGCACCACTTTTCATTAAATAAATATAACCCTCTCACCAAAATGGGCCCTAATTACTAGAAGTGCAGCAGCTAACGTAAGTATTGCTTAGTGTTTATAGTTTTGTGTATAAATCAATTGCTAAGAGAAATGAATAAAAGTTTGACTAAAAATTATTGAACATGTCTGATTTACAATTATATATATTTTATACAAAAAATAAGCACAATGTGCATCATCTTTTGTGCATCCTGTTTTTCATGTAACTTCTATTAATAAATTAGAAGGGGGGAAAGTTTATAATATTGCAAGATAACCCTACGCTCATTTTGTTGGTTTCGATATTGCTAAAAAACAAGATGTAAATGGATTTACGTCAGCCGAGCTTCTAGTACCAAGGTTTTTGTTAGCAAAATTGGAAGCTAACTACTACTACTTACTTGCAGATAGTTCATCCTCACTCCGTTGAGTTTGAGGTGCAGTTGAGGTTGAGGAGGAGGCGTCTGAGGTGGCATTGGGATTGGATGTAGGGATGTTATTATTGACATTAGAAGTAGTAATAATAGAGTTGTTGTTATTAGGAGGCGATGATGATGTTTTGAGAGCAGAGAGTCTCTCGTGCTGTAGAACAAGGTCCAAAGGAGGCTGTTGGACCCTGGAGGAAGAGGAGGGTTGATTCAGTTCGTACTCCGTGAGATACGTGACCTTTGCGTCATTGGAGCGTTTCTCCTCCCCGTAGTTTCCACCGCCAGGGTCAAAGTAGAGGGAGGAGGAATAGGATGAGCTGCTGCGTGGATAGGGAAGGCCTAGCTGCTGGACAGAGGAAGAGAAGAAGGATGGTGATAGTTGGCCTTGCCTAGGACACGATTGGGAAGGGGCGGTGGTGGAGTGGAAGTCTCGTTTCCATGGAATGGATGGTCTAAGGCAGGGGGGTTAACTCCGCCGTTGCTATTGCCGCCAACGCCCCCGCCGCCGCCACTCCCCCCAAGATGGTTGTGATCCGTGAAGTCGTACCAACGCTCATCACTGGAGTGACCCGATGAAGAACTCGTTAAGGTGTTCTGAAATTGATGAAAGAGATTTAAAAAGGAAACTTTAAAATCATACATAAATACATATATGTAAGTAGAATTGAGTTCCCTTGTTAAGTGTCTACACACCTTTGTAGGATTTACGGCATGATCCAAATTTAAATATGGGGTTTGACACACTTATTAAACTATATAAAATTACTCCTTGTGCCGGATTTCTGATAGTTGGGACTCACACTTTAGAAGCACCCTAAAGAAGTTATTGAATGTCTATCTCATGTCTATTTAAATAAACGATAATATAATTAAGGGATTTGTTGTTTTCAAAGCCGTGAAGGTATGTACAATTAACATGGAACTATCCAGGAAGGGAAACAATTAAAAATTTCAGAAAAACACAAGAAACATAACATTATCAAAGAGCCAATTAAAAACTTCATTTGTTAAAAATATTATGAATGTGGTAGTGCAGAGATATTATACCTAATTTTAGTTAACAATAATATATTTCAACGTTTATTTATGTTACAAATTATTTTTTCACTCCATTCTACTAATTTATAAGAGGTTAGCAAAAATGTCATTTAGCTCTTACCTCCTGCGAAATGAGAGGAAACCGATTCTCCGCAATGAGTGACTTTCTATTAGATCCAGCCGTGCCGTAGTCGGATGCTGGATTATGAGGACTCACACTTCTCTCATAACACATTTTACCGTTGGATGGCTCCTGTCCACATCCCCCAGTCCTCTGAGAAGAATTATCCTCCCCAACCACGTTTTCGTAGTCCCCTCCACCTCCGGATTCATCCTCAGGGGTTCCGTAGGGATGAGGACAGTTTCGGAGATTGCATCCTCCACGGGGGGATCCGTCGGGGTGGGGGGTATCACAGTTACGGTCACAGTCATAGAAGTCTTGAGGAGCTCCACCATGTGTTCATGAGTGAGAGCGGAGACGTGGTGCTTGCATATCTCCACGAGGCGCGAGCCTTGTCGAAGCCCCGTCTGCCAGGCATAGCCGTAGTTCTCCACTTCCGTGATGAGCCCGTCGTGCTGGACGTGGAAGCCCAGCTGGCCCAACTGGTTGCGTCGGAGGGTGAACTCCTGGGTAGGAGCACCGGTCGTCACGGCCTTGAGACGCTGAGATATTTCGGACATGTCCTCCGTCTCCCAATCCTTGGAATGAAGAATCAAGGCCTCACCTTGGTGGAAGTAGATCCGGATGGAGTTGGCCAAAGCCGTCCAACCCAATATGGACTTAGTGGCTGTGACAAACATGACGTCCCGGTGAATGTTGTCCAGAACGAGAACGATAGAGTCTGCTGAGATGGCCACGAAGGCGTATACCTCCTGACGCGTGAGGCAATCTTCCGCCACGACACGCCAGGAGAGAGCACCTCGAAGAGAAGCGTCCGGAGAAAAACGCGGCTTTAACTTGTCCTTTTTCTTGGGACCAAAAATACCTATGGTCAAAATAATCGATTATAGTATGTACATTTCTATGGTGTATTCTTGCTACATGTCAAATGTTATCAAATATTTATATTATATATTTTATAATGATTCTCATACATTGCGCATTTTTGCGTGTCATCAAATGTTATAAATATATATTGTGTGATGTAAATGTTTTCATTAGAATAACAATTTTAAACTCTAATATTTATGTACGCATAAATACCAACAGAATAAAGAATGTAAATTTGACACAAAAATCGTTAATTCTTAATTAATATACTGTTGTAAATGAATTAACTTATTTCATAGATAAATACTTTCTTTAAGCAAAAATGTCAGAAGTATAATAATAATGAATATGTCAAATTGATGGTTTCATTCTTTTAATGGTATTAAATAACTGATGAATTTATGGACTCTTAAATATTATTTACTGAATTTGGATCCTGATTCCAGGGTTGTGGGAGTGCTGAAATTCGTGGCAAGGTCCTTGAGGAGCTCTTGCCGCGTGCGTATTGCCATGCTAACGAATTTGTCTGAGTGATGGGCAGCATTCTCGGCGTTGATGATTTTCGTGAGTAAGAAGTTGGCAAAGGCCTTTGACTTGTTGAACCGTGCACCCTCAGGAATGGGCGGACCGAACATGGGAACGGATTTTGACCGACTCACAGCCACGCTAAGGAAGTAAGAGAAACGGAGAAACTCGTTAAATTAGGATTCTTAATAATAAATCTGAGTTTTTTTATAATAAATTGGCAGCAGGATATACAAAGTAATTTAGTCATCTAAAAGGCTTTCAATCCTGATCTTATGTTTATTCGTAATAATATGTATTTAATACATTTTTTTGAAGATTTAAGGAGAAAATAATAAAAATGGGCAAGAAGTACTATAATGCTTATATACATCTATGTATTTTTACGCAATTCTACCTACTTGTTTATAATTGTATTTTATATAGTACAATTTTAATTTCATCAACTTTATATATCTTTCAGGAGATGTTTTATCATGAAAGGGGCATACTTACTCCCCAATACCGGATTGATATTCTCAGTTTGCAGCATTTTTAAATAATTAATAGTGAAAAACATGATTGGTTGCTTATAACATAAGGCTGATTTTAAATTATGAACATTAAAGAAAGGTTTAACTTTAGAAATGCATCTGTGTAAGTGGGATTCTATTGTAATATAGTGATAAACTTTGCATTTTATTGAGGGAAAATAGATCAAATGGTAGATCCTCCTTTAGAGTAAAAACTATCTTGAAACGAACACTCAATGCGCGTTAGAGAAGGACTAAGAGATACACTGGGTATTAATCCGTTGTGATATGAATATAAAAACAATACTTTATATAGATTTCTATCAAACTTAGAGTATATTATAAAATCTTCAAGAGGAGTTATTGTCTCACCTATATTGAGTATTCTCAGTGCATGGATTATGTGCCTGTACAACGATAAATACGTGTTGGAATTGGGATTTGATGTTGGGTATGAAGGGTAGGGCTCCGGGCTCTTGGAAGACGACAGTGACGATGTCGTTTCCGATGTAGCGTTTCCGGGGCAGCTGCTGTCGGTTGCTGTTTGTGAAGGGTAGGAGAGTGGAGACGTGAAACATGATTTCGCTACCGTTCTCGTGCTCCGTGTACACTGAGTATAAACCCGTGGAGTCGTCTGAAAAAAATGTTATACTCCTATGAATGAACCGTCAAAAATAGGGTGTGTCTTTGGGGACCAAAGGCAATACAAGTAATAGTTATTACTTCAATAAAAAAGTAACCAAGAGGCGTGATGTTAATATTTTTGATGTAGTGCCAATGGGCCTGGCTAATCCAGCTTCTTTTTAGGCTTTTAAATCAACAAAATTCAACGATTTTATGATAACATATAGTGTAGATGCTTACTTTATCACAATATCAAGCCATATAAATATCGTAACTGGTTAATATTTGTCCTATGTTAATTTAATTGCTACTCTATTTGTATGTTGATAAAATTGAAAACGAGTCCTAAAACCCTCAACACCAGTACAGGCTTAAAGAAGAAAGGAATAGGTCATATAAAAAGCAGATGACTTCTATCTTCTTCAGCATCCTTGTGATCCAACGTTAATGAATTAAATCACAAAATAATTTACATTACATCTTATATTCGTGACAACAAAAAAAACGTGAGAAAATTACTGGTAGCCAGGGGAAATACAGTATTCATTAAGGCACACTGAATTTATACCGTTTAGCTTTAATATATTTTAAGTGATATGTATTTTATTGGCCATACATACTTTAAAAGCAAACACATTCTTCCATGAATTGTACTGATTGTATTATTAATCTTCTTCCTTACATAATGACTAGAACTATAATTAGTATGCTTATTCAAAAACATTGCAAGGATTAATATGGGATTTTGTGATCAATATGATCTTATTGCAAACGTTGATTTTCAATATTGCTTATTTTGTTGACTGTCGAATGATTTTGTTAGGTGGTTTATTCGCTCTTTTGTGTCAGTCTCATATGATGAGCGATAACTATTTAAAACGATACAGATTAAAAAATAAAACTCAGAGATAAATATCGTTTATCGCTCATTTTATGGTGAACAAAGATAATAATTTATATCATATGCTCTTTAGTTATGCTCTGTTTTCCTGTCTCTCGAATAATAAAAGCTAACTAACCGTAGGCCCTTCAAGTAATCTATCTATATATCAATTCACCAATCTCTGTCCGTCCGTCTGTATGTCCGCACGCTATCTCCTCCTATATTTATGGTCAGATTGGAACTTTGAAGGTACCTAGGGAATCCTTGGGTCAAGGCGGACCTAATAAAACTATTTGCAAAGTGATGGGACCAGAAATGAACCAGAAAATTCACCTTTTCTGATTTTACTACCTACTTTTCAAGGTAAAGAGAGGAAAAAAGAAAAAGCAAAAAACATCTCATGTGTCTTAAACATATTCTTTGTACAAAGTCAAACTTTTTATGAGGAATGTTTGTACAAACAAAAAATTATTGTAACTCATTTTACATTTTGAAAACCTATTTTATCTCCACAAAATCCATGATACAAATTTTAAGAAACTTATGTAATATGAACATATGGGCGCCGTAGGCGGCCAAATATCCGAGTATATTTTATGTATCTATATTATGAGCGGCTCTTACTTTTGTTGCATAGGCCAGCCTTATACTTGGAGAATCCCTTGAGCCTCACTTTCTGACCAATCATTTCCAAGAATTCGTTGAAGGCTGCCCCTCCTTCTTCGTTGTTGTACATCTCCTCCTCGGTTTGTTGGCCTTCGCGGCAATACATGAGGCCAACCTAGGAGGAAAGAACCATAGAAACACATTATTAGAGAATGCTAGAAAACAAAAATCATGACTGAATCCAATTACCTAGGACAAATACAGAAAAACAAGTAATAGAAAGTAGCATAAAAATTAAGAATTATAAATAACAAAAAATAAAATATAGAACTTTTAAGCTTTTTTGGGGTAGATATGGATGGCCAAATAGGAGACAGATGATCATTGGAAGCTGAGCATTTTGCATTTTTTTCATTTATGCAAAGGCGTGAGAAATTTTGCGTCGTTAGTTGTACATCACCCATGGTTTAGGATGGTAGTGTCGTCTGCGTAAGCTTTGATATTAATCCCTTCAATTTATGATAGATGTCTTAAAAGAGGATCAGTTGCAATGATGAATAACAGGGGAGAGTTTGGATCTCCCTGGAGAGAGCCTCTGTTTATTTGGTAAGTGTATTGTTTGGCACCATAGCCAAGGGTGTTTTTTTTTCATTAATCACTAAATATTTACTATACTTCTTTCATGAAATCCATATGTCTAGTATTTAGTAAATAGGAATTGAATGCATTTTCAAGTGCTACATGAGTTTTTTAGTATCTTCTACTTGAAATGTTTGATAGATAGTAAACTTGGCATTATTTACGCGTTCGTCTGTCAATGGGATGTCTGTGCGTTGTGACCTTGAACTAAATACGACGTCATTTCAAACTGACTCACAACTGATCCGCAACTAGTATTAATAGGGCGGCATTAGATAGCGGATGTGAGAAGAAGACTGTGACATTTCAATACAAATTCCATGTATCACCACCACTTATTTGTTTATAAAGTCATGAAATAATAATGAACTGATGCTCACTCACTCAAGCAGCTTTTTATCTTATATATACATTCAAATCGATAGTTTTTTTAAAATTCGTTTTACCCGCAGGAGGGGCGCATTAATTTCTTGAAGAATAAAAACCAGAGTGTAGACTTGTGAAGAAGTCTAAATGGCCTTAACATAAATTTGAATCACGGGGATTCCTTAAGAACCATATGCTTTGCATGCATAAAATCCAATTGTTTCCATTTCCACAGAGTAGTTTCAAGAAGTAAAATATGTAATTGTGAGCTCCTCTAGTTAGAATTATGGATGTTATGTATCAAAAAGAAAAAAAAATATTATATGTCATGTATTAATTTGCCTATACTACATAATGTAATCCCATGAAGAACAAGCTCATAAGGATACTCAAAAACCAACATGGGCAATATAATACTTCATATGTAAATAAAACTATAATGATTTACTAAATCATTTAAAATAACTATGTAATAAACTAAATCTATATCAGAGATTTTACATCTAGGCGTGATGTGGTTTTTCGCAATAAAATATATATTTAATACTTTATTAATATATTAACCAATAGAGACAGTAGAAAGTTATCTAATATCAGTCTGGGTTACTTACTTTGTACTTATTGTGAACATAGGCCTCGTCCAGTTTGATGAGTTCTTCCTCACAAGGACCCGATAGAACGCCCAAATGTAGACTAGTAAAAAAGAAAATAAATTATGTATTATATATTTATAAATAATTAGAAACAAAATGTTTTAATAAAATAATTTTGGCGAATAAAGTGAAATCGTAAAAAGTGTTTTGATTTAAAACTTGTATACCTGTTCATTATCAAATATTTGATCTGAGTAAAACTTAAATAGGATCCCTGAATATGTTCGTAATGTTGAGATAATGAAAATAAGATCTTTGAGCATTTTTTGATTATCCAAAATATCTAAGTACCTAATATTTGCATCCCTTAATTGTAAAAAGCCAAATTTTATAAATCGTAGCAAATGATAATTATATTTTGTGAAACTCGATCCTTTACTTTTCCCCTCATGTCAACTTTGTAAGCATCGAAATATCCTTTCATATATCACTATATAGTTTTATTAATTAGCACATATGTATAATGTCTATATTATTCGCAGTTGTACTACCTAGATAGAGTGAGCTCAGGGCAAATAAACTCTAAGACCTCCTTTGTGGGATGGTTTTAATTTTTTCGGACTTGAGGCAGGGATGGACTCTTCCAGGACGCATCCTCGAAGAGGCAATAGCTCGGAGCTTCGCACCATGATACGATACATGTACTGGTCCTTGGAGGGATCATCCAGTCTATCAACTCCTGGGCCGAAAATGTCATGAGTAACCTTCTCTCGGCGGATGGAAATGGCCACGGCTCCAAGGTTTTCATCGATGCCGAACCAGTTTTGATGTTCTAAATAAAAAAGGAGAAAACTTTATTAGATTGTATTGATGCCTTCATGGAAATAATATGCATACTTCCGGTGTACAATCAGAAAGTAGGAGTAAAGGAAGAGATATATAATATACCTTCTCTAGGTACGTTGATGACCGAATTGGTCTTAATTTAATTACTAACATTCTAAATACAATCGTTTGACAGATCCGGATTATTCATAACTGTTATTTAAATTTCATATGTAGAAAATACAAGACATAATAGATCATTTAATCAAGAAATGATTTTTGAGACCATTAATATGATTTAGTCCAGGGAGTAATATTCCATTACGCTATTTGGGTCACTTAAAGGGTAATATTAACAAAGTCAATGAAGGCTTCGTTCATTCGAATCCTGGATATCAGTGAGGAATAATAAAAGCCGTGCTGCCATTATAATCCGCCCTAGCAGGCGCGTTTAACAATGCTAAGTTTATAGAAGCGTATTATTGTTAAAGTGGAGGATGTTTTAAAGAAGTCGGATAATTCAAAAGCTCTGTTGTGTAATGTTAGGATCCAGTGGTATATAAACCCCCTCAGCAGTATATTTTTCGAACTACAGTCGGCCCTCCCTACTTCGCCCCTCGACATCTCGCAGTTCTTTTACTACGCGACGACGGCTTGGCTCCCGTTTTTCATATATCTCTAAATTTCAATATATATCAACATCGCGACCCTCATATATATCACGGTGGTCGTGTAGTGGATCCGGGTCGTCACGGCTTTGCGAGGGACGACTGTACATGGTCATTGTTTTTATAGGCTGAAAACTTCTTGCTCCGGACGGATTTTACACTTCTTCTTTTGTAAAAGTTGAGTGATAGTGGGCGAAGATGATAATTCGTGTGGCATCTTTGCTTTATAGATGTATGAACCCTTTTCGTTGATTCGCAAATTTTACTTGGTAATAAGTATTTGATAATCGCGCAAATAAATAAAAATTGCTTAAAAAATATTAGTCCAATAGCAACTCGCACAAATGATCGGGAGCCGTTTCGATTGTGTTGCATCCATTGGGTTATATACAAATATTATAAATAATCAATCAAACCAAAAATATCTTTTCAATGAGATAGATGAATATTGAACTTCCCTTCCCGAGAGAAGCAGAGCCTGTCTACTCAATATTGAGTTAAAACTACTTCCATGACAATTACTTAGCCTACGTGTTCCCTCTTTACAACTCATTTTCTACAAAACATAAATAAATTTGTTCCAGAAATTATACATGCTATAATCCAAATAAATTTCTTACCTCTTCCATAAAAGTGTTTTTTAAAGAAGGACGCTCCTTCGTCCACCCTTTCAACGATGTTGGCGGGTACTTTACGGTAGGGGCAGTAGCCGTTGCTCCAGTAGGAAGACTCCTCGTTGTCTAGGAGGGAGAATCCTCGAGCCATGGCGGGTGTGTGCCAAGAGGTCGTGTTGGAGTTCTCCGTGATGCGATGGCTCAGGGAACTGCGCTTCTGAGTGGTCTCACGACTCAGAGCAACATTACGCTCAACCTCACCCCCAACCTCGTTTCGGAAGTATGGACAGCTGAAATGACAACAGTAGTTAGAAAAGGGCATTACAAAATAATTTCTTTGATATTTGGAATTAAAAAAATTGAAATGAAAAAGAATGAGTAAGTTTGTCGGCTAGGGCTCGTGAAAAGTTGCCAACTATATACGAGTTGTTCATTGATGAGTTTATATATATAGCTATCACACAAAAGCTTCCTTAATCTTCCTTAACAATATTCATGCTTAATCTATGTATTTTCAGCAATAATCAAGCGCTTCTCTTATAAATTATATTTGTTGTATTAGTTGCTTCAAAATGTTGTTAAATTAATTACTGTTTTTAATCTGTAATGGTGAGGATGATTACTTGGAGATCTCTCAGTCCATTATTATAGAGCCTTTTGCAGAGTATCCAAATCAGACGCTCTTCTGTGAAATAATAATGTATTTTTCACAATCTATCAATACCATTTAATATATCATTCTCTTCACTAATATAAAGATGTTCATAAATAAAATAAAACAACATTCTTCCATTTATTTATCAATAAAGATTTTTTTCATTGTGTACCTCCACCATTTTACTTATTTTTCTATGGATGTCTCAGTCAGAGAGATGATTCATTATTCGTCATCTATGAAGACGCAAGAATATCATTAGCATTCATATACGTAAAATTGAAGAGATCCGTTCAAAGTAATCTTAGAGGACCATGAGTCTTTGTAAAGGATAATATTCTATGAAATCATATTCACATCTCAACAGAGTGATGCCATAATTCTAACAGCTCATTATTTTATTTTTTATTGACCATTCTTTCACCCAATTGCGTTTGCTATCCTATTACCTCCCATAATTTGCCTCTCATTTCTTTCAGAGAGTCAAACAAAGGGATCCACCACCACCATTGATAGTGCTTCAATTGAAAGAAGGAGGGGGAAGAGGAATAGGTCCGAGAACGGAAGTTCTACGAGGTTATTTGTAGTCAAAAGGCAACAACAGCAATTAAAGTAGGATTGCCGACCCCGATGACCTAAGACCAAAATATGTAGGAACAACAAATACGATGATATAATAATAAGCCAGGTAGGAATATCATTATGAGCTGTTGTCCTCTAGACCACACCACCAAATAGGACGCTATTTTTGAAGCAGTATTATAAAATGGGAAGCAACAACAACTACTTATTATCATTGAATAACAATTTGAAGGCTCACAATTGCGTTTAAATTATATAAAGGTAGAAGATCATCAGAATGAAGGCCTCATTCAATATGCCTTTATGACTTCATTGCGTTGATTGATGATAATTAGTTTTGATTGATCAAGAGTGCTCTTTTATTTTTAGAAAATGCAGCTCAGAGTATGTCCTTGAAAATGAGTGTGCAAGTTGTTGTCAATCATTCATTCAAAATGACGGAAATATGAGAGTAGCAGCAATGTAGTTAAAGGACAATAATAAGATTCATGAAGGGAATGATAATTCCTATATTATGTTATGCTTTAAGATTCACTTATGTTTTTGTTTACTTTATGGTCTTTTTTTTCACGGTTGAGTCTATAAAAAACCTGGGTACAAAAAAATATAAATTAATTTATATTTCCGCTACAATTGGCCCAAATAACTAAATATTTGTTTCTCTTTGATGTTTAAACCATGAAAAATCAAAACTCATCCTTTTGAATGTTTTCTGATAAAATATTTTAAATTTGTACAGGTCTAAAGCATATTCAATTTTTTTGTCTATTTGTTTCGATGGATCCGACCGGATATAAATTAGCATTATAGTACAATATTTAGTCCAACGAATCTCCTCAATATAGCTGATCAAAATCATCAAATCTAAACATTGAGAGTTAAGCCCGCTTCCACTACTAAGCCAACGCCCTTCCCCTTACAAGTCATCATTTTCTACAATAAAAAACATATTTTTGTTCGGTAAAATATAAATGTCATATATTCCAAAAAAAAAAATATAATATATATATATAATAACAACCACCACGCTTGAAGGATTTATTCCTAGCATAGATACATTTTGAGTCATGGGAGAAGAATGATGAATGTATGGAATTCTAATGATGACTAAATTACTCAGTAGCTTGCGCATGACTCATGACTCGAGAGGGGGGGGGGGGGTAATGATAATGCCAAAAGGGGTATTTTGCATTTCATATTACTTTTTATTGGCCGTATAAGGGTTGTCTAATGAAAACAAGCACCTGCCGCTTTAATAATAAAAATATATACGCTTGAATAAAGAAAACACCAAGGGTAAAGGTGATTGGCTAAAAGAAGCCAAATAACTTTACTGCTTTTTTAAAATTTAAGCTGTAACCATGACTGTCCATTATATTAAGCAAATTAAATTGAAGATCCACCATATATCCCATAAATTAAAGTGACTAACGGTTTTTTAAATGCATTACTTAATCAAAAATCATGTTTAGTTCGCATGGACTTTATTTGATATATCATAGCTAAGGATATTTTTTCTTGAACGTGATTGGTGGAAAGAAAAAGAGCGGCAATATTTTTTAAATATAAATTTGTATCATGACAACGGTTTGATCAGACTCAATCTTTGTATATCACGATAAACTACCATGCACAAACAATTATGAGTATAAAAAATGCTTATCATTATCTAGATGAGTCACAATTCAACAAAGATTATATGTATATCAACGGCCTTTTCAAAAGCTATCTTCAATGCAGTCATTATTTACGTAGATCAAAATAATAATGAATATTTGTTAAAATAATTCGGAAAAATGAAGAAAAATATTTTTTATTTCATATTAATATTCATTGTTGATGGTAATATGGACAATATATGAAACATATAGATGACCTTATACGTTAAGAAAGAAAACAAAAGCTATTAGCTATTGGTGTCTTTATCCTTTCCCGAGTTTTTGTATTCTGAAGGAAGAACCTTGGTGGTACGGAGTTACACTAATGTTTCCGTAGTGCCATATTCGAAAGGACTCGTTGATTAAAGGAATTCCCAGTTCTCTTGTCGAGACTGACGTTATGAAGTTATTTTAGTCCCTTCGTGCTCACCGCTAGCTCTCAAGCCTTCTTCTCAAATAACATTTATTGGCCGTAGAGATTTATCTATGTTGACTGACATATTCGATTGATATCTTGTTTTTCTATCTTAGGTCAATAAAACAGTACGCCATACTCCAAGTTTTGGAACAGCAATGTTTATCGTAGAGTACATATTTATAGATAAATCAATAATTTATGTATTTATTATTTGAATTCAGTGGAATAAAATAATAAAAAATAAACTATTTGAGTTATCTACTAATAATTTATAAGATTTAGCTTAAAATGCAATAAGCCTCTGAGCTGAGACGGTTGACTAGGGCGTTTTACTCAAGGTTGCATCAAGGCAGATACGTAATCCTGCCACTAACAATGCCCATTAAGAGATAGAGGGCTTTACTGATTAGCTCATTAGGATGATTAAGGGAAGGAAGGAATGAATGTATAACAACGTTGAATAGGATCATATTTATCACTTTTACTATACTTCCCATAGATACATGAATAGAGTAATGAATGTGTGCTCTATAGTTCAAAATCAAAATGTATGCCTATCTATAGCTGGGATTATATATACATATTGTGATACCAATAAAAAATGGCATAGCCACCAACCTATAAAATAATTGGATGCAACAACATTCTAAACAGTAGTTAAAAATGTACGAATCTGAGGAGGAATCGGAAATAGAGCAATATTAGCTTACTTATTTCTGTGGCATATATCTGATTTTAATAAGTCTACATTTTCTTTAAATCATACTCAAGAATCATGAATTCATTTGCTGGGATACTAATTCGTTTGATAGTGTAGCAGATTGTCCCCGTCCCTCTCCTTTTCTTATGCAAATACGTCACTAGATGGGGCGACAGACGTTTTTTTTCTTCTCTCTTTTCTCAAAGAACCTATATATATAATTATATATATAAATAGGTTAAATAGATAATTGGAGATGTTACTCATTTATCCCTTCGTTTACGATTTCAGCCAGTACTCAAAGAATTGTCTGGAGCATATCGCTGAGTCAAAGAGAACATCCATAGCAGCCCTGTTAGCAAGAATCATAGGCTTTGCCCAAGAGTTAGTAGTTACTGTTTAAAATGCAGTTTATGCGAAAGTGCAGTTTGGCAAAAATTCCTTATACAAAAATGCGTTATCAGAAATTCCTCATGCAAAAATGTTTTATACAAAGCTACACATAACGCACGGGGGAACAAAGCATTTGATGTTAGCACAGCCATATGTTGATCTTCAACGTTATTCTCTATAACAAAATTATCAATGTCGTGACCAAAGAAATGTTGAAGGAGTCTGAATGAGTATATTCTAAGGTTAGTACTAACAATCTAGGCACACTTAGAATAATTATGTTTTTGCATTTATATTACATTCATAATAAGAGCAAAGGAATAATTTAACAGATTTAATAGATGCATAAATTGCAGATCAACAACATAACAATTCAGTACAAAAACATCAATTTTGTTGTACATTTTGATATTATTTACAATTTATTATTGACTTCTCTTTCTTATATATATATATATATAATTCCTAAGAGGTCCTTCAATATAAGTGTGATGTCATTCCATCACAGAGTTTTCTATTATATGTAACAAAAAAACTGCATTAATGATACTGGAGTTTATTGATATGTGTATCCATAAAAACACATATTAAGATGAGGTACATGGTCCTAGGAATATTTGTATAACACTTTATATAAGGAGTTGATAGTTGAAGTATACTTCTCTTATGGGTCAATTTTATACAAATATTCATAATATAAATACTCGAAAAAGTGCAAAAAGTACTCATTTGACTAGTTTTATTAAACAAAACAAAAAAATATGCCCAATAGCGCTAATTGGACTGTTAAGCTTCTCCCAAAAATCAGTAGTTTCTTTTTAAAATACATTTATACAAAGGTGACATTTGGGAAAAATTCCTTATACAAAAATGTGTTATAAAAAATTCCGCATGCAAAAATATTTTATACAAATATTCCTTGAACCGATGTACATTTTGGTTAATTAAGTAATGCAATAAGGTTTGTCGGATATACATTCTCTTTTGAAAGATTTGAAGCTTTCATATTCAATGAATGAAAAACTCCGCATTTTTTATTGCGTTACTACAACGTTGATTTTACATATTTACTAAATTTTAATGCAGCTAATCTCATTTATGTGTTTAAGAACTGTGAATAAGAATATGGAATGATAATTAAAAGTAGGATCCTTTATTTTCTGTCAGTTATTGATCAATTTGATTATATTTATATACTGCAAAAATATATATTTCATAAAGATATAATAAACAATTAAATGCTTATGGGAAGGAAAATACAGAGGCTTCCACCACAGTTAACTTGTTCATAATGAAAATGAGAGGATCAAAACAATGAATAGGTTTCAGAAAACCTAGTGAAATAAAGGTTATTAGAAAATAGGCTTTACTATCGCTTTTTACTGCAGAGGGGGAACCATTGTTGGGTATTTGAATATTCATGAAATGGGTGCAGGAATTTGTAAATCAACTTTCTGGGCGTAAACGACTTATTTAACACATTTTTTGCATATTTATACAAAGTTTGAGGAAGGAACTTTTTTCTATGAAAAAAAATCCACAAGTGCTATTTTTGGTGAACATGAAAAAACGATGATTCTTTTATCCAGAATGAGATTTACAAACAATTATTAAACTTATTTTCTTTTAAAAAAGTAATCACCATTCGCCACGAATGCAGGTTTTTATATTTCCCCCCGTAAATTTAGCCTTTTTTATTAATTTTTGTCTATTTATTACTGTTATGGATATTTATGGGCATATACGACATGATATATTTGTGTTCCAAAATCCTTCAGCCCTATAAATGAATGCTCAAAAATGAAGAAATCTTATGTTTTAAGCAATACAAACTATATGTATTAAATAAGTAATCTATATATTTATATATCTACATATATTTATACGGCTTGCATTCTAATTATTCATATTAAAAAACAACAACTACAGAATGAACCATCCAAAAGGCTTCTTATTAGTAGGACAATGCCGCTTTATCTTCTTACATACTTAAATCATATGGAGGCATATATTAAATTAAACACATGCATACTTATGAAGGGGAAAAAGGTCCTCTAATGAGGCGACGAGCCTTGGAGAGGTTCTCAACACACACACACATGAGGCATGTATGCTTGGTTTACTTGTCAGATATATTCTTACAAGAGATTTGTTTGGTTTGTTTCCTCCTTCTTTGTTAGTTAAATAGGTCATCACAGCATCTTAATAATAATATTGTTTATGTATGCAAAGAGCCCTTCATCATGTTTTTCACTTCCGGAAAAATAGACCCTAAGAGTCCTCCACTACCACTTAGAGGCACACATTATTATCTTCCAACGCCCCATGGATCCACCCATTCACATCCTAAGAGCACCCACCTAATGTAAGGAGTTTGTTATGCTGCTTTGGACAATGTACATCAATATATTTTTGGGGGATTCTTATATCAATGCCGAGGTTTTTAAAAAAGTGTACATTCTTATGAAGCTGAAGAACAATATGTAACAGCCCAACAACTTTTTATTGTAATGTATTTGTTTATTTTTCAAGAATACTGTTTTGACAAAATAAATTAAGTATTCTTTTAAAAGAATATTATTTATATTCATACTATTTTTGTTCAATATTTTCATTTCAATTCCATGGTCAACTTAAAGCATTAAAAACACTTTTATTTACAGGTCGTATAATAAAATCACGGCAAAAGGCAATTTTACTGGTTCAAAACGAATAAATACAAAATTAACTTTTTATTATATTAAAATATATATTTACTCTTGATGTGGACTTATATCTTTTAAAAAATCATTAATATAAACTTTGATAAAAATGATTTTAGATGAGTCTAGTGTTATATAGATAATGTTAGATTAATCTAGTGGTATATAACATCAAGTTGTTAGCTATTTAAAAGCCATGAATACTTGGGAAATATTTGAAAAATCCAATATATCATGCATAATTCTTAAAAATGTGTATATAATCCAATGGAGCTCGAATGACACGCTATGAAATACACTTTAAACATAGAATATAAAAATATGTGTCTACCACCTAATGTCGGCTTTTCAAGGATTATTCAATTGTGAATCTTTAATATCAAGTATGATAAAATCATATTCTTACATAATAAAAAGGCAGCAAATGATTGCAACAGGGTGCTTGCTTTTCATGACCGGAAAGAGCCTTGTGACATAGTAAACCTGATAACAAGTTATGACAGGGTTTGTCATTCATCAGAAGTGAGAGTGAAACTTTGACAGCCACACACATATACATATAATAGTATAAGATTATCAGAGCAAATCATGCTTAGAGCATGTCATTCAAGGAACCATGAAGTTTCAAGATATATTAATTTTTCGTTTTAATATGTGTGTAGACCATACAATTAAAAGGACATACATGATTGTAAGTCATAGGCAAACAGCTCTGGATATACCTATATATTAATTATGTTTTCGACCGGAAATCATTCTACCTGTGTGGTGATTCTGTGAACATTGAATAACACTGTATAAGGGGGGGGGGCAGAAAAATAAGAAGAAGGGATCATTTATAGGAGAATCCACTGTGTGAATCTATAAAATAGTAGATTGCGTCATCTTTTCTTCTTCTATGACGTAATTCATGAGTTATATGCCTTAAGAGACCATAAAAATATATATACCAAGCGATATTATATATATATCAGAGATGGGATTCGGTAGAAAAATCTACCGCCGGTTCGATATTCGGTATATACTTTCTACCGATCGATATCGGTAGTTGGTAGATTTTATCGTACTCGCATATTTGGCGCCTAAGGCGCCCATATGTTCATTCTACATAAGTTTCTTTAAAATTTGTATCATGGATTTTTGGAGATAAAATATGTTTTCTAAATGTCGAATGAGGTACAATAATTTTCTGTTTTGTACAAACATTCCTCATAAAAAGTTTGACTTTGTACAAAAAAATGTTTTAAGTCACATGAGATGTTTTTTCTTTTTCTTTTTTCCTCTCTTTACCTTGAAAGTAGGTAGTAAAATAAGAAAAGAGTATACAATGACATTTTTTATTTCTGGTCCCATCACTTTGCAAATAGTTTTATTAGGTCCCCCTTGACCCAAGGATTCCATAGTACCTTCAAAGTTCAAATTTGACCATAAATGTGGGAGGAGATAGCGTGCGGACATACAGACGGACGGACAGATTGGTGATTATTATACAGTATTCGGTACGGTAGATTAGAAAGAGAGAAATTTATTTATGTATCTGCTTTTACTTCTTCATATGCATTTAATATCAGACAGTTTATAACAAAGGACAATAAAATACATCATTTGTTATAATTTATTAAAGATTATTTGAAATTTAATACTCACTAATTTTATATAAACTATATATGTACTTGGATTTTGTAGGGAATGGAAAGGCTATAGATTTTTTTTTCATTTACTGCCTCTTATTGTCCGATATTAAATGCACTTACAGGTGCTATAGTATTCAATGCATAGCATAAGTTTATTTTGAATGTCTATTTATGTATCTGCTCTATAATACTATTAGTTGTAGTTGTTTATTATTTTGCGAAGTTTCAAGTTCTTCACACACGGCTATTGAAGGGAATAAGCTCTCTATATCTTTATGTCTCTATGTGAATGTTAAAAAGTCATACTTTCAAATATACCGTACCGATTGTCAATCGGTACGGTATTTGGTAGTTTCTACCGAATATCGTATAATCGGTTCGGTATTTGAAATCTACCGTCGGTAGTATCGAATACCGATTTACATTCGGTAGTCACAGCTCTGATATATCTATTTATTTATATCTATATATATAATTTGGTTATAAAAGTGGAACGTATGATGGCCATGTATCTAGACCATAACTGTACAAATTCAACACTAGAATCGCCATCATTCTGAATTCTTTTAAAGTAGTTATTTAAATAATAAATCCCCGAACGGTCTGTCAAATGATCTTGGCGGTTGTGTATTAACATAATTTTACAAATCGAATATCTAATTGATCATTTCAGTTGTTATCTAATTGTACTTTATGACAAATATAGCCACATAACTGTAAATTGAAAATTAATGATACAATTCAGATTCATATTAAATGTGCATACCATTTTATTATCGAAAAGTTAAAAAATGAACTAACAAATAGCAGGGGGGGGCATTTAATTTCATGAGGTAATTTTTTTTTTCTCATTTTAAATTTTACCAGTTTTTTACTTACTCTCACACGATAACGAACCTCTGACCCGGGGAGGGGGATGGTTTTTGACGGTACGTGAAAATTATTTTTTTTTGTCATTATCAATACCAAAACGCAACTTGTGAACCATGAACATTTGAAGGTATATTGAAAAACAAGTCCTTATTGCCATGAGAACTGACTTTGCTTGCTGGTGACTTTAAACGACATCACACCGGCAAGCAGGAACAATAAAATTTTGTAATTGGTTTCTCCTTGCTTACGTCATCAAAAATATAGTCAAATATACTTTTGATATGTCATCAACAATAATAAGATTACTGGCTTTTCACTTCCCATGAAAATAACATATCTTGTATTCTATATACCTTGGATAATTTGGCATCCGACAACTTTTTTATACGAGCAGACATCCTACTATACAGTAACTACAGATTACACGTAATTATTGAGAAACATCGGCTTCCAATGACCAAAATATAATTGATTGAGGGTCCAAAAACCAAGCTTAACTGAGCAGCTCTTGGGGGCTTATGGGGTTTACAAATTAGGGCAAATGAGGACTTCAAATCGCCTTTCACTAGAAATTCGGGTCCCGGGTGTTACAATTTATATATCACTTTGGGGTTTCAATAGGAGCATTCAATGGACCTTGAGTTCCACATGTCCATAATTATGGCATATTTGATTTTAGCGACAGCAGTCAGTGAACAATGGAAATCTCTCGTTACGTGTTCTTACATATATAAGAAGAAAATAACATAAGTTAAGCATAGCAATTTTACTCCTATCGTTTATATTGAAATGTTATTACATTTTAAATAAATTTGTAAGAAAGTTGTAACTATTTTCTTATAAAAACTGTACTAAGCTTTAGATTGCCATAAATGCAGATCCAAATCATAGCATATTGCTCCCCCTTCATGTATAATAGCAACGTGAAAAAGTGGTTTCAATAATAATGATTGCTTATTTGAAGAGGTGAATCATTATTTAAATAGGGATTAACATTCATTTAGACTTTAAAAATATTAACTTTTATTACATTAATGAATATTAAAAAATAAATACATAAAGTTTGTATCCAATTTGCGATGAATACTAAGTTTTTAGTATTTTTAAAATTTGTTTTTCTACTTATTCGGATATTAGACATTTATTTATCGCCTTTTCGATTGACTATTTATCTTATCTATTCACACATATCAATAATTATACTAAACCGTCCTCCAAAAATACTGCTATGAAAACAGTTGGATCAAACAGAGGAAGGTGGGCTTTTGATTTAAAGAGAACTACTTTAGAAGCACTAGTTGTAGCTGTTGTTACTTATGATTTTTTTTTAAATATATGACTATATTTTTGCTCCATTCATTAATAAAACAAATGAAAAATACGTCCAACCCAAATAGAATATAGAAAAAGTAATAATAATTGCAGCAGATAACTCCTGGAAATTATGTCATTAATATGATAACGAACCATTGCCTTCTAATCATTCTTAATAGAATTATGTATTTGCTTTGACCCTATTTAAAAACAACAAGTGAGTGTCATTATCAACAACGTTTATGCTGGTCTTGCATGAAATGTAATATCGTGAAAAAATAAATATAAAAAAGATAAGCACTAAAAATACAGCCATTGTTTTCAGTATTTCTTTTGATAAATACATTGATATAGTAGTCTCATTTATTCGACGGGGTAACGGAAAAGTGATGGAAGTAATCGAAAAATTCGAATCCACGCGCATTCTTGTCTTACGCAATGTTTAATCATGTTGTAGTTCAGGCAAAGTTATCTTTTTGGGCTGCTTAATAGTCTTGGAGATCTCAGCTTCAGGTAGTTATGAAAACATTGATGTTATTGATGGAAATATAAAAAAGGTCGAGATTATGTTACAACTTGAATCATAACCGTTTAAAATAAGAGATCATATTTGAAGAAAATAAATTCAAAAAACATTGACCCATGTAATAAAAAGTAATGGTTATTATTATGTGTTTCCTATTTGGTGTCATTTGATTGCATGTATTTCTTCAAATAAGCAGCAAAGCGTTATAGTAGATAGATCAATGAAAATTGTAGTTTATTAATAAAGGATAGTCTATTAATTATATTTAATTAAGTCTTTATAGAATTTTCGATATATATATATATAAGCTTTCCATTATAGCAGTGGTAATCATCAATAAACAATAGATATAAGTACGAACAACTATTTGTTTATTTACTTTAAATGTTATCACCCTTGAAACGCATTAGATTTAATAATTCACACATATGTCAAAAATTGACTGCAAATATAACTACATAATAATAATAATAGATTTCTTCTGAATGGTTATGACTAGAAATATAGCAATTGCATTGCACCATTTGTCCATTATAGGCTTATTTGTAGGTGTACAAAGGGAGTTTTTTATTTAGACTTAATCTATGACTTTGAACTCCCCCTTCCGCTTCCTATCTATAAATATGTATGTGTGTATTCATGAGTAGATGGTGGTGGCATGTAGCAGCAGCAAATGAATGCTGAGTTTCAAATATCAGCCTCCTCATCTCTGGGTTTCTCTATCTTTCGTCTTCATCTCCCTTTCATTCTTCGGAAGCGGGGAGAGGGATTTTTTTGGCTCTGGTTAAAGAACTACTGCCTCACTTTCAAGAAAGGAAATAAAATAGAAGTTTAAAGACAGGAGCATGAGGAGAAGGAGGAGGAGGAGGGAATAGAGAGGAAATAATAACGATATACAACTACAACTATGCTATAAGTGGAAAGGAAGGGAGTCATCATCATTGTGATTGTGAGAACTTTTTTGACTGAAATCCTCATCATCGCTTCGTCTTCTGTTTCTTACAGTTTGACGAAGTAGATCATCATGCAGCAGTGTTATTATTATTATGAATTGGTAAATGTATGTCACTACTTCCGGTACAAGAGAGAGAGAGAGAGCTTCTTGAAATCGGAATGAATGAATATTACATTTTTTTTCAAGGGACTCTCAAATATATATATTTTTATATATTACAACATTCCATTAAGTATATATTTTTTTAAATTACACATTTGCTATACAATTTTTTCCTTGAAATTGTAATGCTTAGGGTTAAGTTTTATATTTATAATGATCATATTTGATGTATCTTTAACTGTTTTGAACATATTTTTAAGTGGAAAAAATATTATCATACTAAACGATGATCAACAATTAACTACACTTAAAAATAAGGTTGAAGGCACGTTACAAATATATGACGGAACATTAAAAAACAAGAGTGTTCTATATTTTAAATAAATATGGCATATTTTTTTATAGTTAATCTTGGCATCCTTTTATGAGTAGGACATTTGATAGTCAAGTATAAAATATATAATTGTCAAGCTATGAATGAACAGTATCATAACACTACACTAATCATGTCTTAATTTTTATATCATACTAATAACATTTTATTCGTTTATCAAATAATATTTAGACATAAATATTTTCTAGCGGAAATATTTATTGACATATAATTTCTATGGCTCTTGGTCCATGTATAATCGTATTACGTGTTTATCGGGAATAAAAATTTTACCAACAATATATATCAATTTCTCATGATATTTTATGAAGTAAAAAATTTCAAATTTAATTTAAAATTATTAGGACAAGAGCAGTAGTATATTCAAATGTTACAACCGGCTGATCCAAATAAAGTTACAGTAAGGTGAATCAATTGTAGGAACAAAACAAACAAATATTCAGAAAGTTTCACAATGAATATGTATATATATTTTTTTTAATAATTTGTATTATTGAAAGAGTTTGGATATATATACATATGAATAAATTGCCACTTCTAAGCTCCAAATAGTTCTTTTTTACACCACCAAGTATGAAGATAAAATATACAAAAGTATATACACCTCAACTTTGTTGGCCGTTTATAAAGTAAACGAAATCATGATTGCATATCGTTGAGTCCATGTTAAAGATTTAGGTACGTCGTTTTCCCAGCATTTGAACGAAATTATATATATATATATATATATTTTTTTTTGAAAAATGGAAGGAAGTCAAAGAATATACAAAGTACGTCACATTCATAAAGTGAATATAATTTTAAGATTTATCCATTCATTGATAAGATAATCTCTGGGCCGTGAAAAATTATTATACAAGTTGTTGCCTGTCCTCAATTATGAAATCAACTCAAAGTAATGTGTGATATGCATATTTTAAAATCTATCATTTATTTTATTTTATGAATGTATAGTCAAATATCTCTATTTTTATACTTACGAAGATGATAAATTATTTCGTTTATACAGAAATTAAATGATAATTAATAATATATATTTCAAGTTGAATTCTAGACTCAATTTTAAGCATTATTCTATAATTATATTCCTTGTTTGTTTGTGTTTCTTGTCTTGAAGGTTTGATTGCGTTGCTCTTATTTTGATATGAAGAACCATTTTATTATTATAATTAATCCATCAAAAAAGTTTATCCATATCAGCCTTCCCCCTTGGGAATATTCTAAGTCATTCCTTATCATTTCAATGAACTCCTTCCCATTGCATTTATTTATGTTATGACGTAGCCGAGTATGCATCATTCTATTTATCCCCCCATTCAAGTCATTTATGACATGATAGAACCCCTCTCTTGTGTCATGGTTCAGATCCTTACCTGAGAACAAGTGAGTTACTGATATGATCCCCTTGATCCGCATCCGGCGTCGGAGAGGCATCCGAAGACGTATCCCGGCTGTGTCTCAGCGCCGCCGAGGCTGCCGACGCCCCTGTGGTGGTATTCCGTCTCTCGAGTGTCTTGAGATGTCCCGAGGGACTCAGCGAGGCGCAGACACTCGCTATGTCATAGTGAGCAAAGAAGCGTCGTCGATGTCGATCCTCCGGGTCTTGGAATGGTGCTGGAGGACGGAGGGATGCAAGGCCGACGACGTGTGTGTCATGATGTGATGATGTGAGGAGGAGGAGGAGGAGGCGTTGATGAAGGAGGAAGCGGATCCCAGAGGGGAGGTCCGTGATGGGCGTCTTCCGAGGCGTGCTCCTTGGGGTGACCCCGGAGTTTCTTAAAGAGGGAGGTGTCGTTGAAAAAGTTTTTCTTCTTGGACTTTGGTGAGGATGCAGAGTGGTTGGTGTGATTGGAGTGATGTGAAGAGGACGTCGTGTTAGGGTGTGGCGTCTCTCCTGGCGTACTGTCCTCCTGCCTGCTCCCCATGCCCCGTTGACGCCAGTTCCCTTCCTCACGAGCGTGCTGACGGCCATGGGCGGCGGGTCCATGCGGGAGAGGACGTCCAGGGAGCCGTGAGAGCCATACTCCCGCAGCGGACTCTCCTTCTCGGGCGGGTCGTCCAGACTCGTGTTACTCCGATAAGCGTGGCTGGACACAGTCGAGGGAGCCCCGGGATGTCCGTGTCCAGAGCGGGAGCGTCGCTCGTTGTAGGAGGCACGGCCTCTGCGTTCCGTGCATAGGGCGGAAGAGAGCTCTTGCTCCCGAGAAGCTTTCCTTTGGGCAGAACGTCCACCAGGGACTTGAAGCTCCCGGAAGAGGATCCCAGCTCGAGACGCCAGGGACCTCGTAGTACTCGCTCAAAGCGCTCCCGCGGAAGGAGGACTCACGGCTCAGGAGAGGAGACTTCTTCTTCTTACTGCTACTGCTACCGATCACCACACCATTGATCGTCGTTTCCATCCTGGAAAGACACCAAGGATCTCAAGATCTCAAGGAGACATGCACAAGAGAGAGAGGAGGAGGGAGGAGGAGACATGGAGACAAGAGCACAATCACACAGATAGATAGAAAGAAAGATACACCAACACACGCTCACTGAGAGAGAATCACGCACTTCCAGGAGGGATCAGAGGAATAAGAGAGCCTTGATGAATGAATGAGAATCTCCGGATGTCTCCCTGGATAGCTAGCTAACGAGCTACCTCACTCAGACTTCACAGGCAGCTAGAAACATACAAACTGGAGAGAAAGAGAGAAAAAGAGGGGAGAAAGAGAGAGAGGCCTCACTCACACACACACAGAAACAAAAAGAGACAGAGACACATCAAGGAGGAGAAGGAATCAACGCGCTCGAAGTCTTCTTCTCTCTCTCTTTCTCTCCATGGCAGACACATATGGAGACACGAGAGAGAGAGAGAGAAGACACTGCGTCGCTTACAAGAATGACCCGCACGCCCTTTCTTCTTCCTACTCACCTACCTGTCCACTTCCCCCCCCCCCTCTCTATCTCTCTGTCTCTTGCTAACCCTCTACTACCTAAGAAGAAGAATCTATTGTTATTGTTATTTCCTCTCATTCATGCAGAATCTCGCCCTTTTTGGGTCTCTTTCTCTCTCTCTTTCTCTCTCTTCTACCTGTTCACTTGAAAGTGAAGTGTGCATCATCTTACGACGACGACGACTACTTATTATAAAGTCGTTGTAGACGAAATAGGATTTAACTTACATGACGCACTTATTGAACAGCTACTTAGAGCAGAATGAAGAACCCAATCCAAAAACGATATAGGGTGGGAGTCAATACCATTATTATCTCTATGGATAGGAACAGTGATGTCATTCATCGAATCCATGGTTTCAAACTATGACGTCATTGGACTCTATTTCTCAAGTGCCACTTGTACTTCAAGGGGTAGTTCACATATCATATCAGTTTATGGCACTCTCCCTGGGGAGCTGTTGATCTTATAATATGTGTAAGCAACAACATGAATGTTGTATAAATAATATATATGACTATGAGTGCCTCACATGTGTAACTTGGTAGGCAAAATGAATGGAAGGAACATGATTGTTGTTGAGAGGAATAATAATAATAAAACTTCCTCTTTTTCTTTGGGGGGAGGAGGGCTCAAGAAACATGAATATAGTTGTTATCGTTAGAGACTTTGTATTTGAATGGAGCGGGAAGGATTGTTGATGAATAAAGCCTGCTTGATGGTATATATGGTATTTATCAGACTTTTTATTGATATTGAGGCTTGATTATGATATACATTCTGCCTCCTAAAAGTTAATCTTAGACAAATATGTTAAATGGTGTGTTTTCCCTTCTGTCTTGATTGTTTTATTTATTTAAATGTTTCATATGATTCTGTTTAATAATTTGAATGTGAGGGATTGCCAAACCTCAATGGATTTGATCTCTCTTTTGATAAATTGAAATGCATACGTGTGGATGAAAATAACCAGTACAGCAATAAGATGAGTCTATTTATCTCTAGATTTTTTTCCAATTAGGTGTAATAAGTTTAGATATTTCATAATGATTATTGCATTCCCTTTTCAAAGACTGCATGACGACATAAACTGTTGAAAAGGTTCAAAAACATATAGTACGCAACGACTGCATCAAAATAGTTTACAGGTAACGATTTCGGAGCAATATACTTGCATTCTATGTAAACAAATTGGCAAAATAAACAAGTAATATATCAAAGGATTACTTACAAAAATAATTTGAAAATTGTGCCGGGTTTTCTAGCTGGATTCGATCAATTTTGATGCTCTGAGTCCGAAATTGACCTTGGTTTCTGCTCAATCAAGTAAATATTTTTTGTTACAGATTTTTTGTAATTAATTTAGTTCTGTAAGACACCAAACTTTTGTGGCTCATCAACTGAGATACATCTGATGGTTTTATGTTTTTCTCAAGAAATAAAAGTAAACGTTTCCATATTAATTCAGTTTTTATTTACTCTATCAAATTTTATAAGCATATAAAACTTTTAAATTAACACTATTTTGACCAAAAAATTAAGAGTATTAATAGTCATTTCTTCGATTCCCTTGCGTGAGCAGCGGATGGGTTGGCTTCCTTCAGTTATTAAAAGCAGTCTGCCAGCATGACTGCGTCCCACTTGTCCCGGTAACTCTCCTCCATTTGATGCGTGTCCCGATGGAAATTTTCTCATTACTCGTCGCTCATCAACTCCAAAATCTTCAAGACACTTTTTCCATGAATTAAAATAGTAAGTACATCTAAATACTCATAACACACCCGAGATTTTGAAAGGCCTCTATCATAATGCTGATGAGTTTGGTGTTCTTTGGTGCTTTCGTGTTTCCCATGTAGTTATTCACAACCTGTACAAACGATTTACTGGCGGCAAACTCTAACGTGTTCTCGGAGTTTTAGAACTCTGTGCCCATGATGAATTGCCGTATATGTGGGCAACGGAAATGTCAGCTCTAGCTTCTCAATGGTAGTCGATGAAAGACTTGGCACGGGTAGTTTAAGCATTTTCTATCCTTGCTCGTGGGTGCAATATCATATACCGAAAAACAAGAGGTTTGTTTATAATGTTTCTCGCTCCGGCATTATAACTCCTCTCGCGTCGACCACTCTTTCTTTATATAGTTCTAGTCTCTGTCTCGACCGCTCCACACACATAAAAATCATTGGTTCGTTGTGAACCCAGACTGATGACCAAATAGAAAGATCTTAAGGTCGTCGCAGATGATCCATTGGTGCTGTTCTTATCGGATTTTTGAGCACGTACTTCACCGCTTCATATTGATCTTCGAGAGTTGTACCGAATCAATCAATAATTTAGTGCTGACGTAAAACAATAATCAAAGACACTTTTAATGACATATTTTGCATTTGATGGGTTTGATTTTATAAATTGATTATATTTATCCCATGTCCCCATATCGGCCCGAACTATATTAGGATTTTTTGGTATTTTTGATATTTGTGACCATATGCAGATAATTGAAGGTGTTGATTAAAAAGGTTTTTTACGATGTACATAAAAATAATAATTTCTCCCCTTGTCTTTAAAGACAAATGTTTGAAATTAACGAATCTTGACTTCTCAAAAAATGAATTGCATAGGGAAGACAGTAATTGAATGAATTTTGATTTTTAAAACTAGATTATAATTTTTATTTTTTGTACATTTTGTCGTAAGAGAGTTAAAAGAATCTTAAACAATGAAAATGCAAAATTTCATTGCTTATCTGAGAGTGACTATTCTCTGTACTTAATAAATACTAAATGGTGAAATTAATTTATTATGTTCCAAGGATTCGTAATTTATATTATAGTCAAGTCAAACATCCTAATGATCACTTTCCCCCGTTCCATACGTCATATGAGCTCAATTGTAACAAGCAAGGTATTGGTTAGTGATGATTGTTTATGGGCCTACGTTTCTCTATAACGAATATAATAGTCATTGTGTTCATAGCCAACTACTATGCTTATTAACAAAATTAAGAAGACCCAAAATAATTTCATTGAAAAAACTGGTGAAATTAATTATATTTCATAACAAGGCTCTTTTTACATTAGCAATAAAAAAGTGAGATAAAACAGAGGACCATCAGCAGCATCTAACGGACGCTTTATTCAACTGCTTCCCAAAATGATATTCAGAGTCTTATAATAGGTTTTATTGGACAGATTATACGTTAATGTGCAGACACTATGAAAGACCTTCTCATTTCCTTCCGTCTGTAAAAGAGAGATAAACACATGTCAATTAGTTCATCTGGAAACAGGTGGTCTTTTCCTATTGAATTTCTACCCCCTGGCTTTTACACATAGGATATTTATTACCCTCCCCATAGCATCTAGGATTTTACCCCCCCCCCCCTATACTAGTGAATTCTATATTTAATAGTAGATAGTATGAACTAAAGGTCTCAGCGAGAATGAGTGGTCATTGAGTACGAAGTTATTTCATTCTAAATAAAAGGAGAATGAAAAAAAAAGTGAGAATATAAAATATGACAGAGGGATACAAGACCAATAAATGACGACTTATCTATCAAAGCAGGCAATATTTTATTATCATGGATGAGAATAACAAACTAGGACATTTTTGTCTTACGCAATTGGTGAAAATAAATTTAAAAAACCCGCGAAATAAACAATATAAAACAAGTTATCATTGCACCTACGGCTGATGAAGCGTGAAAATGAGAACTTCATTCTTAAAGACTGGAATTGCCGATATTAATATATCCTATAATATTTAAGGAATTCTTGAAATCCAAACAATCTGTCTGCAATATAAAATAAATGACGTATTGAACTCCATCCCTGAGACCCATTCAAAGCCTTCAAATATAAGTAGGAAAGGGAAAAATATATTTTAAAGATAATATAATGGTGAATTCATTCTCTCTTGAGATCTTTAGTAGGAACGTGTAATTTTAAAAGAATATTTTAATTTATCAGATGTCAAGAGTAGAGGAAAAAATATAAATTACAATGTGAAAATTATAAAAAATGCTAGTAGATAGACCAAAATCACACAGAGATAATTGGACATCATAAAATTAGTTTTAATCCAAATTTTTAAACTTTCTTTTGCTTATAAGGTTTCGCCCATAGAGATATAAAGATATAGAGAGCTTATTCCCTTCAATAGCAGAGAAACATCGTTCAGCTGTATTCTGTGTTCAACATAAACAAAGTAATTGTTACTACGTCATCGTAAGCTGATCATAGAGATAGATTCTATCTATATGATCAGCTTACGATGACGCAGTTCAAATTACTTGTTTATATTGGACACAAAAAAAAGATGAAGGGAATAAGCTCTCTATATCTTTTTTATCTCTATGGCAGTGGTTCCCAATTTTTTCTGCTGGGCCCCCCTTTGGTACGAGTACATAATAAATTTTTGCAAATTTTTGATTGAACAATTATCCTTGTTGTTTAAATGTCCACAACAACGGAGATACAGTCCTGCCTTGTACGCCTTATCTATGTCCTGGAAAGGTTTCTCAACGAGTCTTTATAGAGATCTACGTAAAGAAGTTCTCACATTACCTACAATACGTCACCTTAGGGAAATTTATTCCACAAATCGCTGGTAAAATTTTTAATTGTATGTCCAAAAATTATGTTTCGGAATCAATGATCAAATTCACAAAAACAAAAGAAAAACAAGCAGTCAAAATATGACAAACACTTCTAAGAGATTGAAAAAACTTAAAGGAGAATAAACTAAATGTATGTATGTTATTATAATTTTGCAGAATGTCTTAAATGTATCTATGTTTATTTAATATATGTCCATAAAATTGTAAAAAGTAAAAATATATATTTCGTTCTCAAAATCCTAATTTGTTATGAAATTAATAAGGAAAGGGAGAATGTACGCGTATTCTCCTTTTTCCTTTTTAGACCCCTCATCGTATTTTCCTCACGAGCCTTCTTTTCCTTATTGTTTTAGTATTCATTGATAAGAGGAACAATTATTTAAGAATATTTTTCCGAACATCCTCAAATACATTTTTTCAATGAACAAAAAATTGGCAATGTATGTGATGAACTACAATAACATTTTTAAATATATTTTCGATGAACATTAAAATAGTACAAGTGTGCAAACTCTGATTGGGTTTCATCTTTAGAGAAACGTACTTCTGACAAGGCAAGATTTGGGACCCATATATATATATATATATATATATATTAGTTTTAAAATTAGTATATCGAACCAAGGATTTCATCAATGAGGTTGATCAAAATTGACCTTCCCTTATCGAGAGTAGATCCTGAGTAGCGCTCTCAACATTGAGAGTTGATCACGCCTTAGCACACTGAGCTATAGAGCTCTCTTATTACAAATATATATAATAATTTATTGTTGTTATGTAAAGTTTGATCTAACTATGAATGAAAATTTTAAGCTAAAAAGTTTATTTATGTATTTACCCCCAAGGCTTAATGATGATACACATTTTGTGTAATTCATTATTGTAATTTACAGCTCTTAATAACGACATTTACAAATATATATTATCAAAATTATTTGTTAAGACAAGGCATATAATTTATATCAATAATTCTCTGACAAACGATGTTATAAATCAGGGATCCCTTACTGACTACCGCAGTCCGATTCCGGATCCATTCACCGTTCTTTTCATACGCATACCTATAATCATGGAACCTTTAAATAACTTTAAATTGAAACGAGGTGTTTTTAAATTTAACTACCGCTTATTTTCTTGCGTTTTTAAAACGTACTTTATTTGATTTGATAGTCAGGTGTTGATTACAGTCAAATACTTATATTGCCACTAGACCACTTCAGTATATTTGACACTAAAAAAATAACGTAACTATGACATTATGATATTTTGAATATTTGTTTTAGGATTTTTTTTCTTTTAACTGGACTTCTTGGAGCTCTAGTTGAATACCCCTGTTATCAAATAAAATACTGCATGCAAGTTGGTTTTTAAGGTTATTTAGTTGTTTAATGACTAAAAATCAAAATTATGGAGCGCATTAGCTCAGTGGAATCATGCTCGACTCTCAATGTTGAGGGTCAAAGCTCGATTCCCGAAAGGTGAAGGTCAATTTTGGTCAATCTAAATGAAAATATCCTACGTTCCAAAGACAAATTTTAAAGCTATATTTTTTATTTATATCTAATCAGATTCATTCTATGAAACCAAATAGACTATATATATATATTAGGGTTGTTCTTATTTTTCAAAAGTTTGAAATGTTAGCAACATTGTGGATTTTCTGTTTCTTGGTGATAAAGAAGACGACATACAAAGTTTGAACAAAATCGGTCAACATTACGAGGTCGCGCAACGAGTTTTTCGCAAATTTCTTGATAATGGTGGACGTTACAGACTTCAATAATAATTATTAATTTAAAGGAAATCTAATTTACTACCAGACGTATGTTTGATGTTTTTTAATAAAACAAAGTTTTCAGTAAAAACAAAGAAAAAAATGGAGTGTGTATTGTTAGCATATTTCATAGCTTTTTTGTATCAATTAACTTCACTCGCCTGTAGAAGATGACTTGTTTGCTTCAGAGTAAAATAGTACTTTTAAGTTTAGTAAAACTTTAGATGATAAATCCAAAAATGACATTGGTTGCATTCTATCAATTCAGAATTCAGTACAATCTGAGTTTACATCATATGATTCAGAGCCTGTATTGACCTATAAGAAATCGATTATGAAAAAAAAAAAATAATGTGTTTCTTAGATTTGTGTCAAGGTATCCTCTCAAAATTTTACTTTGTCTCTGACGCATTTATAATCCATTATATGCGTCATTTTGTACGCGAGATAGGCTTTTTTAATGTACATATAACTCTCTACTTATTAAACTGACATGATTTAGTATACCAAAATATTAAAGCTGGTTAACCAAGCTTTCATTTGATATGTTTGGTGTTCTAAAAATCGCTATATTTTAAGAGATATAAGCAAATACATTTTTCCCCAAAAAATTGATCTTCTGATATGAGAATATACAATTACCATTTGGTAACTGCTGTTAGTGTTACCTGGATAGAAAGAGAAGGAAGAGAGTATTTTGCCTCACTTCTCTCCCTTCTTTTTTCTTTCTATCCAGGTAACACTCTGCAGTTACCAAATGGTAATTGTATATTCTCATATCAGAAGATCAATTTTTTGGGGAAAAATGTGTTTGCTTATATCTCTAAAATATAGCGATATATATATATATATATATATATATATATATATATATATATATATATATATATATATATATATATATATATATATATATAATATATATAATGTATGTCAAACATGTTGAAGGATGCATATTTAATCCATTTATACCCTTCTAGACCAATTATTAAGTCGAGTGCATTTTTAAAGGATCTTTAGCTTGATCCAACCATTCGAAGACATATTTTGTATCCCATATGGAATGGCATACTTTTTTTATGATGATATATGTAGCTGTGTCTGATGCATCAATTAGTTTTAGTATTCCTTGTTATTATTATCCCACTGAGGTTTTTTAAAAGGTGAAATCCATCATATTCTCTGCATGCAAGAACACGCTTTCCGATTGGCGCCTATTTCAATCAGATTGACCAACTACTAATAAGTGTATTCAACTCACGTAGATCATATGATGGATTTGTTATTTTATGTATTTCGGTCTTTAAAGGTGTGCTCAAATCAGGGATTAGTCAAGAATACTTTTTTTAAATATATCACCTATGCATTTCGCAAAATATGCGTATATAATTCATATACAGTCGAATATGAAGCCAATGGTGCCTTATGTAAATTAGCTCTCCAATTGTTATGTCGTGGAAAACATTGTACATAACTCATATGAGAAGTTTATGTCCATGATAAGGGTCATTTTTATGAAATAGCTATGATTTGATGAACAAATTGTAACCAGGTTGTTTGCAAATAGCTGAAATTCTGGGTCAATGAAGAATATGCATTTTTAAAATATTTTTTACTGATTTTTATAATGCAAAATATTCTTGCTTTTATTTTGATGCATATCGGGAGAAGAAATAATTTGTTATTACTACAGAAAAACATTTTGTTTATAAATATAGAACAAATAAAAGAGATAAGGTAGTTCGATAGCCGAGTGCGTTAAGGCGTGTTCACTCTTGATGTTGGGGACGCAGGTTCGAATCCCGATGGTCATTTTGGGTCTACCTCATTAATAAGATTCTATGTTCGATAGACTAATTTTAATGCTATAATGCTTATTCATATCCAGTCGGAAGCAATTCTATCGAACCATATAAGCATAAAAAAGAGATTTTAAAAGAGGAATCGATATGACTGCTAAAAATATTCCTTTAGTTCATGATTTATTTTTAATAAAGTTGTATTTTGTGGAAAAAATAGTTATTATTTCCGAAGAATAATGTTTATTAAAACTAAATTATTTATTGCTTTTAGAAGGAATGGACGTACTATGATTCCATTTTTAATTCGTCCCTTCGTAACAAATGCCCCCCGATCCAACTCCGTGTTCACTTTTTGAGCCATCAGTAAAAACATGGTCTTGATTATTCAGTTTTTTTTATCACATTGGCTTTCCATATTTTCTTCCGAACAATCGTGTCCTTGTTGAAAACGGAGTATAGCTCGAAAATGACATAATATTGAGTAAAACCTGACGGAACGGGGTTTTTTACCATTCATTCTCATCTTCCATTACATCAACGATGCGGTGTTTTTTCATGATATCGATACACTTTACTACAAGGCAAGATTTCAAAGAAATCTTCGATTCGGCTCGGAACGCATTGGATGGCAGAGTCTAAGGAGACATACTTTTTGGACTTTGTCAAGGAGAGTTTTGTTGGCCAAACGTGAGATTGTATGCCCAAACCAAAGATCCGTACGTGATTATCGGTCAAACAATATTTAGATATTCCCATAAGGCTTGTCCTGGGCCTAGGCCATAGAGATATAAAGACATAGAGTGCTTATTGGATTCGTCAGAGAAATACGTCATATTGCCCCATATAAACAATTTTTTCTATCTTTATGATCAACTTACGATGACGTAGTACAAATTTCTTTGTTTATATTGGGCACAGACGACAGCTGAACGATGTTTCTCTGCTATTGAAAGGGATAAGCTATCTATATCTTTATATCTCTATGGCCTAGGCTATCATGTTTGACAAATTACTTTTTTGATTCCATGAAAGAGTTTCTTTCATTATTAATCGACACCAAAATTAATATAATTTAATTGTTATGAAATGATTTATTAATCTCTTTATGCAGTATTTTATTTTTTCAGGTCAAATATGTAAGAGCTGACCTTGTTAACAAAATTAATTCACACAAACACATAGGCTTGATATTATGAAATAAGTATTTAGTAGGACTAAAACGTAAGATACCCCCCCTCCCCCGCCCGGAAATATTAAAACAATCGATGGACAACTTCCGGTCAATGATTTACAGTTTGTTATTTAAGTCCTTATCAATAATTACCCTGTTCCTCTCATGGAATACATTTTGTAAGTAATGAAACTGCAAAATAAACATCAGGCTTCCTCATTACTATTGGTGGATTCAAGATTTATGAAGCCTAAATCGAAATGAAGAATAATCATCTGTGCAATCAATCAATATGTTTGCGACAGTGTATAATATTATTCATAAAGAAAGGTTTTACTCTCTCTGACATGACTTAAAAGACCAAATTATTCAGCGAGGTTCACAAGTTTTTTTTTCAGATTTGGTAAATTTTTGGCCCAAATATACCAATAATTTGGAAAACGATGGGTTTCGATTACCTTTATACTATTTATTAACAAATAGCAAACTATGAACGTTGCACACAATTGAAAGTCGTTTCAGGAAACGTTTTATTTCGATTTTAATTAATTACATACATCGACGGAAAGTTTAGGGACTAAACAAAGCAGAATGGTATTTTGTTTAATGGATAAATCTAAAAAAAGAAGAATACTTACAAGTATAATGACGTCATCACAAGCAATTAAGAGTTGTGAAAAGAATTCTCATCCTTTGACAGACTTTTGCTATCAAAATTACATTTTTTATCTATTAGTCTTGATAGAATTACAACATCCGTAAGATTATGAAACCAAATTATATCATTATATTTAGTCCGTCCAACCAAGGATATATTTTTCTGTTAGGTCCATCAAAATTGACCTTTCCCTTTCGGGAGTCGTACATGAATTCACAAATTTGACATTGTTTGTTTTAAATTTATTACTCTTTGTTAAATGGGTAAATAAATGATAAGAATGCACAAAGTCCAACGTAAGAGACACGACGAGGATTCTTTGTATCTATCAAAGCTGGGCAGCGAGTCCATTTTTCCCCGCTTCGAACCTGAACTTAGGAGCCATCTTTATTTCTTAAACGATTATATGATTTATAGATATAATCTTCCAAGGATAAAGCTCGAAGACCATAATTTTTGGTCTTGCAGGCGAGCAATCAAAAGTGAGGTAGATCGGGTTTTCAGATTGCAGAGGCTGCAAATTTTACTTATGGGATTTCCAATCTTGTAAGGATAATGACAGACCTGATCTTCTGGGTTCGCCCTGGATTTACTCAAGAAGAGCGAGGAAGTGGCTAGCCGGTACCTCAGGCATTTTTGTCTTGAGTCGGGGTATGTATTTCGCATAATAATTATTAGATCTAAAATGACATTTCTTTTTCACATCCTAGGTTTTCTCTTCGTCTTTTTACTATCGCAGATGGGCCTGGACTTCGTGTGTCTATAAGGGATCTCCGAATGGCTTGGTTTGTTAGAGCACCAATAGTTATATGAAACGGAATTTTTTTTGTAGGTCTTTATTTCATTTGTAACAGAAGATACAGAAGATACAAAAAAAGGCAGTATAATTGTGTATAAAAATAATACATAAATAAACATTATAGTTTATAATTAGACTACTACCAGAAGACCTAGCTACAATAAGGACACAACAAAGTGTTAAAAAAGTTTCACAATATATATACTAAATTTTGTTGACACGTTACAAGACATAATATAAAATAACATTTAAACAAAAAACAACAATAATTTAAAACTTTCGATTGTAATAGTAAAAATACTGTTTAACAATTTTCTTTAGATGGCTAAAATATCTGTAGGAGTTCAGCCAACTGAAATTCACCAAGTCGATGGCGTAGTTCCATGAAGACCCGCTCTTAAGTGCCAAAGCTCTGATTAGTTCTAGGTTGACGTCTGGGGAGTTTCTACTTCGAAAAGATCTGGGGGGCATTTTAATCTCGGCTTCGGCGAGATACACCATTTTTGACCTCAAAATCCCCGAGCAAAGCGTGTCTTCATGGAACTACGCTTGACATTCTTCTAAAAATTCCGAGGCACTATCAAAACGACTGTTTTTATTTAATGGCTCATTTACGCCAAGGAGAGGAAGGATCTTATCCATGACTGATTCCCATGACCTACTCATTTTCTTCCAATGAGAGCCACGCAGCTTAAGAGTTTTTAAAAGCTCTGAGGGGCCCATAAAAATTCTGTTGCAAAAGTGCCGTCCTATAACATCATGGAATTTGTTTTTGATTCTCTCTGCCCAAAAATCATTACTTAAAAGAAATCGCCTCAACCATGATAAATTCAATGACTTCCACATTAATTCGATACTTAGGGATCCAAGACCCCAAGAGCAGATACTTGAGTTGAGTCTCTTTCTCGAAGTATATGGTCTAGAGCTTCCCCATATGAGGCTATCCCTAAGTTTATATATTTCTTCGCAAAAGTTTCCTGAGAATGGGATGTGTTTTAATGTATGGAAAATTTCTGGGAAGATGTTGCGGTTCCAAGCAGTAAGTTTCTCGTATCGCGAAAGGGGAGTGTTTCTATAAAATAAGACTTTTTTCCTCAGTGACTCCAAGATTTTGTTTTTATTTATTTTATCGGATTCATTCGCTGAAGTAGAAACACTCACTCCAAGCAAATCTGTTGAGTTAACATAGGCCAAGTCATTTGATATTTCTCTTAACGAGTCTTCACAATTTGTAATGATTTGACTTTTCTTTGTATTTATAATCAGTCCAGAACGATATTTAAAATCCTCAATGATGTCACGAGCTTTTTTAAATGAACTTTTTATTTGGCTTACAGTAATAAATAATAATAATATAAAAGATATATATTTTAGGAATAATTTTGAAAAATAAAATTAAAATTACTTATGATATGAGAACACTTTCGATCACAAACAGTACGTACCCGTCATAAAATAATGAGGTTTTTGCAACCATCGCAAATCAATTGCTTATTTTCAACTGGAACAAAGAACCAATGGGGATCCACTTTTTCCGCTGTTTCTACATACTCAAACAGGCATTAACCAGCATTTTGCATATAATTTATCCATTTAGATGTACTGGAGAGCTGTTTTACTGCCACGTAGAAAAATCTACGTTTCGGCTCTAATGGGTTAATGGCAAAGTATTGAGTACTCTGGTTTGGAGCAGAAAACCTTGCGTAAAGGTTCAATAGAATTACAAATGGTACCTAATGGATTTATAATCATTTAGATAATTATTTCACTTTGTTGTGTAGCAAACGTTTCAAAACGTTTTTGTTTTGCTCATCACACATGCAACTATGGATGAAATTAGTTTGAATTCTAAAAATTACAATACATCTCTATATAACTTCCAAAAATGTAAATATATAAATATATATTCGCAAATGCATATTTTAACAATATCTATTAATACCATCAAAGTGTTATAAGTTATTTTTTATGGTTCAATTTACATTTAATTAAATAATGCTTTTAAACTATAAATATTTAGTTAATCTTCGCATGCATATCTCAATCCGTTATTTTGTTTAAATTAGACGCTTATGGCTTCTCATAGTAAATACGTAGTAAATATTTTTCTATCCAATTGTCATATGTTTAAAATACGAATAAAAACTACGATTATTATTTTGAATTGATAATTACATCGTAAATTACCTTTGTTAGACATTGATCAAAAGCCTACAAATGTGTGGAATAGTAGTAGTTGTCGAACTATAATGTAAATGTTATTCTTTAAAAATGCAAATCAAAAGTCGTTATAACTTATTTTTATCAATTGATTTTAATTCCCTCATTTTTTTTTTTTGGATGGTATTGCATTTGTAAAATCTAGCCGTGTTTGTCATGGTGTCCAGTAATTTCATCGCGCGTAAATTCGTGATGGACCTTTTTATAGCCGTTTTTTTGTCGTGGGTGATTCCCTCGCTTGCGTGAAGCTTTTTTTGTAGTGTAGTATTTTTCTCGTTCGTCTTTTTCTCGTGGGCCGCGTAGCTTTTTTGTTGTGAAGCGTTTTCCGCGCGATTTTTTTTTTCTTTGTAGACCTAATCTCGCGGGCTCAGTTGGGGGTCTCATAGGGTTTAAATCTATTGATGACACTTTTTAGGGAGAATAGACACGCAGCCTTAGAGTTTTGCACACCTAAGCCTTGGTTGTTCCACCAGGAATACTATGGGTTGAAATTGATCGCCGACCCTTATTAAGGTGAAAACCCTCGGCCTAGTGTTTGAAAAACTCTTGAGCTGGTTTTTCTTACGACTCAGAAGGGTCTGCAGTAGATTTAGAACCCAGCTGAGGCCGGTGCAATCCTTTAAATTAAGGTATACTTTTTAGGCCGGGTTTTTTCACCTTAAGAAGAGTCGGCGGTGGATTTCAATCCCATGGGACACCCGATTAAAGTAGGCACATACCGTTAGATAAGGGTCTACAAAGTAATAGATCTTTTCCAAAAACATTAGAAAATGGGGGAAAGATGGGATAGGAAAATATATAGGACCAAAATGTGCACCGTATGAAGGTTATTAAGGAATTAAATTTTTGCGGCTCCCGACACATTTTTTATAATTCTTTTTGGTACGTTATGGCTCTTTTAACATTTTTGGTTGCTGACCCCTGGTTTCAGCCGACCACCAAAGCTACATACATACCTTGGTCAAACTAGAATGCAACCGTTTGACTTGTGAGCCGATTAGAGATTCTCATTAGCAAAAAGTCAAATGCAGACGAAATTAATGTTTTTGCTCATTGGGGATTCTAGATTTTTCCGATTTAAGCATGCTTAAAATTTGAAAAACTTGATTTATGTATTGTGTTTTTGTTAAATATTTTTTTATCAGTCATTTATTTCCTTTTTAAATTATATTTGTATTACATAAATAAATTAGAGTGCTTATAGGAAGAGAAAATGCTGAAGCTTCAGTGTTGACATGTGGATCGAAGAAAATGAGAGGATTGAACAATGGAAAATACTCCTAAAACTTGTCAAAAGCCCTAAGTAATAAGTATATAAACTAAACACTTTATTTGAACTAAATTATTTCAAAGGATCCCAATATTAATTACTTGAATAACTGAATATAAATACATAGTTTTGCATGTTATGATCCTCTCACCAATAAAAAACACAAGATTCGACTCCACTTTCCTCTTTTTGTAGTCTGTAACTCTTTTATATTTTTGAAGTCCATAATATAATAATATTTAAAGTACTTACCAACTATGTAAAAAGATGAAGGGAGTTGAAGATCAAAGGAGTAGATAGTTTGTAATTTTTGATCACTTCAACATTAGTCAGTGTGGTTCCTTAACGCGCGTGCGAGTAATATATTACTTAGTTATATTACTGCGCACTAACTAGAGAGAAAAAACATATTAGATATTAAATGCAAGTAATAACTAATATGTAATATCCTAGTTACATATTACTTTTCGTGAAAAAAAATATTTGACAGGCATTTTTGATGAAAATTAATGAACTGTGAATGTATGTGACGTCACCCAATGGACATAATCCTGCTTATTAATTAAATTAAAAATGCACGTTAATATTGATATTTAAGACAGGGTATTCCATTACACCCAAACACACAGAACACCTTTTGTTATTTATGGAGGATTTTGCATCCTTCCAACACGTCGTGGACATAGGTTCTCTAGCGACAAAATTCTGGAGGAAGCCATCACAAACCATGAAAGTGACTTCATTAAGGGACAATTCATTTGGGTGGACAACCTTGAAATCCCCAATCCCGATACAATTATCTACACGGATGGTTCAAAAGATGATAAAAGTAATACTGGGTCTGGATGGGCAATTACTAGGGTGACATATCAATACACCACTCAATGGTATCGTTGAACACAGAGGCATCAGTATTTCAAGCAGAAGTTGTGGCAATAAGAATCTGTAGAAGATCTCCTTAATCAAGAAAAATTCTCCAAAAAATATAATTAGATCATACTCCCAATCAGCGATTGCAGCTCTTCTCAACCCACTTACAACTAGCGAGGTAGTGAAGAACTGTAAGAAGGTCCTGATTGAAGGAAAAAAGAACAAAAATATTCATATTGAATGGTGCAAAGGTCATAATGACATAAGGGAATGAATTTGCGGATCATCTAGCAAAAAATGGAAGTGTGAGCAAAATTCGAAATAATGTCGGTGTTCCTCCAAGTTATATAAAGAAAACACTTAACGATTTCTTTTACAACAAATGGTGTCACCGATACAGAAATGACCAAAAGATGAATCATACACGCTCCATGCTTAAAACCCCGAAGCCAAACCCTATCAAACACCGACATCAGATGCCCAACTTATTGTCCAAGCCTATACCGGACATGGACCATTTCTCTCTCATTTGAGTAAATGGAAAACACGAGTGAAATATGTTATCTCTGTTTGGAAGAACCACAGACTGCTCATCATTTAATCTACAAATGCCCTGATTTGTCCTACGAAAGGCACCTAGTTTCGCAAGAGGAGGATGAGGAAACAAAAATAATCAAGTTTTTAAATGTACAAATATGAAAAATGTTAGAATGAAATTTTTTAATATATAAATATGATTACTTTACTTTTACTGTCGTAACACAGATACCTCAATGTGTGGTTGTGTTCTTTACTTTAGTTTATGTATATCTGTATATGTTTGTCTATTGTAAACAGTATAAATTTCTAACTAACATATGGAGGATTTTATCGTTAAGAAAATAAGTTCCTCAAAGCCCTCGGGCCCCGCATGCCGATTGAGGCTTTTAGGATTGAAACCCACCACCAACTCTGGCTAGGTATAAAAGGAGTCCTACTTTCAATCTCATACACCTCAAGCCTTCGGGTCCCGTCTGCTGATATAAGCTTTTATTTAGGGTTCAAACCCACCGCAAAATCTGGTTAGGTATAAAAGGAGTCCTTACTTTCAATCTCATACACCCCAAGCCCTCGGGTCCCTCTGGCTTTGGGTGTATGAGATTGAAAGTAAGGACTCCTTTTATACCTAACCAGATTTTGCGGTGGGTTTGAACCCTAAATAAAAGCTTATATCATATTAAATAATATTAAAGCTGGTTAACCAAGCTTTCATTTGATATGTTTGGTGTTCTGAAAATCGCTATACTTTAAGAGATATAAGCAAATACGTACTCTTCCCCCAAAAATTGATCTTTTGATATGAGAATATACGATTACCATCTGGTAATTACGTTAGTGTTACCTGGATAGAAGAGAAGGAGGGAGTATTTTGCCTCACTTCTCTCTCCCTTCTTTTTTCTTCCTATCCAGGTTACACTAACTGCCGTTACCAAATGGTAATCGTATATTATCATATCAAAAGATCAATTTTTGGGGGAGAGTACGTATTTGCTTATATCTCTTAAAGTATAGCGATTTTTAGAACACAAATATATCAAATGAAAGCTTGGTTAACCAGCTTTAATATTTTGGTATACTAAATCATATCAATTTAATAAGTAGAGAGTTATATGTACATTAAAAAAGCCTATCTCGCGTACAAAATGACGCATATAATGGATTATAAATGCGTCAGAGACAAAGTAAAATTTTGAGAGGATACCTTGACGCAAATCTAAGAAACACATTATGATTTATTTTTTTCATAATCGATTTCTTATAGGTCAATACAGGCTCTGAATCATATGATGTAAACTCAGATTGTACTGAATTCTGAATTGATAGAATGCAACCAAGGTCATTTTTGGATTTATCATCTAAAGTTTTACTAAACTTAAAAGTACTATTTTACTCTGAAGCGAACAAGTCATCTTCTACAGGCGAGTGAAGTTAATTGATACAAAAAAGCCATGAAATAAGCTAACAATACACACTCCCTTTCTTGCTTTGTTTTTACTGAAAACTTTGTTTTATTAAAAAACATCAAACATACGTCTGGTAGTAAATTAGATTTCCTTTAAATTAATAATTATTATTGAAGTCTGTAACGTCCACCATTTTGAAGAAATTGCGGAAAACTATATTTTTACTAAATTTTTAAAACTTTGACCTCGTTGCGCGACCTCGTAATGTTGACCGATTTTGTTCAAACTTTGTATGTCGTCTTCTTTTATCACCAAGAAACAGAAAATCCACAAAGTTGCTAACATTTCAAACATTTGAAAAATAAGAACAACCCTATATATATATATATTAAGTCTCACTCTTTATTTAGCTCCGTCTGTGGCTGTCTTTTCCCGCAACAATGGAGACTCTCCATTGGAGAGCTAACAAATATCCCAATATTCAGCGCAGCCAGTCGTTCATATGCACTCTATATTCTCTATGACCAGGTTATATTATTCAAATTCATATTAAAATCATAGATTTCCCGCGAACAACATGGAACTTCAATTTGATTACTTCAAATGTAAAAAAAGCTTTAGTTCCACTTATTCAAACCAAGGAGTACTATAACAACCTGGAATAGGAGGTAGTTTCTAATTGGAAGAACTCCCTTCTTTTTCCCTGTTCTTTTTTACGAAGGTAGTTAAACTTTGACATAAAAAGGAGGAGAGAGTTCCTATTCCAGGTTGTTATAGTATTCCCCGTTCAAAGTCCTAATCATTTACTTCAAATATCAATCCTTTAGAAGCGCAAACAATGCATACATGCCTTGCACTTGATCCACAAAGAATACTCTAATTTAGTTTGACAGGTAGTATATAGTTCTTTATTGATCCCTTGTCATCGTCATTCATCCTAAATAATGAGAGGCAGGATGAATACATGCAATTTACTTCCTTAATGAATGGCTACCTCTGAGACATTTATATCAGCTTTTTTTCTTCTCTCTCACACTCACACTTTTCGATGGGATAACATATGGCCTAATAATTGATATATGGAAAATAAGAGCCCAAATATGTAATTTGAGCTGAAGGGAATATGTTTCATTTATTATTATTATTTCCGACAAGAAAATTAGCATGGATAGACAGTTTTTAAGTATATGTTTAAAGATAACAAATGTGGGACCTTTTTTATCGAACGGGATTGACTGAAAGAAAGGAATAATTAGTATAATACAAAACAATTTGTATTATATATTGTGTAAGTGACGTCACAATGCCACTGACGTCATAGGCTGTTGTTACTGCGTCACCTATAGATCTCCGTTTTTCCTTTTTCTCTTATACCCTTTAAGAAGGTATTTCAACTTTGACATAAAAAGGGAGTTCCTATTCCAGATTATAGTATTCCCTAGCGTTTTCAGCATGTAAATATGATGAAAATGACTCTCAATGGGGTGATGAAGAAAATAACTTTCCCCATTAAATATGTTTTCAATTTAATTTTTCTTAAATCTACGGACTTAACCTTCATATCATCAGTCGCTTCATTTTTTAATGAAGCCTGTATCATTTAGACTGCAGTAGAAGGTTGAACAGTATACGTCATTAATAAACTATTTTCATATAAGGACAACACATTAGCTTTAGCTGATCCATCAATCACGTTCATTCTTTATATACAAAATTTGAAGGTCAACACCAAGGTGCTACACACTTTTGGAATTGAGATTAACAACTTTTCACATAAAAGGAATCCTAAGATCAACCTATATAAGTATATGAGAGGCACCAAGGAATGTACTCTAATCAGGTCCGTATCATTTCATAAAACGAAGAAGAAAAAAAAACTAACACAGTGCTCTGATCATAACAAAAACAGTCATGCACTTGGCCAAATCATAGAGATATAAAGACATAGAGGGCTTATTGGATTCTTCAGAGAAATACGTCATTGTGCTCAATATAAACAAATCTTTCTATCTCTATGGTCAGCTTACGATGACGTAGTATAAATTACTTTGTTTATATTGAACACAGAATACAGCTGAACGACGATGTTTCTCTGCTATTGAAGGGAATAAGTTCTCTATATCTTTATATCTCTATGGGCCAAATTGAGAAGCATCTCGTTTTGTAACATTTAACGATTACAACTTGTCTAAACCATAAATTTATAGAGTGCTCATAGGAAGGAAAATATTGAAGATTTGACAGCTGACATCTTCATAAATAAAATGAGAAGATCAAAACATTGAATGACGTTTACAAAGCTTAATATTATTAAATGTTTCAAACACATTAACAATAGCTTCACTTCAAACTACCAAGGGGATCTTATTTTAACCATTTGGATATTTTTAAGTGATCCCAAATGCAAAATAAAGTCTTTGGATCCTCTCAGCTTGAAAAAGTATTACCTTCAACTCTCCCCTCCTCTTTTTATACTTGGTAAGCATTCTATATATATTTATATCGCTATGGTTAAACTCTCCTCCTAGAAAGGAAAATAACTAGGAATATAAATCTGGAGCTTAGCCTTTGTGCTTACAGATTCTATGACTGTTTTTGACCGTGAAAAAGAGAGTGGAGTTTCTCTCTCACTTTTTCTTTCTCCCTCTCTTTCCCCTTCTCCCCCTCTCTCTTTCCTTCTATCCCTTCTCTTTACCCCTCGCTCTCTCTTTTTCACGGCCAAAAACAGTCATAGAATCTGTAAGCACCAAGGCTAAGCTCCAGATTTCCATTCCTAACAATAACTGTATTAGTACGTTTTTGAGTTTTATTATGTAAGTGTTGTAGGTTTTTTAATGGTCTTAAAAATTGAAGGGCAAATAAATAATTCAAAAAAATAAAATGGCGGCCATTGAAAAAATTAATAATATTTTACTGATAATCCCTTGTGGCTGGTTGGACATCTCTGGCCTACACCAATCAAATTCGTTTTTGACTACATTTTCTTTGTTTTGTAGCAAAAAGAAAAAGCATTTTTGACCTCAAAATCCCCGAGCAAAGCGGGTCTTCATGGAACTACGCCATCGACTTGGTGAATTTCAGTTGGCTGAACTCCTACAGATATTTTAGCCATCTAAAGAAAATTGTTAAACAGTATTTTTACTATTACAACCGAAAGTTTTAAATTATTGTTGTTTTTTTGTTTAAATGTTATTTTATATTATGTCTTGTAACGTGTCAACAGAATTTAGTATATATTGTGAAACTTTTTAACGCTTTGTTGTGTCCTTATTGTAGCTAGGTCTTCTGGTAGTAGTCTAATTTTAAACTATAATGTTTATTTATGTATTATTTTTATACACAATTATACTGCCTTTTTTACTTTGTATCTTCTGTTACAAATGAAATAAAGACCTATAATAATAATAAATAAAAAATAAAAAAAGTATGTCAAGTAAAAGAGTCCTTTAATGCTGTGGCTCAAAATGCAAAGGAAAATGCCGGTTGTACAAGGACAACTTGAGACTCAGAGACAAAGTCCTTTGTTGTAATAATCTTGTAGGGGACTCTATATAATTTACATACAAAGTGCATTTCAAAAATTAACAAAAATTACATTTGTGTCGGTTTTTAATGTTCTTAAAAATTAAAGGCAAATAAATAATTAAAAAATAAAATTGCTAATAAATAATAGTATTTTACTGAGAATCCCTTTTGGCTGGTTGGACATATTGACTTACACCAATCAAATTCGTTCTGTAACTCCATTTTGTTTGTTTGGTAGCAAAAAGAAAGAGTGTGTCAAGTAAAAGAGTCCTTTAATTCTGTGGCTCACAAAGCAACGGAAAATGACGATTGTACAAGAGACAAAGTCCTTTGTTGTTATCATATTGTAGGGAACTCTATATAATTACGTAACAGGACTAGCACCCCCCAGACAATCACCCCCCGGACTAGCACCCCCCGACAATCACCCCCTGGACTAGCACCCCCCGTGTCAATCACCCCCCGGACATTTACCCCCCGTTAGTAATATTTCTTATCTCTTAAAGTCCACTTATGAAGTTAACTATGTTTTCCAGCTATTAACAAAGGTGACATCACTGGTTAACCACTTTCTTGATCTCCTTTTCCGCTGCTTGCGAAGACTAATGGGGACTTGGATATCTTAAAAAAAGCCACAGGAACACGTTCTTGGGTGTGAAGAAATGAATATAATAAATTGAGAATAAAATTTATAGGTCAACTTATTTGAGTAGATGAGTTTTTGATTTTCAAATAGGCACTTTCTCCTAGTCTTAGATTTAGGACAAGTGGTTCCTTGATGAAATCTTAGAAAATAGATTAGGACCTATATGAGATAAATAAGATATCTTGAGTTGATAGGTTACAAACTGTATGATTGTCTACTTGTACATAGATAGCCCAGATATAAGGTCTAAGACACGAAAATTGCAAATTTATGTACGTTTAATTTTTGCAGATTCAAATTCTAAAGAACTGGGACTGCGTGCTAACCAGTGACGTCACCTGTGTTAATAGCTTGAAAACATAGTTAACTTCATAAGTGGACTTTATGAGATAAGAAATATTACTAACGGGGGGTAAATGCCCGGGGGGTGATTGGCACGGGGGGTGCTAGTCCAGGGGGTGATTGTCGGGGGGTGCTAGTCCGGGGGGTGATTGTCTGGGGGGTGATTGCCCTAGAATCATATAATTAACATAGAAAATGTATTTAATAAATTAACAGAAAATTACATTTGTGTTGAGTTGCTTAGAAATGATGACATTTTGAAAATTCATGATAAAGGATTTCTAAGGGAGTGCGATAGCCATGTGCGTTAAGGCTTGTTATGCTCTCAATGTTGGGGGAGCAGGTTCGAATCCCAAGAGGGGATGGTCATTTTGATCTACCTCATTGATGAGATCCTAGGTTCGATATACTAATTTTAATGCTTTAATGCTTATTTATATCCAGTCGGATTCAATTCTATGCTAATATTTTAAGCTAAAATGCTTATTTATATAGTTTTTACTATGCATTACCATCGATTTTTATAAAATATTTATATTCTATCAATGTACATTTTCTGAACTGTGAATAATAATAAAAATTGATTTTTATTTCATTAAAGGGATGGACTTACTCTTACTAATTTATTATATATGTATTCTTTAGCCATGGCGTCAGAGGTGAAATAGGTTATTTTTGGATTGATTATCAAACAATAAAGAGTTCTTATGTCATGATTACCTGTGATTGTGTGACGTCAGTTGTGAAGAAGACTCATGCTTATGCCAAGCATAAAGATTTTTTTAATATCTCTATGATGCCAAGTCATCCAAGATTGTCAAAGAAGTCGGAATGACTTCTTTCATTGACCATTTATTTTTATCCCAATTGAAATAAATATTGATCTTATCTTCCTTTCCTTTCCACAAATCATGTTCTAGAAGAGAGTCCCAATGTGGTATCATTCGACATGACTCTCTTGTAAACTGCTAGCCGCCTTTATTTAAAAATGTGGCCGACGTCTTTTTGCCAATTAATTAGGAAACTTATCGGTACCTTTGTTAAAAATATCGCCGACGTCTTGTTGCCAATTATTTAGTAAAATTATCAGAACCTTGGTAAATGAATTAAAACATTCTATAGTATAAACGAAAGATTAAGTTTAAAACGTAGGAAGGTTGACTTTATTCATTCCTACCATTTTCTTTTCTTTATTCACTGTTCTTAAAAACACAAACAAGTAAAATTACTTTATTAAAATTTTCGATAAATGGGTAAAAAATTCAAAAATAAACATTATAGTTTAAAAGATGTCCTCAAAAATGAATATTATAAGTTAAAATAACTTCTTATCAAATAAATCATTATAGAGAAGTAAAATATTAGAATACAAATATCATATAATTAAAATATTTAAAACTTTTCATAGTTCTTTTAATAAATTTACTGTGGCTTAGCGCAATAAATGGGTAATCCACGACATTGTCCACGAATTGTCGAAGAGAGAAGGCCCAAAGTGGCGACATTTGCCCCAGCCGATATTAAATTGCCTTCAATTCCAGGAGATGTGAAGAGGCTCATTCAATGGAATCCTTTTCGCGATTGGGGCATTTGCTTTGAGAACTCAAAGTTTGTCCGCTGACTTTCCTTCCAATCATCTAAGGTTACGTGCAACAAAGCACTTTAAAAATGCTTACTGCTCGACACTCAACAAAAACATGTAAAAGGGTTCCGCAATCTTTTTTTAGTTGATGGACCACAAGTCTATCAGATTTATCAGATAAAGTACGGACAATAGAGAGATAGGGTTCATTCTCATGCATTGTTCTATGTGTGTATTTACAGAAGTATGTATCACATAGTTTCATTATCAAAATGATGAACCTCCATTGAATTATATTAAATTCATCAAAATATAATAAATCAAGGTATATAGAATACCATGTCCTTATATCTCCTGTTTTCATAAATAATGAAACTTCAGTAATATTATTATTATTTGTTATGCATCCCAAATACATTCTAAAAAATATATTTTGATGACGTAAGCGGGAAGAAACATCTTACAAAATGTTTTTCTTCTCGCTTGCCGGTGTGGCGTCATTAAAAATCAACGGCAAGCTAAAAGTCAGCTGTCATGGCAAATCTATCCTATTTTCAATATACCTTTGGTTAAACCATGATGGATACAATCAAACAAAATTTGCACTGCCAGAGGATCTGCGTAAGCAACCCAAATATTTGATTACTGTTTATTATTTTAATTCATTATATGGCTATAATGTTGTAATAAAGAAGTGCATGTTGGTAAATGATGTGGCCATAAAGAACTGGAGTTCATGAATGACAATAGAGATTTTTTTTCGTGGATCACGTTCAGTCGATTGAAGCAATATATGTACTGCTAAATTCGTCTTTTTGGGACATATGTACAATTACGGAGCTTTGACTGTTATAAATAAACATGGAGTAATTAAGAATGAATGTTTTAAAGTCAATGTTAAAAAGGTATTTTAACGATACTAAGGAATGTTCAAAAATGTATGATTGGGCTGATATACACCTAATTATTATAATAATAAAATATTTATCATCTCAAATGAAGAAGTACAGTAAAAAACATTGTTTTCATTTAAAATATATTTGTTTTCCATTTTACTTTTTATTAAGTACAAAATAAAACAAAAATAGTAAAAGTATACCGTTTTTCTGAATTATTATTATTTAATCTTCTTGGTCATTACTTCTTATAACAATTTGTCCTTGTACGATTTTCCCCCTGATTTCGGTACTTGTTAAGTAGATTTCGGATCATGGATTAGATAGACAAATATTAATTCAATATTCAAAAAGGTATGGTAGACGGGATCAGGTGAATTCCCACCCATATAAATAAATATAGGTCTAATTTCTGGTTTCAAACTCATCCTCAATTAGCTTTGACTATGCGCAGCAACAACTATGAGATATTGGGGCTGTAAACCCACCATAAACTATCCTCGTTTTCTGCTGACAACCAATCACTATGAGGACCTATTGGGAAGTAAAATCCACCACCAATGAGTTATCGAGTCCTCCAGGTATAATGATTGGTTTTTGGTTTTCAAATTCATTGCTCCTGGGCACTCGTGCCCTGTTTATCACTTTGAAAGCCAACACCATGAAACCCAAGGGCTCATTGGTGGCGGGTTTGAACCCACAATATGTCATTCTTATGACCGACGGAACCCGTGAGCTCACTGGTGGTGGGTTTGAAACCACAATATGTTATTGATGTGATTGACGAATCAAAGGGCCCATTGGCGGTGGGTTTAAACCCCAATATGTCATACTTGTGATCGGCGGAACCCAAAAACACACTGATGATGGGTTTGAAACCCATATAAGTTATTGGAGAAACCCGAAGGCCAGTGGGTGGCGGGTTTAAAACCCAAAAAGGTTATTGTTTGATTTGCGGGACCCGAGGGCACTCTTACAGTTCGCTTCAACACTCATAATGCTGTAATTATATATAATTGTATCCATTTGAATGCCGATATGCCATATATTTTAACAACGATTCTTAGAGCCTATTTAAGTTTGACACCGGCGAATATCATTACTCTGATTGGAAAAATCCTTTAGTAGGTTCAACACCTCGATATGTAATTCATATTTCGAATTAGACCTATAAATATATATTTATTGGTGGGAATTCACCAAGGATAATTTTCCTAGACGCCTGGTAGACAAAGACGATTCTTCTCCATTTACATTTTTAATTTGCATGCGAAAATTTTCCGTATTCCGGAATAATTTCTATCGTACCGAGTGAAAATTATCTTATAAAAAAACAACGTCAGAAAAGTAATGATAATTAAAATTGTCTATTTAATATAGACTAAGTAAGAAAAAGTTTGACCGTCTTCAAACGATAATAAATGCGACAGACAGAGTCTGTTGTAGGGAATATCTTTTATATATACATATATATGTGAAAGAAATATTTTTCAACTTATCAAATCTCGCACACTGATAAGTGTCTATATTTACCAATGCAATGCATTCGATAACTACAGGTAAACAAACACAATTCATTCGAATATACATCAAAACCACAAATGAAAATAAATTTAATGGCGAGGGGAAGGAAAATGATATCATTATTATTAAAAGTTGTCACTTAAAAAACCCGACTTGCATTAATAATGGCGTAATATCCCTCATTTCCGAACCAATTTTTCAAAAATCCAATTTAGCTGAGTGACCAAAGCATTTCAATGTTTTGCTTTGATACAAAATTGTTATTAAATTTTTATAGATATATATTTCTTTATTTTAAGGAATCCTTTTTAATTTACTTGACATATATTTATACAATGTACTTAAAGCCAATGAGAAGCACTTAACTAATGGATAGTCTTTGTATATTTACAAAACCACCACTTTCAAAAACATTGCATGGGTAATGTACATACATTAATCAAACAAGGATAGGTTCTTGCAGACCAACGTAACATTATAAACAAGGACTAAAGTCTTCAGAGCTGGATTACTTTATTATAAAAATCAATTAAGCAAAGGGAGTGCAATAGCTCAGTACGTTAAGGTGTGTTCAGCTCTCAATGTTGGGGCGCAGGTTCGATTCCTGAGAGGGGAAGGAGAATTTTGGTCAGCCTCATTGATAAAATCCTAGGTTCGATCATAGAGACACAAAGACATACAGAGCTTATTGGAGGATTCTTCAGAGAAATACGTCATTGTGCCCAATATAAACATATCTTTCTATCTCTATGATCAACCTACGATGACGTAGAACAAATTACTTTGTTTATATTGAGCACAAGCGCAGCTGATTGATGTTTCAATGAATGAATTATTGAAGGGAATAAGCTCTCTATATCTTTATATCTAAATGGGTTCGATAGACTATTCTAACGCTATAATGCTTATTTATATTCAGTCGGATACAATTTTATCGAACCTAATGGACAAAAATAATATTCGCTAAGAGTCCCTTTGGAAACAGTGATGTTATTAAGGAGACTATAAAGTGTGTTGATAGCAATGAAAGAAAAACGATCTCTGCAAGAGGAAAGGTTAATGATCCAAGTAAGAAAAAAGACAAGGATCAAGCAGACAAAATCATCCTGAACGTTAAAGCCCTAACAGAGCAAACCAACATTTACGTTTGTGGATGCGTTCCATTCAGTTCTTGACATTCATACACCACTCAAAACATAAGAGAGGCCATGGAAGAACACTGCATGTGTTATCAAATGAAACGTTAGTCCTAAAAAAAGAAATAAACTCTGCAAGGAATTATTGCCTGAAATTGTCCCCTAATAAGAAAAAATGAATCCGAAATCTATAAGCAACTAAGAAATCGGGCGAACTTATTAATTAAAAGGATCTTTGACCCAAAATAATTTTTGTCTGTCTCTTTTATACTATGGAATGGCCCATTGGAGCACCTTAGGGAACAAAGACTCGATAATCGGACGATTTGAGAAGAAATCAGGGGGCTGCTAGTATTATACCAGCCTTCTAAAACCACAATTGATGGTGGATATTGGCTAAAAAGTTGCCTTTTTTAAATGGAGCTTGAACTTTTATTTAATAGAGTTTTTTTCTTTATATGTGGTATTTCCAATATTTAACATGTTTTTATTATTTTTGAAACTATTTCAATATCACATGTTATTATTAATTATAATGGAACAAGAGTTCATACCCATGAAATAAATAATGTTTATTTTGTTTTATAATGTCTGGCGATAAATAGATCATCACACTGCCTATCGGACATAGAAAAATTAGAAAATTGGGTTAACAAATTTTTATAAAATATATTTATTAGGGAGTTTGCGTGAGCTGTCTTTTTATTATTCCTAAACATAATGTAAAATAAATATATAATACAAATTATTTTAAATCTTACACATTGTCTGGGATTAAAATAATGGGGGGCCAGACTTTTGATATTTTATGGGTTCTATTAGATTTCTTAAATTTTGTTGTCGGCGTTGTGCATATATGTTTCAAAGTACATTACCCCTATGTTGTTGACGTGTATGTAAGTATTAATACTATATAATAATAATAATAATGTTCTTTAAACGTTTACGACTTCCCTTTATTCATTCATGAGGAGAAAGGAATCAGGTTTCAAAGATTAATATGGAACTCCCAAGGATTGAAAAATGGATGAATGGTCAAGGAGACAGACAGTTGCCGTTTATCCCGCAGGGATTCCATCTTCCCATCTTACTGATATTGATGCTTCCTTGAAGAGGTGGAAAGACATAAAGATGAGTGGGTCAAATTAAATGTGAGATTTTGAATGAAGAAAAAACCTTAAGGTGGAACTTAAAACTTGTAAAATACGGCAATGGAGTAAAAAATATGCTTCCAGAAATGTACTTTGTACTCCCAGAAATCTTTTTTCTACAAGGAAGTCCGTTCATGAAATTAATTTTTTAGTGTAATTTTAATAATATATATAGTATATATATATATATATATCAGACTTGTTGACGTTTGCGAAAAATTGTCGTTCGTTTGTCATTCACAAAGATTATCGTTCGTCGTTCATCGTTAATTTCAAATTGAATCGTTCGTCGTTCATCGTTCGTTTGTCGTCGCCTCTCTGAAAAAATTGACGATTTTTTTTTGAAAGAATTTTCTGAAAAACAGTGATGACGTTTTTTTAGAAAGAAATTTCTAAAAAAAGTGATGACTTTTTTTAGAAAGGAAATTTGTCCCATGAATTTTCCTCAGCGTTCGTCAAAACACTTTGACGTTCGTCGTTCATCGTTCGCGAACGACAACAAATGAACGATAAATCAAGAAGTCTGAATAATGTATATAATATATATCTATATATGTGTGTGTGTTGTGTTTGTGTGTTAGTATTTCTGACGAGTATTGCATTATTTTCATTACCTTTCATAAAAAATAGCAGCTAAGATTGGATTTATATGTTTCCAATGGATACCCAAAGATAGTTATCTAAAAACGAAGCAAAAATATAGAATTTATACACACAAATACTTTGCATTAACGAGTTATTTTGTGGCTATTGAACTCGTATTTGTTAATGATTGATTTAAAAAAAGGGATAAAGATATTTTAAGCAGTCTTTCTC
>CP045896.1:10168205-10194653 GCA_013387185.1 Caligus rogercresseyi
TTTTCTAATCGATAGAAGTTTTTTTTTCTATGTCAGGTGGGGGTATAAAGTAATCCCTAGCCCATTTTCGTATTATACATCCATATAATATGAATATCTCTATATTTTTATTGAATGATAACCCCCTAAAAATATATGATGTAATAGCAATCACCAATCTCTGATAAATACTTTATACAAAATATGTCGAAAATTGGAGAAAATCAAATCCGTAAAACAATTCAGTAATTCTTACAAATTGTAAGTTTGCTTATAAGTTTTTGGGCTTCCGAGATATAGAGTGTGTGAAAACTGGATAATGTCGTTGTAGATTATAGGCAAGGACGTGCAGTGTGGCATTGAAAGATGACGTCCATCACTCAAATTCCCTACAGACAAGGTGCTATATCCTTATCCTGTACATCTGAGTGGCTCGTCTTCCAAAGGTCACTGTAAGCCCCTGCGTTATAAGGGATATGATAAGATCGTCAATTATGTTCGCCTTGAATTGGTCCAATTCTAACCTCGAGCAAACGAATTTTTTTAAATATTTCAATCATGGGAAACATTATACACAACATAAGAAACAACAGACTTTTTGATTTGTCGTTCATTTGTAATCGTTCGTCGCTCGCGAACGGACGTACGACAAAAAATTTTGACGAACGACAACAGAAAATTTCTATTGTTCGTCTTTCGTTTTTGGCACCAAAAAAAGACAAAGATTTTTATTTTTCATGGGAAAAAATTCCTTTCTAAAAAAACGTCAATTTTTTTCAGAAAGAAAGACGACGATGAACTGTAACTTTTGCTGAACGAAAACGAACGACAATTCTTCGCGAACGTCAACAAGTCTAGGAAATAAGAAAAATATTATGTTTGCAATATTTATACTTTTCCTTCCACCATAGTCAGTTAGCACATAAGCACTAAATTCCAGAAATTTCGGGGATTGTTTCAAATTTAGTCTTCTTTATCAATAGGTTTCTTTGTACAAATAGTGAAGAGATTCATATTGATCAATTAGTAATGCTTACATAAAGTAAAGAGATTCATATTTATCAAATAAACAATTCTTACAGTAAATGATTCGATTATTGGATTTTTTCTTCTCATACGCCTAGAAATTAGAGGACTGTATTCCTTAGTCATTGCCAAAAATAATCGTGTTCTTAATATCAATTGCTCTTACTCACACAATAGAGTAATTTAAAATCTATTCAACAGAATTTTTTAAATAATAAACGGTTAATTAAGAAATATAAGTAATATTTTGATATTTTTCAAAGAAAACACCGAACATAACACTAAAACTACCCTGATATCATTAATGTATTCTAAAAACCTATATCTGGTCAATTACTACTTCAAAACTATTAAGAAATGTATGCCATTAATCTCTGGGAAGAAATACAAACGTAAATTTGAAACATTCATCCCTAATTTGTATTTCTTCATTCATAAGAAATAATATTGATTTTTAGTGACCACTATGTCATTTGAGATTTTAAAGTAGCAAAAGTTAGTTGTGAAATGAGTAGAGTTGAAGAGCAAACTTTTGTTTCATTTCCGAATCCGATCCTCGAACCATTTTTTGACATAGTGGTTTTGAACCTTCGAACCCTTTATTTACTGATAAATTATATAATCATTGAACATTATTATAGGTATACATGTCGCCCTTATACCTTTCTCCTTTTAGAAGCTGTTTTTGTATAATTTATATCAAATAATTTTGTTAATAAGACTAAATGTCAAGACAAGCCATGTTCAATCTTCAGCCATCGATCATGTTTTCTTGATGAAATGATGATTTTCACATAATTGAATGTGGTCCACTATAGGTATTCCCAGGGCAGTCTTATACGCAGAGGTTGGGTAGACTTTATATTATAACGTCCATATGGCTACGTATTTGTTATTAGTATTGTAGTAATAAGTTATATAACTTAATTCATTCCCATTGTTGCGTTTATGATTTTTTAAATAATGTAGATTGTAATGATATATTTAATGAAGAAATTCTTAAGTACTAATGGAGCTATTGATAAGCTTCATTATAGATATTTAAACAATCATAAACGCAACAATGGGAATGAATTAAGTCACATAACTTATCACTACTTACTATTGCATGTAGCAATATGGATGTTATAAATATAGTTCACCCAACCTCTGCGTACAAGTCTGCCCTGGGAGTACCCCACTATATACCATAATAGATTACATCCTATTTATCTCTCAAGGTGTATAGGATTCAAGGTATGTTTATTTCACGGATAGTCACAATATTTATCTACTATTTATGACATCATCGAAAATATTTTGTAATCATTTCTTCCTGCTGCCTGAGTCTTTTAATGACGTCAAGCGAAAAGTCAGATCTCTAAACAATATCGATATATTTTATTTCAATAAACTTTGTCTCGTTCATCCATTTGTACATGGCCCTAAAACTAGCGGTCATTTATTACCTCCGCCGAAGGAGGTATTGTTTTCACTGGCGTTGGTTTGTTGTTTGTTTTGTCAGCAGGATAACTCAAAAGTACCGAACGGATTCGATGAAAACTTTGTGGAGTTGTTAGAAGGGCAAAAGGAATAAAGTGATTAAATTTATTCCAGACAACATCTAAAATGAGTGCAGGAATAGTGATAAATTTTGGCATCTATGATGCTTCTAAGATGAAAAAATGAGTAAAAATAATAAATATTTCAAGTTAGCCTACTCTGTCAATAGATGTCGCTGTGCTGTGAAATCGGGTGCCGAGAGCGTCTTCCTCTCGGAATTTCAGTCGAGGGGAACCCCCCCCGTCCCTCTACGCCGCCCCAGTCGTGAAAAATCCGCCTCGGAAGGCTCATAAGGACCCCGTGACGGCGGAGGTTTGCACTCTCTGAGTGTATATATTTATCTATAAAATCTCTGGCCACTCCATGGTTTATGAGTTTATTTTAAGACAAAAAAAAACAACACATATTTAGTGCTTTAGCTTCTCAGAGTTCTTAAATAAAATGTATTATTTTGTAGAAAAAACAGAAGCTTTACTGAGACTGATTCACGGTTTAGACCAAATATCTTCGATTCCCAACCAATATTCCGTACAAGTTTTTGAAGACGGTTTCAAAACCAATATATGGTCTATTTTTGTGGTTCCGAACCGGTTCTAAAGTTCACTGCAGGTCGGAAGCGTCCAGGTCTAGGAATGATTTATATTATCTGAACCAATTGATTTACATCTATTTTCGTTCCCGTATTTCTACGAATCACATTTCAATTCTGCTAAGTAATATGGAAACCTTCTATTTTCATCAGTTTTCCTATTCATTGAGGAAATTGTTTATACTGTAGTTATACAATCCGTACATTACAATAATTACTCCGCCGAAGGAGGTATTGTTTTCACTGGCGTTGGTTGTTTGTCAGCAGGATAACTCAAAAAGTGCGGAACGGATTCGGATGAAACTTTGTGGAGTTGTTGGAAATAGCAAAAGGAACAAGTGATTCAATTTTGGCATCTCTGAGTGCTTCTTTAAGATGCAAAATGAGCTAAATACTAATAAATATTTCAAGTTAGCCTACTCTGCCAATAGATGTCGCTGTGGTGTGCTCTTATCTTTGATGACGTCAGTTTCTTTTTCTTTCCATGTACCTCTAGAGTGTAAACAATAAAGGAGCAGTATGTAGAGTTAAAGGGACAGTGCGTAGAGGGTTGGAAATGTCAAAAAGACAAAGTGATTTCATTTAGTGGGGATCGGCGGAGGTTTGCACTCTCTGAGTGCTTCTAGTTTTTTTTTTTTTTTAACATTGAGGGAACTATAAGTCATGGATAAATACCTTTCATGCTCTAAAAGCATGCAAATACAGTAGGCTCTAACGTGCCATTCTTTTTTCTTACAAAAGAAGTACACAAGTTCTACATAGACAGGTCCCCTTAGAATTTCCGTAAAACATCACGTAGTTCATTCATCATGCCTTCAATTGACTCCCTTTGACGTCCATTCTTGTGGAAAGCAATTAAAGCCTCCAAATGCTCATTAAAATAAAAACACGTCTATGAATTGTATATCTGGAAGTAAGTATATTATATTTGGGTTATGGGATGATAAATAAATTATATTTCGCGTTTAAGTTGATAGAGGTTATGAATTTGTCAATATTACGATGATTCTGGACATTTTAGCCTGGAATAAATAAATCGGGATCAATGACAGAACATTTATCAACAAAACCTTTCATTTATTGTGGCCAACGTTTCAGTAAATAAAAAATTGATATTGAATACAAAAAATAACTTACAAATGCATACTGAGGCAATAAAACAAATTCTCATACGTCCCAAAAAAATATCATACATATCCCTTATTTCATCCTTATAAATGTTTCCGCAAAAATTAGTCTCCTTCTTTTAAGAATGTATATAGATAACTGAAAATATAGTTGCTTTTGTATATTTGGATAATAAAATTAATTTTTTCATTTACATAAATATTACCCTTGTTATAGCATATTTAAGAAAACGTAAAAATCATTTATAAGGCTTATATAAATAGAATCCAATAATCACTGGAGCACCCTCGTAGTACCACTCGAAAATATTCAATATATATAATAGATACTTTAAATCTCTTTAATTATATCATTTCAGGGCAAGACTAATGATACATTTGGGCTAGTTTACACTCGAATAACATTTTTTTTCTTTACATAGCCTTAAGAAACGAAACAGGAACATTATGAATTACATTATGTTTATGATGCAAGCAAATTGAACATACAATCAAGGTCATATGACTGGCCTCAACCATCCATAGATTTACCAAAGTGGCAAGGCGTGATTGGTTGAAATAAATAAAAGAAAAACGATAAAACAAAGTCTACAATTTGAAGGCTACTCTGATTGGGCAAATACCAGTAAAGAATCCTTAGCAATGGCTAGAGATAACAATATGGTAGCTCTCGCTAACTCACAGTAATAAAACTTTTTGTGTGGTTACTTTTTTATAATCTATATCACCCGATAAAAACACATTTTTCTATAGTATGAGCAGTTACTTTAATAAATGGTGGATTTCATTCAAAGGATTTGAGAATGACGTCATGGATAAAGATCAATGAGAAGAACAATTTAGAATTAATTTTTTCTCTCTAAATTGATGTCCAATCCTTAAAAAGACGCAGGATTGTTGATTTTTTGATTTTTTCAAAAGAATCCAAAAACTTGGATTTTTTTGATTTAAATCAGATTTTTTTTGATTTTAATTGTTAACCATATTTTATGAACAAAATATATTTTTTTCAATGTGTAAATTTTGTCCATACTTTAAATTGTAACTTTTTAAAACATGAACAATATACATATAGGCCTACCTATTACTCAGGGGACTTTAAATGCTGTCTTTGATTAAATTCTAGTTGCCTTACTTAATGATTTCATTTTAATAAAGAATGCAAAGGAGTAAACAATAAAATTATAGAACTTCAAAGGCCTTGTAATGAGTCATACTCGCTAATCACGTGACAGTTCGAAATCCAAGCGAGGATCGAAGACTCATGACAATTTTCTACCTTAAAAAATTACTGGGTGGAGCTGCCAACGGCTGATCAACGATGACTACAAGATGGGTCACTCTCAAATCTAGGACGCGCCAGGTACGCTTGGAAAAGGAGGCGCAAGACAATCGGTCGTGACGTCATCAGATTATTTAGAATTACGTCACAAACCTGCGCCTCCTTTACCCAGAGATCCCGGCGTTTACAATACAGTCCAATGACGCTGTCTGATCTGATTAATCTGTGGGCTGATGGTGCTCAGGTGCTGCCATCTGGAGTTAATGACAAATATGGAATTCTATGACATCATCAAAATAACCACTTCCATGTTGAATATGTCTGGCAAGGCAGGAAGGAAACTAGACCCAGTTTGGGTTGATTTTGACCGGTTACCCTCTACATCTAATGCCACATCGGGCTGCAGGGCAAAATGCAAAAGGTGTGGAGCCGAGATGCAAGGGCTTGTTGCTCGTTTGATAAAGCACACAGCAAACTTCCACAGTGTCAGTGAGGATGACAGAATTGATGATCATGATGGTAATTATTAATTATGGATCTAATTTTAATTCATATTATTTCTGAACAAACAGAACAATTCAGATTTTCAGAATTTTTGTTATGATGGAAATATGTCATAGTATGACTTCTACATTTCAGAGCCAATGGATACCATCGAAACTAGATCTCTGCCCTCAGCCTCAGGATCTTCTTCAAGAACTGAAGCCAGTCAAGCCACAAGTGGCAGTAGAAAACGTAGCCTAAATATGGATCAGTTTTGCATTAAAACTTCAAGCTCTCTATAATCGGAACTTGATGAAGCTATCGCTACAATGGTTTTTGCAACTAATTCCCCCTTTCGGCTAGTTGAAAATGCACATTTCATCAACATGGTGAAAAAAACTACGACCGGGTTATAACCCACCTAGCAGACAGGACTTGGCTGAAAAGTACTTGCCTCTCATTTATGAAAAAGAAAGAAATGCTGCGAAGAATTAGCTGGCAAAACTGTCTGCTTTGGCCTGGATGGGTGGTCGAATGTCCACAACGAGCCCATAATTTGTGAGACTGTAACGACGTCTGAAGGACAGGTTTATCTGGTGGACACAGTGGATACCTCAGGGCGGCCCCACACTGCAGAGTATTTAAAGGACATGGCGGCATCATCAATTGCCAAAACTGAAAATGATTTCAAATGTTCGGTCGGCAGTATTGTCACCGACAATGCGGCAAATGTGAAGAAAATGAGGACCAACTTAGAGGAAACCTTAGAGCACAAAAAACTTGTGACTTATGGATGTTCAGCGCACATTCTGAATCTTTTGGCCCATGATTTGGAAATCCCAAACATCAAAGATCAAGTTGTACATGTTATCAAGTACTTCAGGAACAATCATTTCGCAAGTGCCACATATCGCGCTGACGGAAACAAAGCGCTGGTCATGCCGCAAGATGTTCGCTGGAACACCATGGCAGGATGTCTAAATTCGTATATCGATAACTGGCCAGCTTTGGTTAAGATCTGCGAAAATGAAGCCAGTAGGGACAAAATTGACAACATCATCAAAGGCAAGGTAACAAACATGGGTCTGAAAAGATCAGCAGAAGAGCTTCGAGACCGATTGAATCCTATCGCCATTGCACTTGATAAGATGCAAAGTGACAAACCATCGCTATGGCTGTCGATATCTGTAAAGAACTGGGTGAGGAGTTTGTTGGTGCTCCGCGTGAAGTTAAGAAAAAGTTCAAGGCGAGATATGACCAGGCAGTAACACCTGCCCATCTTTTAGCCAACATGATCGATCCTCATTTGTCCGGGAAAAACCTTACAGAGGAGGAAGATGAAGAGGCAATGGAATTTGCGAGAGAAAAGTGGCCGTCTCTCATTCCACTCATCATGAAATTTAAAGCTCAGTCTCCACCATGCTAAAGCTTCAAGTTTGAGGAAAATGTTCTCAAAAATGTCAGTTCCATGGAGTGGTGGGGGTCCAACAAATCTGCCATTGATGAAGAATGCATGAATGCCCTGAAGACACTGCTGTTGCTTCATCTGCAGGGGTCGAGCGAGTCTTCAGTTCGTACGGAATTGTTCATTCCAAGCTCAGAAATAGATTGGGAACGGAGAATGCTGGTTTTCTTGTTTAAATCGTTAAACATGTTCATCAAATCTTAAGCTAATAGAAGAGTAAGAACTACTACTAAGAAGACTGACAATTGATAACTCGTTCCTGTAATTGTCAAATTTAATTGAGTTTACTTTTTCATTTATATTGTACAAGCAGAATAGAAGCAAATTGTTAAATATGTTCATCAAATCTTAAGCTAATTAGAAGACTTAGAAGAGCAAGAAGACTGACAATTAATAATTCGTTCCTGTAATTGTCAAATTGAACTGCGTTAACTTTTCCATTTACATTGTACAAGTAATAAACAATTTATTTGATAAACATGACTTGATTTTAATCATTGATTATAAAATGTCTTTGAAAAAAAAAACTTAATTTAGATCGCAATCCAAATTGCTTGATTTAAATCAAATAATCCTAACTCAAAGCTTAATATGATATAGGCCTATAGTCTGAGGCTATATATAAAATGAAAAAGGCCACTGCTCTACTATTAAGAAGACAGACATGAAATGTTTTGTTTCTGTCATTGAGAATTAGAAGCATAAAATTAAATATCAATTTAATTTATTGAAAAAAAAAACATGAAGTGATTTAAATCAATGATTTTAATTGGAAATCCACTTGATTTAAATCGGCCTGATTTAAATCAAACAACCCTGAAAAGACGCGAATGATGAGAGGCCTTATTTCATAATAGCAACTATTTTCTTAAATATTAAAGCTTCATTTCATTAACCACGTTCGATTCATTATCCTTACTCCTTGGCAAGAATATCCTCCATAGTTAATATAACATTGTAAATCTATTTCATATCCACAGGGATGAGAATATAATCGAAGCATTCGATAAATATCTATCAGTTGATTGTAGGTAATAAATGGGAGAGGCATTTATTTCATCATGATGATTATAATAATAAGTAAAGAGTGAATTACGGATCGTTCGTATCTATGAACAAAGGGCAAGAAAGGAAAGTATAGAGTCTTAGAGATAAATAAACTCTTGAGACGTTGACAACACACACACGCACGTAATATATATTTATCACCGAGGCTGGAGAATCCATCATGCACTTATCCACAACAATAACAAAAAAGTCGCCCAAAGTTGGGTGAAACTAATGATGAAACTTAAGAGTTAGCTAACGAAATAAAAAGCCTAAGAATTAATTGACAGATAAATAAAAAACATTCATCACCTCAGGGAATACTAGACATGTACCACTGCCCTCTTAAACCTATTTGTAAGTATTTTAACCCTTATGTGTCTAGGCGTAAAAGATAAACATTCAACGAACGTACTTCAATTAAGAAAACCATATCATTTAACCAAAATCAATGACTTAACCAAATTAACCAAGGTTTTTTTTGTGAGTTATTATGAGAAGTATTTAATTGTTCTCTGTTAAAGGTTCAAATGAGTTGCATTATATAAGACATGTGTTTTCCAATAAGGATAATTGAAATGTGATATCAGAAAATGAAGACAATAAGATCTAAGCTAAGGATAAAATGGTGATGCCTATTTTCAATGACTTGTCAAAGGTTATAGAAAATTAAGACAGCAGAATGATGCAATACGTTAATGGGCATATGGCATTGCCTTAGTTTAATGACGTTCAATAAACAGATCATTTGGATCCATAAATAAATATAAGTTGAAGACAGCAAAAAGATATTAGGTCTACTAGTGTAGCCTTCATTTAATATAATTGATATCATCCTAAGATCATTTTCACAGAGAGTACAAAGGGCACACTAATGGAAAAATGGATTAAGTAAGTAGGGAATCAAATTAAGTACCCGCATTCTTTTCCTAAAGACGGATGGCAAAACAAAAAATAAGATAGCAAAGGCACTTAGTATTCCCTGCATTATCTATCCCCTTGTATTTGGTTGAGCTATGCTAATTATTAAGGAGAGTGGTGATCATAGAATACCCAGCCTCAGTTATCACAATATTTGTTTTCAAGAAGAGGAGTCCAGTTTGGGTTTTTTGGAGGACTCATGAGTGGGAGAGGAAGGCTCGTCGTCGTCTATGAGTGTTCGCTTGGAGTTACTACCAGATGAGTCCGGAAGGGTATCGTCGGGTGAATTGGAGTCACTATAGTCCACTAAAGGGTTTGGCAGGTCGTTGAGGCTTGTGGAGTCTGGGCTTGCAGGGGAAGGGATTTCCTCCTCTGCCTGAGAAGATGGAATAGCAACTTCCTCCTCCCCTCCTTCCATTCCTTCTTCCTCTTCTACTCCTTGTTCCTCCTCCTCCGCTTCTTCTTCTTCTCCCTCCTCCTCGCCAATGTCTTCTTCCTCTCCGAGTTCTTCCTCCATGTCTTCGTCATCCGTGTATCCAGAGCCCGTTGGAGGGGCAAACATAATGTTGGGAAAGGGGAGGTTCTTCCCTGGGTTCTGCTCTTGGGCCAAGTCACGAATGATTTTCCCGATGTCTGACCGCTTGTGGCGAACGACCTCAGGGGGAAACCAGCCTCGAAGGCTTTTGATGGGAAGGTGGTAGTTCGGAATGGGACTCTGAAAGAGAGACAAAAAGAGTTTTAGATCAAAAGTGTTTGGATCCGCCGTTTTCATTCAAAAGCACAGCGAGTAGCGAATGAATTCATTAATGTGACCTAACTAAGGACAAAAATATGTTCATATGGCTCGATATTGAGATAAAGTAAAAATTTTTCAGTATTTTAACATAAAATTGTTTAATTGTATTGATTCCAAAGCCTACAAATGAACCGAGTCAGTCAAATCCACGAAAACCGCCCGAATAACAAAAATGTGAACACCGCACAACAATTAATACATTCAAATTATATCCTTCTATAATTTAAAGTTGATTGACTCATAAATTTTAAAATCCTTATTCATAATATTTTATGTTAGTCAATTTGCACTATATATAATAACGGATTTAAAAATATAAACAGTTCAAATGTCTATATTATAAAATACATTTATCTGGATATCATTATTCTACTTTACAGAAGTTTAACACACGATTCCGTCGCCTTCCACTTTTGTTCTTAAACGTAGTAATTAAAATATGTTGACACAACTCGTACTTAAGAAGTCATCTCTGATACAAAGGATTTCCTCTCAATGTAAATTGGTTAAGCTCCATTTATTTATGAAAACAATCCAAGGATTGCATTGTTAAGACTCAAGTATATTTCATTAGATTTAATTTAAGATGTAAGCATTTCGTGTTTTTTCAACAACAAAAAAAAATCTTATACGCTATCGAATTTGCATACTTTAAAATAATATCTGGTATAGCTAATGTAAAAATGAAAACATTCATAACAGTATTTAAGACATTTTAAATTTATATTCATAAGCGTGTAAAAGTTCCTTGGTATAATTGAAATACCAATAGACTTGCTTATATACAAATGCAAAAGACGTAAGAAATTTATCGATAGCAAAGCCGAAAATGAAATTAAAAAATTGGAGCAATGTAGAAGCTGAAAATTTGTGATGTTTTAGCGGATATTTTGATTTTGCTTGTTTCAACAATAATTATATAAAAATATATCAATTCCATTTTAATTCTTGTAAATGTAAAAATGAAAACATTCATAACAGTATTTAAGACATTTTAAATTTATATTCATAAGCGTGTAAAAGTTCCTTGGTATAATTGAAATACCAATAGACTTGCTTATATACAAATGCAAAAGACGTAAGAAATTTATCGATAGCAAAGCAGAAAATGAAATTAAAAAAATTGGAGCAATGTAGAAGCTGAAAATTTGTGATGTTTTAGCGGATATTTTGATTTTGCTTGTTTCAACAATAATTATATAAAAATATATCAATTCCATTTTAATTCTTTCTTTCGAGTTATCAGCATTTTAAAGTGATTTGTGAAGCTGATTGGAAGGAAAGTCAACGTGAAAAGGCGACCAAAGCAAGGACCATCATCGCGAAAAAGATTATGGGAAATGAACCCCTCTACATCTCTAGAAATTAAAATCAATTTACTATAGGCTGCGACAAGAATTGTCGATTTGGGCCTCAAATGACTTCTCTCTTCTACAATTCGTGAACAATGGCGTGGATTGCCCATCCGTTTCGCTAAGCAACAGTAAATTTATTAAAATAACTATGAAAAGTTTTTAAGATTCTATTTAGATGCCACTTGTATTCAATATTTAACTTCTCTATAGCATGGTTTAGTAGCTACTTCAATCATAATATTCATGTGTTTTTTAAAATACATTTTATTTGTGTATATTATTACACATTTATCGCAATTTTACTTGTATTAGTTTTTAATTAGATGTTATTTGCATTCTAATATTTTGCTTCTCTAAATGATTTATTGTATTATCTGTTATTTCAACTGAAAAAAATCATGTTTGAGATCATTTTAAAACTATATTGTTAATTTGTGTATTTTACGCATTTATCGCAATTTTTAATAAATATAGTTTTACATGTAAGTGCTTAAGAACTTTGAATAATAATTAAAAAATTCTACATGCGAATTAGTTAATGATTTATTCGGTACCAGAATATAGCACAACTATAGGTTGCCACCGTACATTTAATCCCTGAGCTAGTAATGTCATGATGTGAGCATTTAAATCAATGTCTTACCTTAAAGAAGCTTTCCACATACTGGAGGAGGAAAATTCCGCAATCGGAGAAGTTTGGTTGCTGAGGTACTTTTGGGCAATGGCCCATGATGTTCTCCTTGGTAAAGGATCGCTCACTGCCTTTCTTGGCCTTGTGCTCGCACATGAGGTAATCACGGAGAGTAGCAACCACTCGAGCACGACTCCCCGTAGCAAGGGAATCGAAGATCAAAATGCAAGGTCTATTAGAGAGAAGGGACAAAATACATTAGGGGAAAATGTCTAAAAATCCAATAATAGCACCAAATTGCTTTAAATAATCATGAAATCATCTATCTATCTATATATATATATGGAATAACAGGGTTAAAGATCTAGTCATAGAGATATCAAGAGCACTTTACTACAACAGAACCGTGGTCGTCAGCATTTATATGTAATAATATTGTATTTAAAATTAATGGACTAAAAATAGATTTGTACGAGTTATTACTGTGTTGATCTCAATGAATTGTATTAATTGGTTATAAACGCACAAAAATCTCATGTTTGGATCCTTTCCGTATAAAAAAATTCAGCTGACAGTTCATTCCCTCGTTTAAGAGACAGAGCGCTCTTTAGGTATTAGTATAACAATAACTAGGGTTTAGAGACTTAATGGTGACTTTAATGGCGGAGACAGTGTAATTAGGAAATAACAAAATCTTTTGTAATGGCTTCCCAGAAAAGATAGGACAAAAGATACTCACTGTCTAATAGGAACGTGTTCTTCGGGCGACTCTGGGAAATTTTCTTGTGGGTTAGTCTCCTCTGTTTTCTGTTCTTTCGGTGACTGTGGTGAAGATTTGTTCACTTCTTCCTCTCCCTTCGGCTCTTCACTCTTTTTCGCTCTCAAGAGAATTTGGTTCGCCTTCCTTTGGTTCGGCCTTTTGACCTTCTTCTTGATTGACAGGCGTATTATTTGAGTCTTGCTCCTTGTTTTGAGGAAGATTGGAGGATGGCGGCGGTTGAATGGGAGGAGGGAAAATACGTTATTGAATCGGGGAAAGTTTGGTTCTTCGTCCATCATGTCGTCATCGGAGGCCTCAGCCTCGTCCCGATCCGAGATATCTTCCTCCGGAAGCGTCGGTTTGATCACTTCTGGCGTTCCGTTGACAGTGGCCGTGATGGTCGTCCTCACAGGGATAATCGTCGTGGATCCGATTTGTACGATGCGTTTCTGTATCTGCTTCGGCATTTTAATCCTGTGGGGGTTCCGCTTCAACTCCTGTGGCTCCACGGGCTCCCCATTGTCCAGTCGCGTAGGTCCTAGCTCTCCGGGATAGCAAATGATGGCCACGAACCAATGGGAATGCTCGTTGATGGGTACAATGACAAAGTCCTTGGAGAAGAGGTCCACCTTTTTGGTCCATCGCTTGACACGCTCGTAGCGCTTCTCCGCTGCAGATAGATTGGGATTGTCCTCCACGGGATGCGGCTTGTTCTTCATCTTCTTGGGGCGTGAGGTGAGTCGGTTGTAGAAGAAGGTGGAAAATATGTGCGTTCGCTCTCGGTCTGCCTCGCTGAAGAGCTTGTACTGAAGGTATCGTGTGTAGAAGTCAATGATGACGTCGTTGAGGAAGCATTCGTCCTCCAAGACACAGTAGTCCTCCGTGGACACAGTGACGGAGTTTTGGCTGGAGGGAGGGAAGGTGCAATACTTGACACTGGGCGGCTGTTGTCCACGCGATAGGGCTGGGCCCCCAATGCGGAAAAGTGAGGGCTCCTTGGGCGAGGATCGGACGAGAATGTCGTTGGCCTCCTTGGATTCGATCTCCTTGAGAAGGCCTTCCCCGTAGTTCTTCAAGAGAATGTGCTTGACGTCTTCATTGATTTTATCTGGTAGAATGGTGATTCGCTTCTGCGTTTCGTCCGAGGAAGCCACGTCCAGCCAGAGTCCCGTTCGATGGTCCATTTGTAGCTTGTCCCGAATGCTCTTGTTGGAGGAGATGGACGTGAAGAGGAAGAAGATGGGCATGCCCTTGCCAAAGTGCGCCAGAAACTGGAGGATATCCTCCTTGGGGATGTCCAGGGTCACGGAGGAGGAGGGCTCAGAGAGGGAGGGGACGATGAGACGAACTCCCTTCTCGGTGAAAATGACTTTGTCCCGGGGGCTGACTTGTAGGAGCCCACACGGATGGAACGGACGCTCAAAGAGATGTAATCACCCGTAATGGGGTCGTCCACCACGGAAAAGGAAGAAGCCTTCTCATCCTCCTTGGACACGAGGCTGGAATCCCCCAGGCCCAGGACAAGGAAGCCTGAGAGGAAACACCATCTGAAAGAGAGAATCATGAGCTAGAATCAAGCAATAACACACATGACAGTCAGGCCTACTTGGACTCGGATTCGACCCAGAAGGCTATCACCCATTTCCCTACGTTCAACATATTGCCAATAGGAATACGGAGCACTCTTAGACAAATGACATCCTCAGAGGATCATCACCAGGATAAATGTGCCGGATAGGAACTTTAATCTATATCCATTTATTATATGTATGAAAAATGCTGTTTGTTTTCTTTGAATTCTTTCTCTTTCTTTCTCTTTCTCTCTCTCTCTCTCTCTCTCTTGTCTTTTTTCTCTTTCTCTCTCACTCACACCCTCTGTCCACGCTTCTTCTCTTTTCTTCTTCCTATATTTGACAAAAATAATAACAAACTTTTTCATCATAATAATGTGTTTCTTTTTCATCTTTTAATCTTCCTCCTCATTTTGAATTCTCTATTATTATAGATTCCCAAAATGAATGAACATGAATATAATTGTAACGTCCAAACTTCTTCATAACTGGCATAACTTTTCATAGAGGGAAAAAACCAACTATCCAGGATATGTAATGTGTAAAACAGCTCTATCAGAGACTAAGCAATGAACAAGTTTGTACATGAGAGGATCTGATGATATTGAGATGAGTGAAAGGCTAAATACAATATTATCCTTTATTCCATATATATTTGGACATTATTACTGGAGCAAACGTCGCAAATGTATACAAGTTACATCTGTTAGAAGAGTATCAAATCGATCAAATTGATTTATTAGGAAAGATTCAAAGCTTACAATGTTAAATTATAATATTTAAAAGGCTTGTATATTCCAAATAAGTTTTAAAGCATAGAATACATAATTTAAGAAACTAAAATTTGTTTTGAACATAAATTATTGGTTGAATTTTATATTTTTTCCAATCCAGAGTGATGACAGCAATATCATAAGGCATATTTCACGATTGTTATGGTTTTGGAGATACAAGGCTTTAAACAGGAAATTTGTTTTAAACTCAAACGATGATTTATGTTAATTTAAATACATTCATATTGACGAGTTTTTTTGGTTCTCCATGGTTGGAAATTGAATGGAAAATATTTTTTTTTACCCCCCCAGAATTCCTTCTGCATGGGTCGTTATGAGGCGACAACAATAAAAATTTAGTTTCATCGTGATCGAACTTTTCCAGAAAGATTTTCAAATATTTATATTTTATTAATCTGGTTATAACGCATGGAGTAATTTAAAAACCTCTTTGTTGTTACTAAAGTTTACTTTGTTTAATTTCAATTACTATTTCAATTTCACTCTTTTCATAGAAAACGTATTAAAAAATGAGTTTCTGGTTCTTTTTAGTTTGGAAACCCGAAGAGAATATATATATATATATATATTTGAGCGACTACAATGCTCCCGTTACCTATATTTTGGGCCGGCAAAGATAAAAATTGAATTATATCATGATATAACACTACAAAAAATATTTCAAGAGAAAAAAAACTGGATATATAGCTATTATACACATTTATGTTAAATTAGGCACTCATTGCAGAGTCCTGATCTCCGAACTAAAAATAAATGGACACTTAACGATTTTTAAAAAAATCACAAAGATGGCGTCGATCTATTTAAAATGGATGTCAAACACGGAGATACAAAAACAATATAGTACTCTTGAGAAACTAAAAAAAAAAATCCTGCAATAAATATTCAATGAATTCGTCATCTTATGTTATGTTTCATACAAAGTAGTCCCTTAAAATGACGTCACTGGGTAGCATAGCTTTGTCATTTCTCCCTGTTCTATTCCTTAAGATTTAGTATTTAGGCCTTGATTGCTTAAGGGTTTACAAAGGCTAATCATTCCTTCTCTTCGTTGTTGCTTCCAGAGCCACACATAGGATAAACTAAAGGTAATCTTTTTTCAAACGTGATTAAGTAAAAGAAAAGGAGAGGGAATAAAAAAAGCAGTTTGCATTATGCAACAGAGTATCACTTCACTACCGGCAGCTGTTGAGGAGTCTGTTCAATATATATATATAGAGAGAGAGAGAGAAAGAAAATATCCTTAAAAATATAAATTGTGCATTGATCCATGTAAATTGTGAATTCTTTTATTGGACTCTTTCAATTCCACATATCTTAGCAACGAATCATTATGAGGGGGGGGGGTTATTATTTAAGAGATCTGCCAATAAATGGATCACCACTCTGACAATTAGGCAGTTAAAAAGAAAGGAACCGTTTTAACCAACTAAACAAAAATGTTTATTGGTGAGAAATATATTTTTACCCCTAGCTATAGTGACTGATTGCTTCGACCTTAAGTATACATATTTCGTCATAAAAGCTACATAATCTGGATCTCATAAGCATATTTCATCCCTATTATTATTGAGTACATATATTAATTAGTTAGGTCCGTGGTCTTTTAAGTTTTAAACGTATCAAAAATCTAAAAATGTGTGTCGAAATGACGTACCTTCTTGTTGGAGTGGTTGTTGCTGTGATGAAGGTGGATTCTCGGATAGCTCACTCGCCCTTCCTCCATCACCACTGCCTTCATTATTCTCTTCTTCCTCCTCATTACCACCACCTTCCTCATCCGAAGACAAGGCATGCATTCAGGCTCCTCCGAAACCACTTTTGCTACAGGGGCAGTAGTCAGTGGAGTCTCCATGGGCTGAAGTCTGAGTCCTCCGGGGCTCTTAAGCTCGACTTTTACGGCTGACATGACGGTTGAGGGAGCCCTAGCAGAGTTTGGATCCTCCAAGATCTTTACTCCAGCCTCGGGGATATGCTTCTTGCAACGAATGCATTTGTTAAAGTCCGGACTCTTAGAGCCACAGTTCTTACAGAGGGCAAGCTTACCCGGGATCAGTTTGGGCTTATACATCTCCGAAATGGTGGGCTGGAAGACAATAAGTAGTTAAAGAATGGAGAAGCACATTCCTAATGATATCTGAAACCATTTTTTGCAGTTATAAAAATACTTTAAGAAGGAAATTATAATAAATGGTACTGTAGAAAAGTGTCATAATAAATCCGAACAAAAAATATTAAGAGGAATATTACGACATCACTAGAAACCTATCAGTTTTTTTATTACATAGTAGAACAAAAAAATAGAATCCTATCTGAAACAGTTTTTTACAGTTTTAAAACAACTTTTAAATAGGAATATATTATATTATTTTGTGGGTATTAAAGTAAATAAAATGTGTTTTAAAAATCGAATATATACCCAAAAAATCATCTATGTTTGCTGAATCAAAGTTACAGGAATGAACTCATTAGCTATAAACTAAATATGATATAATAATCTTTGAAACCATTTTAGCAGTTAAAATAAAGATTTAAAAGAAACTATTTTCGTTTGTGGGTACTAAAGTTAATAAAAATAATACTTTCCAAGATATTATTTAGATTCGTTGGAATCAAAATCAATGAATATAAAGAGTTCAGACAAAGAGGACTTTTCATGTTGAAGAAAATTCATCTAGGAAGATTACCTGTCAATATTATTTACAAGTCATCAAATAGAAGCAGTCATAAAATATATCTACTTTAAACTCAAAAGAATATAAATATTATATTTTTCAAAACTTTCCATTCACTTTTATTATAAGGTTTCCCAAAATGTACTGAAGCTAATATAGGTTCGATTTATGTTAATATGGGTCAATTGTATTTTCTGTGTAGTTCATTAAGTTTACTCAACCGAACCTCGGATACTTTTTTCAGTGAGGTTGACCCTTAAGTAGGTAAATACTTGAGACATTGAGAGTTGAACATGCTCACTCAATGAGCTAACGTGCTTCCTTACTTCAGTTAATATTTTGTTAGATATATATGTTGATGTTTGGATGTGTAATATACATCTAAAAAAGAAACTGTTTCATTTATCAGAATATTATATGACATTTGGTACTTTTTTCTTTTGGGACTATTTACCAGTGGCCTGGATATGACAATTTGTTTGTGGGAGGGTGGAGTTTGGGGTGCCTCTGGTGATATGTATTGCGTGTTCCCGGGGGTGATTTTACGAGGCTCTGAGTTGGTGAGAAGGGGCTGTTGATGCTGTTGAATGGGTTGTCGAGGAGGAGATAGTGTATGAAAGCGAATTGGTGGATGCAGAGGACTCTCACGAATTATATTCATAGGAGTCATATTGCTAATTGTGAGAAAAAGAATAGCATTATTCAACTTATCCATCAAGATATTGCTTCCAGATATTCAAGCCCTTGGATTGACAACTTTTTACTAAGGGCACGTATATAAACGGCTGTTCCTGTCACGGCTTAGTCGACAACTACAAAAATTGAGGAAATTATTAACTCTCTAGATATTATGCTACTTCAGCGCCTTATTGAGAAAAAAGTCAACAATTTCTAATTTGCCTCTTTCGATTTCCTTCGTTTTCAAAAAATTGGAGAACTTTATTTTGAAATATTTCATCTATTCTTAAGAAAAGGTTAGTTTAAACTAGACTTTGTTAATGTTTGGATATATTGGGAAACAGAAAAATGATACAAAGATATGAAGTAGTCTAATTAACCATTCTAAAAATAACATGATTTTCTAACTTAATGGACTACTTTTATTACAAACAGTTCTATCAAAGTATGATGAGGATTTAATAAAGTAATGCTATAATTTTATTTAACATCAATATTATGGGTAAATATTGTTCTTATAAAGTATTAGACTTAATACTCATTCAGACACTGTAGCAGCTACGTAGTTACATGAAATGGATTAACAGGTTCTAACTCATCGAATGTCTGTTTCTGTTTATTTGTTTCTATTACTACCTCTTTATGTGATTAATTTACTTTTGTCTCTTCTTCAATAAAGAAGTATCTGAAGTCATCTTATCGCTTCAAACAACACTATATTTTAGTTGTCTTTGAGTTATATTGGCCAAAGAGTTATAGAAACAAAGAAGTTATATTTTTAGTAATTAAGCTTAATGCAGTAAAAGATTATGTCTCAAGATCGAAACCAATGAAATAACTTCAAATATGATTTATGGAAAGTTGAACTCAATTTGCTGAATTGTTCTAATGAAATGATGACTTTTATATAGATAAGGCATATAATAAAAAAAGCCATGTTAATTTACAAATTTTAATACTAAAATTCATTGGAGAATTATTACATAGATTTAAGAATAGGAGATCTCCTCAAAAGCATTCTCAAGCTAAAGAGGCTGATCCTATGAAACCACTTACTTGAACGTTGGTTGATTTACTACGAGAGGTGTGGGTTGACTATGAACGATGTTTTTTCCAATCTGTTGTGGAGGAACCGCCGTCTTGATCTTCTCAAATTTGACCTTATACTTGCTTGGCAGCTTATTTCCCGTGGCCTTCACCCAGTCACGGATCTTAGAGACGGATATCCCATGTCGGGCAGAGAGCTCCGTGGGAGAGATCAAGTCATTGAGAACGGCAGAGATGATGGACTCTTTCTCCTTTTCCTTACAGTCTTTCCCCGCTTCAGGGAGATGGGGGGTCATAGTGACGGCAGTGGATCCACTTGAGGGTGAAGGCGGGGAAGAGGGATGAGGAGGTGGAGTTGCCCCCGAGGGAAGGGTCAAGGAGATCAAAGACCACCTGATCCTCTTGATTCTCCGGCGGGACCGTCGGAACACAGTCCACCCAAATCGTCTTATCCTCATACTTGATGGGCATCTTTTTCACCTCTGTCCCGTTTTCCAAGAAGACATGCTCCACATTGTAAGCAATCTCGCTGGAGGGAGGGATTGAAACACTTTGCTCTGCTGCTGCTGCTGCGGATGCTGCTGTGCCTGTTGCTGAGGCTGCGGGGGAAAAGAATGGAGAAGGGTCGTGGTGGGGCCATTGGCTGACCAAGTGACGCCTCCTTGTCGAATTCGGCGCCTGAGGCACCACTTGTTGCACCTGAGGGCTCGCATTGACGCCTGGTGTCTCCATGACCATTCGGGGTGGCATCCCAGAGGGGAAATCCGGCTTGATGTGATAAACGGACTGCACGGGCACGGGGGGCTTGCTCTGCACAACGAGGCGAATGTTGCTCTGTGGAGCACGAAGAAAGCGCTGCTGTCCTCCGGGCTTGATGGCCTGGAAGCCAGGCTCTGGGCTGCGGAGGCTTCCTGCCTGTGGCATGCGGTAGCGGTGGGCATTGTTCACGGACATTGAGGGACTGAAGACAGTCTGCTGTCTCGGACGATAGACGGGGAACCCGGCGCTCGGAGAGGGAGAGGGATGGGGATGGGGGGAGGCATACACGACTTGCTCTTGAACATAAGTTGTAGTGGGAGTCCCCTGATAGACCTCGTAAGTCTCTTCAGACACGCTGAAACAAACAACAAACACAAAAAGAAGGCATGAGATCCCATGGACAAAAGTCAATCATTCAAGCATTTACCCGCTGGAATATCCCTGTCCCTCACTCATCCTGAGAGAGTCTTTCTCTTCTACGGACAACAGGACTGGGCGTCTTCTCGGGCCAAAACCATCATCATTCGTCAAGAAAGATGACTCCAAATCAAGTGTAAGTAGAACTTGCAGTTGGGCACAGAGAAATACTAAAAAAGAAGACACAACTTGATCAACAACAACAACAACAACAACTTGGATGGTGGGAATTGAGAAAAAGAAGAAAAAGAAAAAGAAGAAGGAAAGAAAACAGAAGGAAGAGACGTCGAAGCGACCTCTGGTGAGATAGTCCTCACACTTTACTCTCCACAATATATTTGCTGCATTTCTGTAGATCTTTATTGAAGTATAAAAAGAAGGGGGGATATTTTTTATTTTTTTATACTTTGCAAAAAAAGGATTGCTATTGTAGAAATGCAAGGATTGGTGTCGAAGGAATACAATTTGTCCGGTAATGTTTTGGCATAGATGGCGCTTTGTTTCAAACCAGGTAATCAAACTAAATTCGTCTGCGTGTATAGTTCTGCTACATGTAAAAATGGATGATATGCGTTAGATTCATGTTTTTTTCTGGGTTTGTAATTTTTGATTGTAGGGTACTAAATTGACGCATTTCTCAATATGGATATGTTTTATGCACAAATATGAATTACATACAAAAATCATTATAATGATTCACTAATGTGTTGATTTTTTGTTTATTAATATTTAGGGGTCTAATAATTTATTTTAACTAATTTAATTTATAAAGTCATTCAAAATATTATTCATACATACATCTTACCTTGTGTACATGATTTGCTCTGGATTAACTCATCGTACGCTTTTTTTCCTTTTTTACGCACAAACCGTCGCAGAACTATAACTTTCTTGTAACTATTGTACAAACTATATTTTTCTTAATTTGGAGTTTATATACATCATCAAATCATTTGGAATGGCAAATGAATGCATTTAGACTAACGTTTAAGCTAAATTACTCCACTTAATTCAGTCCCCTTCCAGTTTATGGGCTTATCCGTTAGAATTTAGCCAAATGACCTAAGGAATCAATTCAGGAGCATTTGACAGGAGGTAAAGTGGTGCAATGATGGTGTGGGGTGGTGTAACATTTAGCCAATGAGTTCAAAGCCGGCCTGACGGAATGAAATAGATTTCGCAATGACGGAGGGATTTTATGTTGTTCTCAATTCTCATTGGTTGATAAATTAAATGCCATTCATAAGAATGTGGGATGTGTTGCAATATTTTTTTTGAAATACATTACGTTGTACTGTCAAAGGAATTCCTTAAACTGATTTGACACTTGTGCTGTCAAATATAAATGATAATTCTAGTCTATTAAAATTGAAAATTTTTGGAGTTTGAGAAGAATAACGACTCTCGTTATCAATGAGAGAGCAAAATAGTGGTTTTGACAATTATTTAAAAAATAAGTCTGGAACCTTCCGAATTCTGGGTTCAGAGATTTCGAAGCCGAAAAAAGTTACCTCACTACCGAACACTTGTAAATTTTTTGAGCACGGATCAATTACGTTTTATTATTATTAGTTTTATAAAAAAGGAGTTCTCAAAATCTAAATAAAATCTTATATGGTTCAAATTTTCTTGTTAGTCCAAAGTTAATTATAAAGTTTTTGTTCTTCGTTTTATATAAAATATAATAGTTATATGTATGATATTTATTCTAATTTAAATACAAACTAATTTTTCAATTAGATTGAATCTTTCTTTGATTACATTATCAGGGCTCTCAAGTTTTGAAATGAGTTCAGAGTGAGATTTAACCAGCGTTCAAATATTTAAAAAAGTAGTGATGACGTTTTTTTTAGAAAAGAGTTTTCCAAAAAAGTGATGACGTTTTTTTTTTTTGAAAAAATTTCCGAAAAAAGTGATGACGTTTTTTTAGAAAAGAGTGATGACGTTTTTTTAGAAAAGAATTTCAACGAACGAACCGTGATAATTTCATTGCGTGAGAAATACAATGTGTGGCGTGTAAGCGGTGGAAATGCGTGTGTCACACGCCAAATGCGTGAGACTTGAGAGCCCTGCATTATCAAAACGAATATATATAATAAAGTACTCAATGGCCCTTAATATTTTCCAAGATTTCAACTCTTGCTATTGAAAATACTTGATTTTTGATTAAACTAATCATGCTTGGTTAATTTAAACAATACACCATCATTATGATTTTCTGCTTAAATAAAAAGTTTTAACCCCCTTCACTAGGATGTTAAAAAGCCAAAAATCCTGAAAACCATCAATGGCTTTAAAATATACATCATATATATAACGTTATGGACCTGTTCTGCATTCTAAATGTTAACATTTTATATCATACATTTTCTACGCAATAAGAGCTAAAAATCCACTTCACTTTGGTCTTATACTTTTTGTATTCATGCATACTCTTCCGTAGAAGTTATGACGTCATAGTAAGGGTGTAACGATTTTTAAGAAGTAGAAAAAACTTTATTCTGACGTCTTCACTAGACCATGTAACAACAAAGGGTAGGCTTAAGATGGCGTCATAAGTCTTTTCCTCTCTCATGTCCTCCTTATAACAAAGAATTGGTTTTTATTGACGTCATACAACATCCTGTCTCCCATGTGGATTGACTAATTATTATAGTTCTGCTCTATAGTTTATGCGTAGAACATTTAGTAGGAAGGTTGTGTGATAATCAAAATAAAACTTCCGTCTTGGAATGGCACCAAAATAGTGATATTTCTTATCAAAACAAAGGAATCATATTTAAAAATGTCGTAAAATGTACAAATTAATGCAAGGTCTATAATTGCTTATATATGTACTATAAACATAATACTAAATAAGCATTTTACATTAGTTATAATATTTTGTATAAAAATAATTGCTGAAATATATCAAATTAATTATTTAGAGTGAAATGGAATCCATGAAAAAAAATCATACATCATATAAAAGTGTGATGGAAGAGCATATCCCTAATGAAATCAATCCTTAACAGCAAATAAATATATCTGAACACTCCCTCAATAGATTTTTCATGATTGTAAGAGCCTTTTGCATTAGAATATCATTATTTCTTAATTATGTTTAATTCAAACGAAATGCTTTTTTCATCATGGAACTTTAATAACGAAAATGATATTAATTTACCGATAATATTTAGTCGATATTCAATTATATATTCCAATTCACACTTAGTATTGAGAGAATTACGCATGGAATTTAACTTTATGGAATTAAACAAACATAAACATTACTCCAATTCCTCACTTTAATATACAAAGACAGCTAATAACCATGAAAGATACAAAATCTCTAAGCTATATAACCTGAAAAAAGGTCTCCTACATGAAGTTGTTTTCCTGGTGTGTGGAACCTGTGTTTTCATGAGTTTCCGAGAATCGTTAATTACGTTGATCCTAGGGATGCTACCCAGCTTGCTGGGGTTTTCGGAATGTCAAACTTTAAAATATTTCCTTGACACCTCAAGCTATTATAAAATTATTGATCACAAGTTAACTAAAGTTTAGGCATAACAAATAAATGAAGCATTTTTATAGTATATTTTTTATAACTAATAATATATATATATATCAATAAATGACTAATTGCTTAGGAGATGGATCTTCGTTTTTTTGTTTAAGGAAAAACCACCTACTCAAAAAATTTTTTAGCAACCCAAATCCTATACATTCTTTTGTCCAAATCTAAAGCACCATTATCAATAAATTTTAGAAAACGTTTTTCCTTTATAATATAAACAATGGAAAACGAATCTTACGGGAATGCCAAATAGTTTAAATACATATTAACACGACAAAATCATCCACAGAAAATTTGGTCCAAAATAACTTTAACTTTTTAATTTTAAACGAAAATTTCGTTCAGATCTAATGAATCGTTGTGGGATATGGATAAGAACCGACGAACAAACGAACGGAATTATTATTTTATTATTTACTAATGTTCTTTCAATCCCTCCAGTTATCTATATTTATGTGTATAACCTTTGAACTACGGATCAAAATGATAACTCTTAAGAAACATAATAAAAAGCTAATCCTTTTTCGTATTCTTTAAAACAAAATTTTATTTGTGCCAATAAATCATTGTAACGGCTCAATACATAAATTCCTCACTACAGGGTTATTTTTAAAAGTTATCCAATACTAGTCAAAAATATGGTTTCCAGGCTTGTGAACGGAACAGTAAAATTAAAATAATTTCGGGGAACATTTATTTGATGAACGGAATGCTGAACGGAAGTGGAATTTGGAACGGACCGCCAAAAAATACTTGCAGTGTTATATTCACTATTTGTTATTATCAGCTTGTGAGCGTTCCGATTTTTGTCCTTCCGTTCCATGAATAATCGTTTTGATCCATCTTTTGATCAAATTAATGATATAAAATATGCTAAAAATTAAAGAAAAGTATTCTGGTTTAGGTTTTAAGAATTTTTTTGATATATTGTAAATTCCGATAAAAACGGAATTTTCGATATAATTTTTTTAAACAAAAGCAAACAAGTGTTAGTGTCTCATCTGCAAAGAGTTGCAGTATCTCTTCTAAGTAAAATATAAGTTAACCCATAAACTACCGATTACGGCGTATATCTTTTTCTAATGAACTCAACTCTTGTAATTGTGAAATAAAATGAAGTGGAAATATAAGCAATTTCCTATTTCACAATGGTAACTCTTAGTAAAAAATATATTTTGCTTGTAGATTTCGAATTGAACATGTATGAATACATCAAATTTATCTATAATCGAATTGGTGTTTGTTCACATTCATGTATAAAAAACTGGGTATATGTTTCTTGGAGCCGATGAGCTTCTGAATTGATGTTTGTCTGCATATATTTAGGAAAAGGATATGAAAATATGTTTCTAATAACCATGCTATTTAGCTCTTTTTATTGTTCACTTTTTTGTAAAAATTTTTTTCCTGTTGTTGAAAACTTCGATATAAAAAAATTTGGAACTTACAATTTACATTTAGCGTATCGTTCATCGTTAAAAACCCGTTCTACGTTTAGGGACTCATTGACAAACTTAAATTCACAATTGGGAAGCTAACGAGAGATTGACTTTGGAGCTAAAGTGAGCAATATCACTTATTAAATATTAATTTATTTATTGAATAAAATCTTTCACTCTCAGTGCAAAAATTAGAAGTAAAAAAAAAGTTTCTTTATTGACGATAAACAGACGCTCACTTTTATGATAGGACATATAAAAAAAGAAAGAAAGTTATTTCATTAAAATATGTTTATTTTTGAGATTGCAAGAGCTAGAACAAAAAAAACATCTTGGCCCTTGAATGAATACTGAATTACATGTCATCCGACCTTTAAACTAGCAAACGAAATAGATTATATATCAAGAATTAAAACGCAAAACACCTGTTTAATATATCAATCATATACAATAAATACTGCATTAAGGAGCTTCTGTTGGAAAAATGTCCGTGTTTGCAATTTTTG
>CP045896.1:10194753-10214494 GCA_013387185.1 Caligus rogercresseyi
AGGCCGGTAAGAGCAGGCCGCTCCTCCAAGGCGGGCTCCGTAGGTGGTGATCCCATCGAAGAAGCTGTGGCTGTTCAAGAAGAAGAAGAAAACTTCCTTGATAATCCACCGGACTTGGAGCCCGTCATTGAAGCCATCAACTCGGTTGAATTAAGCCCTCAAGAGCCTCCTACTGAAAATGTCGTCCTCTTTGCATCCTCAGACGAGGATGAGGACGTTGTAGCTGTTGAGGCCGTCAATGAAGAGCTTCTCCTGCGTTCTCCATCCAAAACATCATCATCATCCACTCAGCAGTCTGTGATAGAATCTCAAGTAATGTCTGATAATGCCAAGAAAGCCTCGAAGGTGCTCCTGCGACCCTGACTGACGACGAAATCACGCGAATATAACGGGAGACGAAACCCTTAGAGAAAAATCGCCAAGATGAATCTCTACAAGCAAAAACAGAGTAGCGTTATTCATGACCTCATCATGAGCAACAGTCGGGCCAGCAGCAAGTCCCCGCGGAGGACGTTTCATCTAGGGCAACAGCAGCGGGATGCATCCTCACCTCCCCACTTCCACCGCCCCCTCCCCACCTCCCTTGGAGAGCGATGACCTTATCCCTAACAGACCGGTCACCAACATTAATTCCCTGGATCTGCCCCTAATAGACGACGACGACGACAGCTCTGAGCATTCGCCTTCCTCGAGCAAAAGACCTGACAGCAAAGCCATGCTCCTACCTGCCACGCCCATTACTGATCCTGAAAAGTTTGGCATTGTTCGGCACCGTGCACGAGCAAGGCAGAGGCGGCAAATAGCAAGTCTGCCCCACATACACCCACACGCGCATCAGAGAAAAAACCCTCTGCTTTTTCAACTCCCGAAAAGAAGAAAACACTCATGAAGAGCATTTCAGGGCTCTTTAAGCCTCGTAGTCCTTCTTCCTCGGAAATTGCCGTTCCCCTTCTCAAAGGGCATCATCATCCTTAGAGCATGAATCTCTGCGTTTCACGGTCTCAACCCCGTCTACACCCCCTGTGCCTCTCTCAAGGGACATTGCCTTGTTTGACCTGCTCCCTCGGCTTCTCTTGAGGGAGAATCACCTTTCTGCTTCTCTGAGGAGCCTCCTTCTCAGGAAGAGATGAAACTCATGGTCATGAAGAAGCGCGTTGTTCCTCCAGAGATCATTGAGAAGATTCTCCGACGAAGGGACCCCACGAAAGAGGCGCAAGTCAAGCGGGTCCGACTTGCGCAGGAGCTACATCGACAGCTGGAGGAGCTGGACGTCTCTCGAAGGGACGTAGAGAGCCGTGGAGTTGTGCTTGAGCGTAAGCTTCGAGGAGGTGAGTCCCTCAGAAGGAGGAGGAAGAAGTCGGAGGGGAGGATGACTCCATGCGGGATTGGTTTCGTCTCCTTGGAGAGAAGAATGATCTTGTTCGACGGGAACAAGAGATCCTCGTGCAAGCCAAGCAGTTGGAGTTAGAAGACACCTCTCGTAGGCTGGAGGGGGAGCTGAGGGTAATTCTCTTTGCGGACAAAGGCTCCAAAGAGAGCGCTCTTCGGGAAGGAGAAATCATTAAGGAGCTTTTGGACTTGACGCAGGCAGAGAGAAACTGGACTCCATGCTGGAGAAAGATAAAAAGCGGTACATAAAAGAAGACACGGATATGGAGGCACAAATGATTGCCAAAGGCCCTGAGGATCACACCCCTCAGAAAAAAAGTCTCACAAAATTAATTAAATCCCTCTATTGGCCTCCCAATATTTTGATTTATTTCAGGTTTTTATTTGATATACTCATACACTTTATCAAAAAGCTTAAAAAATAACTTCATCCTTCAAGACCATGAATCAAGACTCAAAAATTTTAAAAGTATTTTTTAAGGGGGAAAACCTTTGTTGATTTCATTTGTTTTATCCTGTTTAATTTTTTTAGAAAGAAAGAATCCGTGTCTGAAGTGAAGTTGAGAGGATAATCCTCCGTACCCTACAAATTATGAAATTTAGAAATCACTATTCTATTACCCATTCAGCATATTATATTATTAAAATTATATTACCATGTATTTCTCTTAATATAAATTGTTATTAATAAATATGAAGCACAAAAAGTTACATTTCTATAAGAATCTTCATTTTTGACATCATATAATTTTTATATACTACTAGTGTTCCAGGTATAGAGTAATTCATTTATCCATGAGTCCAGAAAGAACTGCATGAAATAGGATAGGTTTGATTGCAATGCGGCCAACGTAGACTGTATTATAAGGGAATACATATTGAACCAATAGAATGTCTGCACTCAGTTAAAGCAAATGGTTGTAAGAGTTTTATAATAATATCCAACATCCACAACGTTGATTCTTACAAAACGATGTCATAATTGACTCCATATTACATTCCCTTTCACTAACTGCCTTAGAACTACATATGTACGAACCCAAATTTCATAAAACACTAATCGTTATAATCTTATTGATTGTATCCAAACTTCCATCGTATCTTTTATTTCTAAGGGTTGTGTGCCAATGCCCAAAATAAATTCTTTGGGGATGGATGAGGCGTCTTCATAACAAAACGTATTCATAATAACTGTATTCTAAATGTATTTATCCCACATACTATAATTCAATCAGTGTTTGATAAGAAATGAAGGGGTTTTTCCTCTTATTTATTTGAGGGTTCGACCCATGGAGGTAATAAGATATAGAGAGCTTATTCCCTTCAATTGTTTCTATGTGTCCACTATAAGGATTCTCCTTGGTCCACTATAAACAAAGTAATATGGACTACGTCATCGTAAGCTGTTCATAAAGATAGAATCTATCTCTATGATCAACTTACGATGATGTAGTACATATTATTTGTTTATAGTGGACACACAGAATCAACTGAACGATGTTTCTCTGCTATTGAAGGGAATCAGCTCTTTATATCTCTATGGTTTGACCCCATAGTTATAGACCGAGTCTTTGGTCTTAGGTCATTCGTTATTATACACACTACCACTCTAGCCATGTTTGTAAAATATTGGGGTCTCGATTAGCTCATCGATCCTAAGAAAACTTAGCCAGTATATTTCTACATACTTTTCTTTAGAGAATCATGCAACAAAAATAATGTCCTTATTTTTCTTTTTTGTTTGTTTGTTCTTCCAAACTCACCAACAAACATGCATTTGTCATTTGATAGTACAGCTTTCTTTATTATTTACGTCCGATAGTCAGAGTGATGATCCATTTATATGTCCATGAAATAAAATAAACGTTATGTTTTGTATGAGCAGTTGCTTTATTCAATTCATAGATGGAGTCCGTTCAAAGGATTCGTAAATGACGACGTGGATGCCCATGAGAAGAGACAATTTGTATGTTAAAGATAACGGCAATGGATTACTTTATACCCGACCTGACATAGAAGAGAAAAACAGCTGTCGATTAGAAAACATTGAGACATGTTTCTTGTATCTCTCTGGCATCGCTTTTATTATAGATTCAAATTAATCAAAAACCTCTCCAGGTTTTTTTCATTATTAATAAGCTGCTGGTTTTATTAAACAGCTTAAGTTAATATGTATATTCTGAGGAGGCACTTTGATACGGAGTTCCCTCCTGCATGGAGTCACTTATTCCATAAGACTCGATGATGAGAAGAGTACACTTGTACCTTTTTTACATTTTTAATACATTCTTAAATAAGCAAAAAGATATGTTACTGTGATAATACACAGCTTGAGTTCTTCTAGTCTTCATATCAGGGTTCTTCCTCAAGAATAAAAAACTAAAGCTGTTTATGATAAAGCAAAAATAAAAAATCGACAACAGCTTATTAAAGATAAAAAGGGAGAGGTTTGTGATTAATTTGATACTATAATAAAAGAGTGCCAGAGAGATACAACACAGATATCCATGTTTTCTAATCGACAGCTGTTTTTCTATTTCTATATCAGGTTGGGTATAAGTAATCCCTAGTCAAAGATAACACTCTTTTTTCTGAAGTGGTGCTTCCTCCTCAACAGCCTTGAGTGAAATGATACTTATTTGCATAATACCAACCGCTTTATTATTATACCTCCTTTTTTTTCTTTCAACCGGTTACGTTTTACAAAAAAACACCTTTTTATCCTTATTGCTTGAATTCGCCAACGAGCAAGCCCTAGTCGATTAAGTGCTTTGATTAAAATAAAATCTATTGAGATGCAGTGCTGATGAATTCATCAACGTCTTTTGAGGAATGTTTTTTTATTCTACCAAAAACGATGGAAATACATAATTACTAGTTTAAATTACCTCAATGAAAGGCTTTTTGCAATAAGATATGGGGTATAAATTATTTGCTTTTAATAGTGGATAGACGGACACACCACTAGATATCTAAGTGAAAGAGTGGAACTTGAAAATATTTTATTTGTTAAATAAAAGGAGAATAGAGAACCTAAAAATGCACATAGGTACATATGATTTTGCATCAAGAATGAGAACCACAACCCAGACATTATGAAATTATATCGTCGTGTATCCCCTTTCCTAGTTTTTAGAAGGATCAGCAGCCTTGGAACCCTTTTACAGCTGATGGATTTTTAGCAGGCTTGTGAGCGTTCAGCTTTTTTTTGCGTTCAGCGTTCAAAAAAAATTAGCGTTCCGTTCAATGTTTTTGCGTTCAGCGTTCCGTTAGCGTTCAGCGTTCAAATATTTAAAAATAATTTCCAAAAAAGTACTGCGTTAGTGATGACTTTTTTTTAGAAAAGAATTTCCAAAAAAAGTACTGCGTAGTGATGACGTTTTTTTTAAAGAAAAGAATTTCCGAAAAAATAATGCGTAGTGATGACCTTTTTTCCGAAAAAATTCCAAGAAATGTTTGGAAAAATTGAACGCTGAACGCAAAACTCTTTTTTTTGCGTTCAACGTTCAGCATTCAAAAAAAAGTTGCGTTCCGTTCAGCGTTCCGTTCATTGAACGTGCGTTCAGCTGAACGCCCTTCAATTTTGCGTTCCGTTCACAAGCCTGATTTTTAGCCATCAGATTGTGGAGGGAAAAGGCTTATTGTATCTTGTTTAAGGATATTTTTACTCCCAAACTCAGCATGAACATCATTTTTTCAAGTGGAAACTCCTTTCTTTTTGTAGGTATTATCATCAAAGTGAAGATGTGTATTTATCGTCAATAATGATTCCAAAAGGATTCGTAATTTCAAAATGTCATTGATCGAGGATCATCAAAAAGCACAAACAATCTATGCTATAAAAGATGCTATTCTTAGTATTGAGTTGATACTCACTTCAAACATTCATGATAATGCAGTATTTAAAAAATCACTACTACTTTTTTATTATTCACGTTCCCTTTCAACCAATCACTTTCGAAAAAAGGTCTCAGAGTGGTATCCTTATTCATGACGTCAACTGGTTTTTTTTAAATCTTGCTCCTTTTTAATCAAATCACATTCTAAAATTATTTACAATGATTAATCAGGGTCCCCTCTTTCCCTTTGAGATCTTTAAGCAAGCCGAAGGAATTCATACCTATCAATCTTGTAGAGTGGAATAATGAACTGAGAGTCTTATTTCAGCATTTCGAGGGTGGGATAATGGATTCTTCCAAGGATAAATGCAGAGGAATTGGGTATTCTGTTATATATATACCGGGTGTCCGATTGAAATTTACACACTCAACACTTTAAACTTTAACATGACTTAGTTCCCCACTATGGGGAAGTACTGGCGCTTTTTGTATATTTTCTATAAATACAGACTTGGACATCACATTTTAATCAATGTAGCCCCCATTAGCAGCAATGATGGCCTCGATCCTCTTCCTGAAGTGGAGCACGTCCTCTTGATGTAGTCCGTCGTCATCCTGTTCCACTCCTCGTCCACCGCGGTCTTCAGAGCTTCCCACATTCGGGTGGCGGACAGTACAGGCCTTGCTCTCGACTTGCACCCAGAAAGAGTAGTCTAAGGATTGGCGTCCCGGGCTCTGGGGGGGCCACATCTCCTGTGGACCAAAACTGCATGTGCTGCCCCAGGAACTCCTGCGTGACCTTGGCTGTGTGGGCGGGCGCACCATCTTTTTTAGGATCACGTTGTTGTCAGAGAAGTTCTCCTGGACCCAAGGGAGGAACTTCCACCAACGTGGACTTGGGGATGCCCATGTCCCTTGCGTGCGACCCGCAATGACTTCAGAGAGTCCTCCTCGATGGCCCTGATCACCTCTTCCTCGTCCAACGTCCTCTTGCCACCCGATCCGACTTCCTCTCCACTCCCCCAGCCTTTACATTGTACACCGTCTGCAGGAGATGTCCAACTGGCACGCGATCTCAGTTGGGGTCTGCCCTGAATCCAAAGTGCACGGACTTGAAGTCGCCAGTCACGTTCCGAGCTCATTTTCTCAGCTATCTGTGTCCGATTACAAAGAACTATAGGTACTTGTTTTTAAGCTTTTTGAGGCGAGAATTATGAAATATTCGAAATTGCATAATTGCAACCACTAAACCTACAGAGAGCATTAAACGAGTGTAAGTTTCAATGGAACCCGGTATATATATATATATTATATATATATATATATATATATAAATATATATATACAGGGGCGGAGTGGCCAGCGGGAGTACCGGAACGATAATTGTCCCGGTGGATAAATTCTTCCCACTCCGTTCCTATATCTATATTATATATATATGTAGGTCATAGATAAATAGACTTGTGATTTGTCGTACATTTGTAATCGTCGTCGTTCGCGAACGATGAACGACAAAAAAAATACTATCGTTCGTCGTTCGTTTTGGCGCCAAAACGAAGCAAAATATTAAAAGTCGTCACTTTTTTTCAGAATAACGAACGACAGACGAACGATTCAATCTTAAAACGAACGATAAATCTTGGTGAACGACTGATAAATAAGATTGCTCTGGGCCCTGATATTAAGTGCATTCAGTGTCCAGAAGAAATGGACCAGGAAAAAAGTATAGAAAATCAAAATGAAGACTCATGAAAAAATGGCCAAATACATGGGTAGGCAAGTGTTCGAGTGAATACAACTAAGATTGATGACATATTATTTTCATATAGATGGAGTATTTATAGCAAAAATAATTTCATTTTAGCAATTAAAGATAATGATGTATTGTTAAAATTATGGAAAAACGTCTAGTTTATTTCATTGTGATAATTTTATATATCTGTTGTTTCTGGGCTTTGTTTTCCATCACGGATTTGTCTGAGAGTAGATACACTTTCCTACAGTCCGTTCTTCTTACAATTACCTTTAAAAACAGCTGATATGAAATTGAGTGATTGCATCGCTAATTTGTGGTTCTTAGGATTCTTTCATATTTTCTTTCGAGTGGAAGATTTTTATGACAAGGGCCAATTTGAGATAGGGAACATTAAATATAAAACAAAGAAGGATGATCGTTCTTCATTCATGGGGCTAATGTGAGAGGTCTGAATTGCTTGAGCTGTACTGCCTTCTATTGTGGTTTAGGGATTTTGTGGAAACCACTGGTTCTTTTGATCCGTCCCTTAATGATGCCCCATTTCCCATCAAGTGAGTCTCCGTGACCCATATGTCTGTATTCTTCAGAACTCTGCTCTGTCGCAGTACGCTGTGTCCTTGTCCCTGAGACTCTTGAAATTGACGACAACTGTCCATAATAGCTACTGTTTTGATGCGAGAGAATTGGATCTGAAATGAATAAAATTATTATTTTTATGAGAAAATAACCCTTAAAAATATCTTCACAAATTATTTTTATGGTTTAATGCCCATTAGATATCGTACCGATACCGTACCTGTGCATCCTTGTTGATATTACCTAAATCATATGTTTTATTCATAATTTTATCAATTGCATTAAAAAAGGATAAAGTATTATTCATTAATTGGTTTGGCCTTTACCCTCAACATCTGACCTTTATCAAAATAATAGCTAAGGTGTTTTTATTGCAGCTCTTGCAAACTCACCAATAAGCATAAGTTTTTCGATGGTCAACACAATTTTATTTCCATGAGAAAAAAAAAACAATATGTTTCAAAGGATGATCTTTATATATATTAGGTTTTTTTAAAAATCAAATTATACACTGGTTAGACCTCATCTGTTCAAAAATAAATTACGTTTAATATTAGTTGATGTTGACATCTCAAGTGAAGTGAGGGCATAATTATAATACCACGGTTTTTTATAATTCACGCTCTTTTTTATCCAATCCCACTCGAAAAAAAGTCCCGAGCGGTATCCTTGCTCTGTTTATCCAGTGGTTTCTGCGATGAACTTTTTTTTCAACTTGTGATAACGATAAAACGAAACTTTTTTTCTCAACTTGCGATAAACGATAACGGGTAAAAAAAATTCAAAACCCAACTTGGGGTAAGCGATAAACGATTAAAACGATAACGATAAAAATTTCCAAAAAAAAGTGACGACGTTTTTTTTTTAGAAAAGAATTCCCACAGAATCTCCAAAAAAAGTTGACGACGTTTTTTTTAGAAAAGAATTTCTAAAAGTTTCCTATAAATTTTTAAGTCGTCTTTGAATTTTATGTATCTTACAAAAGTCGTGTTTGAACTTATCGTTTATCGTTCCTCATTTTTTGGGACTAACGATAAGTGAATGAGCGGTAATTTTTAGAAAACTTTGCGATAAACGATAACGATAAAAGGTTACCTTAAGCGATAATTATCGTTTATCGCTCATTTTATCGCACGCAGCAACCACTGTTGTTATCTATGATTGACATCAGACTTGGTGATTTGTTGTACATTTGTAATCGTTCATCGTTCATCATTCGCGAACGACAAAATTTTTGATGAACGACAATAAAAAAATCTTATCGTTCGTTTTTGGCGCCAAAAAAAGACAACAATTTTTATTTCATGGGAGAATTTCCTTTCTAAAAAAATATCATCACTTTTTTTTAGAATGACGAAAAAAAAATCCTTTCTAAAAAAATGTCGCGAACGTCAATAGGTCTGATTGACACATTACATATCATTTTTTTAATTTTATTTTTATATTCATTTAAAAATATAGTCTATTTTTGTTTAACTATTCTAATAGATATTTTGAGAACATACGGGAAGACCTATGACTATTAAAACAAATATTTTTCTCAAAAAATATTTTTTATTTAAAAATTAAAACTAAAAAAAAATAAAAGGGATCTAGATAAGTTGTGTGGTTATATGCATAATAGCTGACTTGGGCTTCAACTTATAAATATGGCGATGACTTATTATAGCTAATTACTCATATTGTTCCCATCTAAAAATTTGGAATAAGGGATTCCGAAGGTCACTATTATAGTTTTATTGAGAGTCCAAATCCATTTCCAATAAGACTTCAAGGTTTCACCACTCTACTTTGGCAACTTGGGGTTTCAAACTCTGCGTTATTATGCTCTCGGGCTCGACATGTTTGAATTAAGGCAGTTTGGGTAGCCAAGTCTTACTCCTGAGCTGTGGACTTCTAAATAAACATCCATTTGTCTGTGGGTCTCATATAGGACAATTACATCATATTTCGATTTCATCCAAAGCCGGTTGCAGGTCTTATTACACATAGTGCTAACATGTAATTTCATATGGTATTTATTATTGATTCAGTTAAATCAACACCTATGTAAAAGCCCGTAGGATCATCTGGAAAGATTAAAGTATTCATTGAAGAATGACCCCAGGACCGCGTGTAGAGGACCTGAAGCCCAATCGAAGCTTAGATATTAACTAAAATTACTCACAGAAAATATTTTAGTAATACAAACTCAAATGATATCTTATCATACCAAAAACTAAAATAAAGACAGCAATGTAGTTAGATGAGAATACGGCAAAATAAATATTTAGAATGACATACATGTAAGAGGAGAACCTCCTGTTTTATACTTAAAAATAGAATTTCAAAAATGAACATTCTCAATCCGAAGGATTAGCAGAAATACCGCCCAATTTGTTCCCTCCAAAAAACACCCCTCAATAGTAGAATAATAAAAAGAACCTCCCTGCACAGGAAGGGAAAATAAATTATGGATGTCATCTCTCTGCTACACATAAGAGAGATAGAAAAAACCTCCTCTTATTTTTGAGCGGGAGAAAGCCTATGCATGTTTCAATCTTATTCCTGATTTTCAGCATGTTCTTCTTTATGACTGTGAGTGAGCCAGATTTCAACAACCTATTATGTGATTATAAAAAGCAAGAAATATTAACAATGTCATTTCCGAAATTCGCATGAAAAGTATTAAATAGAACTATAAAAATAAAGAACAGATGGGGATCTTGTATAGAAGAACATCCTCCTTCAATTGAATTTCCAATATGTGAAGTATTCTTCCTTTTTTGTGCAATGAATGCAATAAGTGGGCACTATAAATTAAAGTCAATATTACGTCATTTTGGCTTATGTCCTTTTATGTCGAAATCGCAAACACCAAAGAAGAAATGTAATTACTATAGCATTGTCAGCAAAATAAATACTTTAGAGTCCAAAAGAAGTGGACCAAGAAAATAAAGAACAACCTACGCTCCATATGACTAGTGTGTTTATTTTATATCTATTGTTTCTGGGTCTTGGTTCCTATATCACTGATTTGTCCAAGGTGTGACACTACTTTCAGTCAGTCCATTCTTCTCTACCGTAACAGGACTAGCACCCCCGACAATCATCCCTCGTGCCAGTTACCCCCCGTTGCTAATATCTCTTATCCCTTTAAAAGTCCACTTATGAAGTTAACTATGTATTCTTTTGCATTCGTGTTTGAAAACTATGTTCCTAATATCGGTCATGTAAAACATATGTCCGATATTACGATCATAGGTTTCAAACACACATTCAATTTTGTCATAAAGAAAACATAGTTTACTTCATAAGTGGACTTTCAGAGAAAATACATATTAGTAACAGAGGGTAAAAGTCCCGGGGGTGATTGTCTGGGGGGGTGGTAGTCCTAAACTCTTTTTCTACACTATATTTTAATGTCCAATAATCATAAATGCCACTGCTTTAATCCTTTGACGGGGAAAAGAACACTATCAAGCCTATAATTATGGGGCATTGCTTCTAATTATATATAATTACAAAATATGAAAGTCATTACTTGTGTTCAATTATATACAAAAGTATATAGTCATAGTGCAAATATTTGTTGCTCTGCAAATAAGAGAATGAAACACTGCTATTGTTATTTAACCATCTGAGGAACAGCTGAGCTCATTTATGTAACTTAAAAAACATAGATATCCATGAAATGTCTATGTCTTGATATTTTAATTTGAAGGTTATCCAAATCCAAAGTTAGTTTGTCCCATATTTGCAACTATATATTTTTTTCCTTTTTGTTTATGTACATCCATTGATTATGCAGAGAAGATAAATTGACTATAATAATTGCTAAAAAGTATATCTAGGAAAAGTATATCATAATGCGGATTCAGCACCGTTAATTTACTTGTAGTGGATGCTGTACATCGGGCAGAATTGTGATCGTAGATCAATGTAGAGCCAAATGATTGGTTGTGTGAACAAATAGGTCAAAAGTTCATCAGTTGGTCGTACTTATACATCTAACGCAAAAAAAATCCCTTAAAATAGTGTTTGGTAAGGAATTTACTCTGATACCTTTTTCTCGAACATGATTGGTTAAAGAAAAGGAGTGTGAATAATAAATAAGTAGTGTAATTGAGATGTGAACATCAACTCAGAGATCATCCTTAAGAACACTTTGTGTCTCTTCCCATGGACTTCGATCCATTTCATTTTCGAATCCTTTGAATAGTGTCTATTAATATTGATTATAAAAGGTAATTTCTCACGTTCAGGGAAATAATGAATGTTTCTTTGTTTCATCATATCTGACGATAAATGGAGCATCCTTTTTAAGGAAACGACATAGTAAAAGTAATAAAACTTACTTACCAACTGAATATTTATTCGTGAGTTTGTTAGAACTACAATGGAAATATCCTTAGCGACAGGAATAATCATCAATCATGTGTGGCGAGGAACTGGAAGGTAAGTCAATGACGTCATCAGACAAACTTACAAACATGAATCCCTTCAGTAGGAGTCTGACATATCTGATTTATGACGTCAGTGCCTCATTTTCCAGCGCCTCGCCGAGCGCTTGATTATAATCAAAAACTTACTTAGTCGGTAGGCGTCGATGAAATGTATATCTCTGGATATTTTCATTTTCTCCTTGAAAATGTGTTTGATCCGTGTCTCTAGGACGTCCCGAGTAAAGTCTGGTTCGGAGCTGAGGGCCTTTTCAATCCCATCTACTTCCAAGCCATGAAAGAGTAGATTATTCTTCCGTAATTGTCCGATGGGTGGAGGAATTGGAGCAATAGAGGTGGATTTAAAGGAGTGTCTGAATGTAGATAAAAGAGAGAGTGCCTGCCGGTACGTTGGCCGAAGGTCTTCTATGCTGCCTCTGAGAGACTCGATGGAATCGTTTAAGAAATCTAGTTGGTGCTGGAGACCCTTCACTTCAAGGCCTGGAAAATATTGTTGAAATATCTGTCATTACTATAACCTTGAGGGACTCAAAGGAATCGTTTAATTTTTCATCGATCCTGGAGGCCCTTTACTTCAGGACCTGAAAATGTTGTTCACTTATCCATCATTTTAAAGTTGGTAAATAAAACCATTAATCTACAAATGGCTAGTAAAAAAATTCTGGAACATTTACTATATATTGGTTTTACTTTGAGACATAAGAAAAACAATAATGGCTTTAACAATTGAAAATGGGAATGGTTTAAATACATAACTATATATAATCAAATATACAAAGTTTTGGATGTCGTTCAAATCATTCTTGAAATTGACACGTCTTTTTTTGTTCACTTACAAATATATATTGGTCTTATAAAGTTTTTGAAGTTTAAAATTAAAGTTAGCGCCTATATTTGCACTGCTCTATGAATCTATGAATACTTATGTAAAGTATTGTATTTATCAATATTTATGCAAATAATTAATTTATTATTTGTTTATGACTTGACATGTGGTTGATTTTAAGTAAATTTATCATTCCCCAGCATTGTTCATTCTAGAAAAATTAATTTAATTAACCTCTTCTTATTTGTAGTTTAATAAATAATTTATTTAAATATATTCAAATATGTTCAGTTGTTCGTCGTTCTTATGACGCGAGAGAATTGTAATTTAATACATTTGCGAGATAATCGAAAGCTTTACAAAAATAACAGTAACATAAAACTAGGCTGTACTGAGGTAGAAAAAAATAACAACTATGGGTTTCAATCAATTTACAAGGGAAAATGTGATAGTCACAAGGTGAGTACTGTAGGATTTAGAGTTAATTTTTGGTCGTTAATCATTCAATTATTTTGAATTTCAAATTCTGCTCATTGTTCATAAGCAAGCTCAATGATAAATATATTTCTTGAGCCAATATTCATAACTTAGATTATTAAATATGTAGTTGAATATAAAGAAAAATTTGTAGATACATCCCAGTTTCGAGCATTATATACATTTAAAACAGCTATAAGGTCTTTGAAGAAACTCCATTTTACTTTACCTAAATCCTGGATTTTCTTTATTTCACTGTTCATGGTTTCCCTTTTAAGTCCATATTTTGTATCGACTAGGGATTCTTAACGTCCTTTTATCAACAGAATCCCCACGAAGGGACTTGTCTCTTCTGGAAGGAATGGGTTCCCTACTCTTTTCTTCCGAGATCCCCATGACTTCAAGGACTTTTATGAAGACCAAGAAATCCTCTCGTTCAAACAACACACTCACACACACACACAAGCAGTCACTCAAAAATACTAGCAAGGAATGCCTCGTTTGTACTCAAAGACACTTTCCAAACATACATAAGGCATAGTTTAAAAGTACTACTTTCCTCTCAAGCACCAAGGCTTTAACCTCCCCTCCTTCTCCGCAATGTAAGCAAAAATTAACATTAATTGAATCGATTTATTGAAACAAACATGCCTAGCTCCAGCGTGTGCGAAGCCATTATGTTCTACGCTATGCGGAAGCATAAATAAACAACAAATAAGTACTGTGACCACCGACCTATATAATACTCAACGCAAGTATCCTTACACACTTTCTCAAAATAAGCTTCAACCAGGTAGAAAATCTTTAATACTCTATTCAATCGAATTTAATACGCTACGACCTTCTTCAACCCGGTCTTGGCGTAGGCGAGCCTGAGCTGCTCCTTGTGAACTGATTGAACAAGACACCAGTGCTGCAACTATTGGAATAGTAGCCCTACACTTCGCAACGCCAAAACCATGAGGGAAGCATTTGTAGGGGCCAAGTCTATGGAAAAATGTGCCCCTATATAATCTATAGCAGACGATAGTGTTTTTTAAATGTTCTATTTATTTATTTTTATTGAAAGTTGGTTTTATTTCTCGAAAAAAACTTTTGCTTTTAATTATATTTTTATATTTTAGTATTTGTTTCAATTTATATAGTTTTATATATTTTTTTACATTGTATTACTTATTTTTAAATTCCTGACATCCCAGACTAGCCAAAGTGCTAGGATGTTTCTTGGGAAAATATAGACGATTACACACACACACACTGGTCTTCCAATCGGCCAAGGTGTTATAAGCAGACTTATTGGTGTCCCTTTCAAATGCGCCTCATAGACAGAAGGGTTAGAGAGCAGACACTAAGGTTGGTGTAGTTCTACAAGTTCTCCAATAGTCACTTCTAGGTGGTGGGGAAGGTGCAGAGTCCTGTTGAAGGTCCACTACATACATTATGAGCTTGGAGGAGGACATACTAGGGTCATCGTCGATCTTCTTCGTCACAAGCACCGGTGTCGGAACATATTTAGTTCGACTTTCGTTCCACAACATCCTTATAAATATAATTAGTCTCCTCCGGTTTGATCCTGATGGATTTCATAATGTTTCTCACCATACATGCTGCGATTTATATGTCACAATCCTTGAATCCGATGCGTATCATCATAACCGCAGTGATGCGTTGCCATCTCTCATGGGGATTGAAATCGTTTAAATCCATTGTTGTCACAACTGACTCAACTCACAGAAACTTTCATCTGTGTTTTTACTGCATCTAGCGTCAACAAGGAGCAACAAACTACACTGTCAAATTATATTGCCAAGCCCATATACCTATAAGATACAGACTCAACGTAAAAAAATACTCTATTTGAAAAATTATTTGATGACGAATATATACCTAAAATGACTGTTGAAATATTTATCTTTGGAATAGAAAAAAAGGAAATCCGTCAATAATGTCCAGTGACGTCTATGTTATGTATCATAAAAAGTGCATTTTTTAAATACTTATAATGACGTCCTATATTGTCATTTCTCCTTTTTCCTTGAGACTTGACATTTAGACTCTGACTCCTCAGAGATGACAATAATTATTCCTCCTTGTGTCATTGATTGTAAAATTGTGTTATTCTGGTCATTCTCGCAAATTCATGAACAAATATATTACTTTTCATTTGATAACTCAATTTTTTCTTGTATTTTTTTTAGCTGAGTGAACATTCATTTATGGTTAATGACTCAAAGTAAAAAAAAATATTATGTTCCTTAGTTGGAGGAGTTACTTGGTATAATTATGTTAATGAGTGATATAAGAGGAAGCCATTCAAGGAATTCGTATTTTTTTGTACCAAGTACTACTAATTTCATGTAAAGATTTAATCACATCAATAACAAATTAACTTATGCACTTACAAATTAATCACATTTGTAATCAAGTCTTCAAAAATACTCATAAAATTATCTGGGGGGGGGGGGGGCAACTTTAGCAGATCGAAATTTGTATATGTAAAATTGAACTTTTGAAGTATAAAATTAATTTTGTTGATGGGGACCCACATAAAAGAAGACAAATTCTCTCGGTTACAATATTATATTAAAATCCTCGGAATTCGTAATTGACATGAACTAATGCCCTTAGGAAAATACACTATGTGTTCTTAAGGATATTCTGACTTCTCAGTCAATATTCACAATTTAAAACCCAGAGTGAAGTAATGATTTATTTCATAATACCAACAGCTTGCTTTATTATTCACGCCCCGTTCTTCATCCAATCAAGTTTGCGAAAACGGTAACGAAGTGTCATTTTTATGCATACATAGATCTATTGTTTTATACCTTCACCAAAGATGAAAGGCATCACATTGATTGATATCCCGACTAATTTAGACTATATATATAGATATATATATAGAATATATATATATATATATATATATAATATTATATATATATATAATATATATATATATATATATATTATACAGGGTGGTAAGATCAAATCTGGCGGGTTTTCAGGGCATCCTTTAACAAGGATGACGTCATCCGATCCGCGCAGCCGATTTTTTAGCAGACAACCAACATATGAGAGATCATTTCAGTTGAATTTTATCATCATCATAACTGCATATGGAAATCTAGCCTGTTATCTGGAATGAGCAAGAACGCAGGTGAGCCATATCCAGATTCTTTGTATAAAAGGCAGCAACATCCAGGTCTCTGAGCTGCTCAGGCAGTAGCTGAAGGATACCAGGGACCCTCGTGCTGTCGTTGAGAGGGCCTTCAGGCCCTCCAGCAGCGCCCGCAAGGCAGGACCCCGACTTCATCAGGAGGGTGTCAGACATCTTCGAGCACGATCCCAGCATGCCCATCAGGGATGTCGCCAAGGAGTTGGTCGTTTCTGTGAATGAGGGTTTTCGTTGTCACAGCTACAAAACACAGCAGCAAACACGACTTCGTCTTCAAGACCCACTGCCCCCTAGCTCTCCCGATTTGAATCCTACGGACTATTTTATCTGGGGCTACCTTGAGCGACACACAAACCGACTGGCTCACAACACCAAAGCCGCCCTGATCAACTCCATAATGAAGCAGGGCAGGAAGTTGGACAGGGCCCTGGTGGCCAAGGCCTGCTCCTCCTTCCGTGCCAGGATCCAGCACGTCATGACGCAGAAGGCAGATGGATTAAATAAGCAAAATCTACATATCTGTACGAGCATTTTAATGTCTAAATAAATCAAATTGAACTGAAATTAACGATTTATTTTATTTTAAGTTGAGAGAAGAAAACGCCGGATTTGATTTACCACCCTGTATATATATTATATATATCTATATATATATATATATATATATATATATATATATATATATATATATATATATATATATATATATATATATATATATATAGATATATATATATATATATATATATAATATATATATATATATATATATATATATATATAATATATATATATATATACATTTGATGTAACGTGAAAAAATATTTGAATAATTAAATTTATTTATTAGAAAAACTTGAATCTATCAAATACTAATTAATTATTTCTAGAGTTGTCTCGAAATAATCATAATATAATAATAATAATCTCGGATCACATCATTTTCAAAAATCGGAATCGGCAAAACGATATCGGCTTGGTCCGATATCTTTTATGTTTTCCGTTTAATATCTATATATATATATAAATATATATATATGGACTTGATGGACGTCGCGAAAAAAGTCGTTTCAGTAAATGTTGTCCTTCGTCATTCTGAAGTGACGCTTTTTTAAAGGAAATTTTTCCATAAAAAAGAATTTTAGTACATTCAGGAAGATATTGTGGATAAGAAATGATTGGAATTGTATCGGAGCAAAAAAAGCAATCGAATCTGCTAATATCGGATCTGCCGATACTCGAATTCAAATGATCGGAATCGATAGGGAGCAAACAAACGTGATCGGGACAACGCTAATTATTACCATAATTAGTATAGAATTACTCTCCAGACTATTTGTTTCTCATATAACCAAATCTTCCAAGAATAAGGATTAGGTATTACAAAATAGTCAAAAATATTTATCTTATTATTTAGTAGTATTTGTCGCGACAAGTGAACTGTATTAGCTCAAAAAGACCCTTTACAGCCAGGCTCCGGCCTCCCAAGACAACTCAAAGTAATCTAAATAACACACAAGGCCGATAAATTGTTACCATAATTGAAGGGAGATGTTCAATGATGAATAAATTATGTAAAAAATATAACCACCCACTCATTCCGTGTAATGATCATATTCAGATAGCGGGCATGCTCACCTCCTGCACCATAGACAAGCCTCTCTAAGGAGATGAAGCAAGAATGAACATGAGGCAAAGGGAAAAGAAGAAGTTAAATGCAAAATGGCTCTTTGCCGGGAAATGTTCATACCAGAGAAGAGACACGCGCTCTCCTGGCACCATAAGGCAACTTGCTAAGATTAAATGCAACAAGCTTGAACAGATTAATGATGCTAACATGGATTATATTATAGTATTATACTTAACTGATAAGATTGACGAGACAGTATAATTTACCTTTGTTAATTTGATATATACATATTTACCTCACCACATAACTTACTGAAACAATATATATGTAATAAGAAACAAATAATTAAACATACTTTTCTAATTATTGCATATGTTTCCCTGTTAGATGTGTTGTTTTTTGTGCTTCGTTGTTATCCTCTTTATCTGTGTGAACCTAGGGATTATTTAATTGATTAAGAACATGTTTCTTATTTTCATTTATTGTTTATTCCGACCTGAGAGAGAGAAAACCCCATCTGTGAATTGGTATATGACTATCAATATAGAAAAATTCTCAACGGCACAAGAATCATGTCGGAATAATCATATACCTCTGACCCTTCCTCATTAATATTTTTATATAAGTGCAAAAGAAATAACAAATATATTCATCATCAAATTGTTATATAGTTAACTAGTTGATAGACCTCGTAGAGGTTAGGACCATAGAGATATGAAGACAGAAAGGCTTATTTGATTCTTCAGAGGAATACATTTTTGTGACCAATATAAACAAATCTTTCTATCTCATGATCAGCTTACGGTGACGTAGTATAAATTACTTTTTTTTTTTTGTTTCTCTTCAGCAAGGTCTTTATTTCATATTAATGAATTGAAGTTAACAAAATATACAATATATATATTAATAAAATTAAAAAAAGGAAATTGTGCAGTGTTGAAACAAAATGGATAAACATTGTAGTTTAAAATTATTTCCTCTTTAAGACCTAAAAAATCAAATTACTTAGGAAGTATAAAGCAATACTATACCAAACAAAACATAAAATCACAATAAAACGAGCAAACGTAATATTCTAGCAAGCAATGAACAAATACAGATAACACGCATACATAATTAAAAACGATATAATAACCGATTTAAAGTCCATATGCTATTAGTTCTCCGTGTCCTTAGTGGTTTCGTTATATAAATATTATACGTTTTAGCATTCGGAGTGTCGGTGATGAGGAGGGATAGTACTTTAATGATTTCATACGCGAAGTTCCATATATTGTCCTGGACCTTGGGAATCCTTAGGGAGAACATAAATTACTTTGTTTATATTGGGCACAAAATGACAGCTGAACGATGTTTCTCTGCTATTGAAGAGAAGAGATAGCTCTTATATCTTTATGGGTCATGAACAGACTTGTTTATTTTTTTGTATGTATTTCAATGTCCCATAATAACTCCTCATCAATACTTTTTCACAATAACTTTGACTCTTTTACGTTTTATGGTTGTAGAGATTTCTCTAAGTTGTGTAGCTTATGCTTTGGAAAGAAAGGAAGACTATAGATGAGTCCGTCGCTATAACCATCAGCATTGATTCCTTTTTTTACAGCTAGCCTTGACGACATAAACCT
>CP045896.1:10214594-10249084 GCA_013387185.1 Caligus rogercresseyi
GATGTACAGCATCCACTACAAAGTAAATTAACGGTGCTGAATCCGCATTATGATATACTTTTCCTAGATATACTTTTTAGCAATATTATATGTCAATTTATCTTCTCTGCATAATCAATGGATGTAAATAAACAAAAAGGAAAAAAATATATAGTTGCAAATATGGGACAAACTAACTTTGGATTTGGATAACCTTCAAATTAAAATATCAAGACATAGACATTTCATGGATATCTATGTTTTTTTTAAGTTACATAAATGAGCTCAGCTGTTCCTCAGATGGTTAAATAACAATAGTCAGTGTTTCATTCTCTTATTTGCAGAGCAACAAATATTTGCACTATGACATATACTTTTGTATATAATTGAACACAAGTAATGACTTTCATATTTTGTATTATATATAATTAGAAGCAATGCCCCCATAATTAAGGCTTGATAGTGTTCTTTTCCCCGTCAAAGATTTAAGCAGTAGCATTTATGATTAATTGGACATTAAAAATATAGTGTAGAGAAAGAGTTTAGGACTACCACCCCCCCCAGACAATCACCCCCGGACTTTTACCCTCTGTTACTAATATGTATTTCTCTGAAAGTCCACTTATGAAGTAAACTATGTTTCTTCATGACAAAATTGAATGTGTGTTTGAAACCTATGATCGTAATATCGGACATATGTTTTACATGACCGATATTAGGAACATAGTTTTCAAACACGAATGCAAAAGAATACATAGTTAAATTCATAAGTGGACTTTTAAAGGGATAAGAGTAATTAGCAACGGGGGGTACTGGCACGAGGGATGATTGTCGGGGGTGCTAGTCCTGTTACGATAGAGAAGAATGGACTGACTGAAAGTAGTGTCACAACTTGGACAAATCAGTGATATAGGAACCAAGACCAGAACAATAGATATAAAATAAACACACTAGTCATATGGAGCGTAGGTTGTTCTTTATTTCTTGGTCCACTTCTTTTGGACTCTAAAGTATTTATTTTGCTGACAATGCTATAGTAATTACATTTCTTCTTTGGTGTTTGCGATTCGACATAAAAGGACATAAGCCAAAATGACGTAATTTGACTTTAATTTATAGTGCCCACTTATTGCATTCATTGCACAAAAAAGGTAGAATACTTCACATATTGGAAATTCAATTGAAGGAGGTGTTCTTCTATACAAGATCCCCATCTGTTCTTTATTTTTATAGTTCTATTTAATACTTTTCATGCTGAATTTCGGAAATGACATTGTTAATATTTCTTGCTTTTTATATAATCACATAATAGGTTGTTGAAATCTGGCTCACTCACAGTCATAAAGAAGAACATGCTGAAAATCAGGAATAAGATTGAAACATGCATAGGCTTTCTCCCGCTCAAAATAAGAGGGAGTTTTTTCTATCTCTCTTGTGGTAGCAGAGAGATGACATCCATAATTTATTTTTCCCTTCCTGTGCAGGGAGATTCTTTTTATTATTCTACTATTGAGGGGTGTTTTTTTTGAGGGAACAAATTGGGCGGTATTTTCTGCTAATCCTTCGGATTGAGAATGTTCATTTTTGAAATTCTATATTTTAAGTATAAAACAGGAGGTTCTCCTCTTATATGTATGTCATTCTAAATATTTATTTTTGCCGTATTCTCATCTAACTACATTGCTGCTTTAATTTTAGTTTTTGTGGTGTGATAAGATATGATATGAGTTTGTATTACTAAAATATTTTCTGTGAGTAAATTTTAGTTAATATCTAAACTTCGATTGGGCTTCAGGTCCTCTACACGCGGTCCTGGGGTCATTCTTCAATTGAATACTTCAAAATTCCACATGGTCCTACGGGCTTTTACATAGGTGTTGATTTAGCTGAATCAATAATAAATACCATATGAAATTACATGTTTGCACGATGTGTAATAAGACCTGCAACCGGCTTTGGATGAAATCGAAATATGATGTAATTTCCTATATGAGACCCACAGACAAATGGATGTTTATTTAGAAGTCCACAGCTCAGGAGTAAGACTTTAGCTACCCAAACTGCCCTAATTCAAACATGTAGAGCCCGAGAGCATAATGAACGCAGAGTTTGAACCCCCAAGTTGCCAAAGTTGAGTGGTGAAACCTGAAGTCTTATTGGAAATGGATTAACTATACTAGTGACCTTCGGAATCCCTTATTCCAAATGTTTTAGATGGAACAATATGAGTAATTAGCTATAATAATTCATCGCCATATTTATAAGTTGAAGCCCAAGTCAGATATTATGCCTATACCCCACACCATATCTAGATCCCTTTTCGTATTTTTAGTTTTATGTTTTTTCATTTTTAAATGCCATTTTTTTTCTAACAAAAAATATTTGTGTTTTTAATAGTCTAGACATTCCTGTATGTTCTGAAAATTATAGAGTATAGTTAAACAAAAATAGACTATATTTTTAAATGAATACATAAATAAAATTTAAAAAATATATGTAATGTCATCAGACCTATTGACGTTCGCGACTTTTTTTAGAAAGGAAATTTTTCCCATGAAAAAAAATGTTTCTTTTTTTTGGCGCCAAAAACGAACGATAGGATTTTTTTATTGTCGTTCATCAAAAATGTTGTCCGTTCGGAATTATGAACGATGAACGATTACAATGCACAACAAATCAACCCGTCTGATGTGAATCATAGATAACAGCAGTGGTTGCCGCGTGCGATAAAATGAGCGATAACGATAATTATCGCTGAGGTCAACCTTTTATCGTTAAAGTTTATCGCAAAGTTATCTAAAATTACCGCTTCATTCACTTATCGTTAGTCCCAAAAATGAGGAACGATAAACGATAAGTTCAAAGACGACATTTGTAAAAATACAAAAAATTCAAAGAACGACTAAAAATTTAAAGGAAACTTTTGAGATTCTTTCTAAAAAAACGTCGTCAACTTTTTTGGAGATTCTTTTCTAAAAAAACTTCATCACTTTTTTTGGAAATTCTTTTTATTTTTTTATTGTTTTTTTAGTCCACAGTTCATAAAAAATATATACAAGCATAAAAAAACAGAATGTATATAAAAGATGTTAATGCGTAAAAACATAATTAAAATTTTAGTTTAAAATTATAACATCAAATATGAACGAACACTAAAATACAATTATAATTAAACAACTTGACAATCTAAAACAAAACATAAATTAACGATAAAAACGGTCTATTTTAAATCCTTGAATTGGCATAAAAGTTTTTAATAATTTTCTATAAGGCGGGAACACGAAGGAAATTCTTTTCTAAAAAAACGTCGCCAACTTTTTTTGGAGATTCTTTGGGAATTTTTTTCTAAAAAAAAACGTCGTGACTTTTTTTGGAAATTTTTATCGCTATTGTTTTAATCGTTTATCGCTTACCCCAAGTTGGGATTTGAATTTTTTTTACCGTTTCGTTTATCGCAAGTTGAGAAAAAAAGTTATCGTTTTATCGTTATCGCAGGTTGAAAAAAAAGTTATCGCAGAAACACTGGATAACAGAGCAAGGATACCGCTCGGGACTTTTTTCTGGAGTGGGATTGGATAAAAAAGAGCGTGAATAATAAAAAACCGTTGGTATTATAAATTATGCCCTCACTTCACTTGAGATGCCAACATCAACTAATTGATATAAAGATCATCCTTTGAAACATAATTATTTTTTTTTCTCATGGAAATAAAATTGTGTTGACCATCTAAAAACTTATGCTTATTTGTGAGTTTGCAAGAGCTGCAATATAAACATCTTTAGCTATTATTTGATAAAGGTCAGATGTTGAGGGTCAAGGCCAAACAAATTAATAATACTTTATCCTTTTTAATAGCAATTGATAAAATTATGAATAAAACATATGATTTAGGTAATATCAACAAGGATGCACAGGTACGGTATCGGTACGATATCTAATGGGCATTCACTCCATAAAAATATTTGTGAAGATTATTTTAAGGGTTATTTTTTCTCATAAAAATAATAATTTTATTCCTTTCAGATCCAATTCCTCGCATCAAAACAGTAGCTATATGGACCATTGTCGTCAATTTCAAGAGTCTCAGAGACAAGGACAGCGTACTGAGACAGAGCAGAGTTCTGAAGAATACAGACATATGGGTCACGGAGGACTCACTTGATGGGAAATGGGCATCATTAAGGACGGATCAAAAGAACCAGTGGTTTCCACAAAACTCCCATAAGCCAACAAATAGAAGGCAGTACAGCTCAAGCAATTCAGACCTCTCACATTAGCGCCATGAATGAAGAACGATCATACTTCTTTGTTTTAAATGAATGTTCCCTATCTCAATTGACCCTTGTCATAAGAACTTCCACTCGAAAGAAAATATGAAAAATCACAAGACACAAATTAGCGATGCAATCACTCATTTCATATCAGCTGTTTTTAAAGGTAATGTAAAGAAGAACGGACTGTAGGAAAGTTGTAGTATCCACTCTCAGACAAATCTGTGATGGATAAAACAAAGCCAGAAACAACAGATATATAAAATTATCACAATGAAATACACTAGACGTTTTTCCATAATTTTAACAATAATCATTTATCTGTAATTGCTAAAATGAAATTATTTTTGCTATTATTTACTCCATCTATATGAAAAATAATATGTCATCAATCTTAGTTGTATTCCCTTCGAACACTTGCCTACCCATGTATTTGGGCCATTTTTTCATGAGTCTTCAATTTTGATTTTCTATACTTTTTCCTGGTCCATTTCTTCTGGACACTGAATGCGCTTAATATCAGCGCCCCAGAGCAATCTTTATTTATCAGTCGTTCACCAAGATTTATCGTTCGTTTTAAGATTGAATCGTTCGTCTGTCGTTCGTTATTCTGAAAAAAAAGTGACTTTTTTCTTCTTTTTGGCGCCAAAAACGAACGACGAACGATAGTATTTTTGGTCGTTCATCGTTCACGAACGACGACGATTACAAAGAACGACAAATCAACAAGTCTAATTATGACCTACATATATTATATAAACATATATATATTATATAGAATATATATATATATATATATATATATATATATATATATATATATATATATATATATATATATATATATATATATATATATATATAACAGAATACCCAATTCCTCTGCATTTATCCTTGGAAGAATCCATTTATCCCACCCTCGAAATGCTGAATATAAGACTCTCAGTTCATTATTCCACTCTACAAGATTGATAGGTATGAATTCCTTCGGCTTGCTTAAAGATCTCAAAGGGAAAGAGGGACCCTGATTAATCATTGTAAATAATTTTAGAATGTGATTTGATTAAAAGGAGCAAGATTAAAAAAAACCAGTTGACGTCATGAATAAGGATACCACTCTGAGACCTTTTTTTCGAAAGTGATTGGTTGAAAGGGAACGTGAATAATAAAAAAGTAGTAGGGATTATGAAATACTGCATTATCATGAATGTTTGAAGTGAGTATCAACTCAATACTAAGAATAGCATCTTTTATAGCATAGATTGTTTGTGCTTTTTCATGATCCTCGATCAATGACATTTGAAATTACGAATCCTTTTGGAATCATTATTGACGATAAATACACATCTTCACTTTGATGATAATACCTACAAAAAGAAAGGAGTTTCCACTTGAAAAAATGATGCTTCATGCTGAGTTTGGGAGTAAAAATATCCTTAAACAAGATACCATAAAGCCTTTTCCCTCCACAATCTGATTGGCTAAAAATCAGGCTTGTGAACGGAACGCAAAATTGAAGGGCGTTCAGCTGAACGCACGTTCAATGAACGGAACGCAACTTTTTTTTAACGCTGAACGCAAAAAAAAAGAGTTTTGCGTTCAGCGTTCAATTTTTCCAAACATTTCTTGGACTTTTTTCGGAAAAACGTTATCACTACGCAGTACTTTTTTTAGAAATTCTTTTCTAAAAAAACGTCATCACTAAGCATTACTTTTTTAGGAAATTCTTTCTAAAAAAACGTCACCACTACGCAGTACTTTTTTTGGAAATTCTTTCTTAAAAAAAGTCATCACTACGCAGTACTTTTTTGGAAATTCTTTTCTAAAAAAAAAACGTCATCACTACGCAGTACTTTTTTGGGAAATTCTTTTTTAAATATTTGAACGCTGAACTATAACGGAACGCTGAACGCAAAAACATTGAACGGAACGCTAATTTTTTTTGAACGCTGAACGGAACGCTGAACGCAAAAAAAAGCTGAACGCTCACAAGCCTGCTAAAAATCCATCAGCTGTAAAAGGGTTCCAAGGCTGCTGATCCTTCTAAAAACTAGGAAAGGGGATACACGACGATATAATTTCATTAATGTCTTGGTTGTGGTTCTCATTCTTGATGCAACATCATATGTATATGCATTTTTAGGTTCTCTATTCTCCTTTTATTTAACAAATAAAATATTTTCATCAAGTTCCACTCTTTCACTTAGATATCTAGTGGTGTGTCCTTCTATCCACTATTAAAAGCGAGTAATGTATACCCCATATCTTATTGCAAAAAGCCTTTCATTGAGGTAATTTTAAACTAGTAGTTATGTATTTCCATCGTTTTTGTTAGAATAAAAAAACATTCCTCAAAAGACGTTGATGAATTCATCAGCAATGCATCTCAATAGATTTTATTTTAATCAAAGCACTTAATCGACTAGGGCTTGCTCGTTGGCGAATTCAAGCAATAAGGATAAAAAGGTGTTTTTTTAAACGTAACCGGTTGAAAGAAAAAACAGGAGGTATAATAATAAAGCGGTTGGTATTATGCAAATAAGTATCATTTCACTCAAGGCTGTTGAGGAGGAAGCACCACTTCAGAAAAAAGAGTGTTATCTTTGACTAGGGATTACTTTATACCCAACCTGATATAGAAATAGAAAAACAGCTGTCGATTAGAAAACATGGATATCTTTGTTGTATCTCTCTGGCACTCTTTTATTATAGTATCAAATTAATCACAAACCTCTCCCTTTTTTATCTTTAATAAGCTGTTGCGATTTTTATTTTTGCTTTATCATAAACAGCTTTAGTTTTTCTATTCTTGAGGAAGAACCCTGATATGAAGACTAGAAGAACTCAAGCTGTTTATTATCACAGTAACATATCTTTTTGCTTATTTAAGAATGTAATTAAAAATGTAAAAAAAGGTACAAGTGTACTCTTCTCATCATCGAGTCTTATGGAATAAGTGACTCCATGCAGGAGGGAACTCCGTATCAAAGTTCCTCCTCCAGAATATACATATTAACTTAAGCTGTTTAATAAAACCAGCAGCTTATTAATAATGAAAAAAAACCTGGAGAGGTTTTTGATTAATTTGAATCTATAATAAAAGCGATGCCAGAGAGATACAAGAAACATGTCTCAATGTTTTCTAATCGACAGCTGTTTTTCTCTTCTATGTCAGGTCGGGTATAAAGTAATCCATTGCCGTTATCTTTAACATACAAATTGTCTCTTCTCATGGGCATCCACGTCGTCATTTACGAATCCTTTGAACGGACTCCATCTATGAATTGAATAAAGCAACTGCTCATACAAAACATAACGTTTATTTTATTTCATGGACATATAAATGGATCATCACTCTGACTATCGGACGTAAATAATAAAGAAAGCTGTACTATCAAATGACAAATGCATGTTTGTTGGTGAGTTTGGAAGAACAAACAAACAAAAAAGAAAAATAAGGACATTATTTTTGTTGCATGATTCTCTAAAGAAAAGTATGTAGAAATATACTGGCTAAGTTTTCTTAGGATCGATGAGCTAATCGAGACCCCAATATTTTACAAACATGGCTAGAGTGGTAGTGTGTATATAACGAATGACCTAAGACCAAAGACTCGGTCTATAACTATGGGGTCAAACCATAGAGATATAAAGAGCTGATTCCCTTCAATAGCAGAGAAACATCGTTCAGTTGATTCTGTGTGTCCACTATAAACAAATAATATGTCTACATCATCGTAAGTTGATCATAGAGATAGATTCTATCTTTATGAACAGCTTACGATGACGTAGTCCATATTACTTTGTTTATAGTGGACCAAGGAGAATCCTTATAGTGGACACATAGAAACAATTGAAGGGAATAAGCTCTCTATATCTTATTACCTCCATGGGTCGAACCCTCAAATAAATAAGAGGAAAAACCCCTTCATTTCTTATCAAACACTGATTGAATTATAGTATGTGGGATAAATACATTTAGAATACAGTTATTATGAATACGTTTTGTTATGAAGACGCCTCATCCATCCCCAAAGAATTTATTTTGGGCATTGGCACACAACCCTTAGAAATAAAAGATACGATGGAAGTTTGGATACAATCAATAAGATTATAACGATTAGTGTTTTATGAAATTTGGGTTCGTACATATGTAGTTCTAAGGCAGTTAGTGAAAGGGAATGTAATATGGAGTCAATTATGACATCGTTTTGTAAGAATCAACGTTGTGGATGTTGGATATTATTATAAAACTCTTACAACCATTTGCTTTAACTGAGTGCAGACATTCTATTGGTTCAATATGTATTCCCTTATAATACAGTCTACGTTGGCCGCATTGCAATCAAACCTATCCTATTTCATGCAGTTCTTTCTGGACTCATGGATAAATGAATTACTCTATACCTGGAACACTAGTAGTATATAAAAATTATATGATGTCAAAAATGAAGATTCTTATAGAAATGTAACTTTTTGTGCTTCATATTTATTAATAACAATTTATATTAAGAGAAATACATGGTAAATATAATTTTAATAATATAATATGCTGAATGGGTAATAGAATAGTGATTTCTAAATTTCATAATTTGTAGGGTACGGAGGATTATCCTCTCAACTTCACTTCAGACACGGATTCTTTCTTTCTAAAAAAATTAAACAGGATAAAACAAATGAAATCAACAAAGGTTTTCCCCCTTAAAAAAATACTTTTAAAATTTTTGAGTCTTGATTCATGGTCTTGAAGGATGAAGTTATTTTTTAAGCTTTTTGATAAAGTGTATGAGTATATCAAATAAAAACCTGAAATAAATCAAAATATTGGGAGGCCAATAGAGGGATTTAATTAATTTTGTGAGACTTTTTTTCTGAGGGGTGTGATCCTCAGGCCTTTGGCAATCATTTGTGCCTCCATATCCGTGTCTTCTTTTATGTACCGCTTTTTATCTTTCTCCAGCATGGAGTCCAGTTCTCTCTGGCCTGCGTCAAGTCCAAAAGCTCCTTAATGATTTCTCCTTCCCGAAGAGCGCTCTCTTTGGAGCCTTTGTCCGCAAAGAGAATTACCCTCAGCTCCCCCTCCAGCCTACGAGAGGTGTCTTCTAACTCCAACTGCTTGGCTTGCACGAGGATCTCTTGTTCCCGTCGAACAAGATCATTCTTCTCTCCAAGGAGACGAAACCAATCCCGCATGGAGTCATCCTCCCCTCCGACTTCTTCCTCCTCCTTCTTGAGGGACTCACTCCTCGAAGCTTACGCTCAAGCACAACTCCACGGCTCTCTACGTCCCTTCGAGAGACGTCCAGCTCCTCCAGCTGTCGATGTAGCTCCTGCGCAAGTCGGACCCGCTTGACTTGCGCCTCTTTCGTGGGGTCCCTTCGTCGGAGAATCTTCTCAATGATCTCTGGAGGAACAACGCGCTTCTTCATGACCATGAGTTTCATCTCTTCCTGAGAAGGAGGCTCCTCAGAGAAGCAGAAAGGTGATTCTCCCTCAAGAGAAGCCGAGGAGCAAGGTCAAACAAGGCAATGTCCCTTGAGAGAGGCACAGGGGGTGTAGACGGGGTGAGACCGTGAAACGCAGAGATTCATGCTCTAAGGATGATGATGCCCTTTGAGAAGGGGGAACGGCAATTTCCGAGGAAGAAGGACTACGAGGCTTAAAGAGCCCTGAAATGCTCTTCATGAGTGTTTTCTTCTTTTCGGGAGTTGAAAAAGCAGAGGGTTTTTTCTCTGATGCGCGTGTGGGTGTATGTGGGGCAGACTTGCTATTTGCCGCCTCTGCCTTGCTCGTAGCACGGTGCCGAACAATGCCAAACTTTTCAGGATCAGTAATGGGCGTGGCAGGTAGGAGCATGGCTTTGCTGTCAGGTCTTTTGCTCGAGGAAGGCGAATGCTCAGAGCTGTCGTCGTCGTCGTCTATTAGGGGCAGATCCAGGGAATTAATGTTGGTGACCGGTCTGTTAGGGATAAGGTCATCGCTCTCCAAGGGAGGTGGGGGAGGGGGCGGTGGAAGTGGGGAGGTGAGGATGCATCCCGCTGCTGTTGCCCTAGATGAAAACGTCCTCCGCGGGGACTTGCTGCTGGCCCGACTGTTGCTCATGATGAGGTCATGAATAACGCTACTCTGTTTTTGCTTGTAGAGATTCATCTTGGCGATTTTCTCTAAGGGGTTCGTCTCCCGGTATATTCGCGTGATTTCGTCGTCAGTCAGGGTCGCAGGAGCACCTTCGAGGCTTTCTTTGGCATTATCAGACATTACTTGAGATTCTATCACAGACTGCTGAGTGGATGATGATGATGTTTTGGATGGAGAACGCAGGAGAAGCTCTTCATTGACGGCCTCAACAGCTACAACGTCCTCATCCTCGTCTGAGGATGCAAAGAGGACGACATTTTCAGTAGGAGGCTCTTGAGGGCTTAATTCAACCGAGTTGATGGCTTCAATGACGGGCTCCAAGTCCGGTGGATTATCAAGGAAGTTTTCTTCTTCTTCTTGAACAGCCACAGCTTCTTCGATGGGATCACCACCTACGGAGCCCGCCTTGGAGGAGCGCCTGCTCTTACCGGCCTCCGATGGTTCATGAATGTCCTCCTTAGGCGGTGGTGAATCAGGCATTATCACATTATCCGCACCTTTGTCACCATTATTATTATTAGTAGTAGTACTAGCAGCAGCTTCTTCAACAACAATATCATCCTCATTTTGTGGAGGTGTGTTCATGGGGGTTAAAGCAGATTCATTATTTGACGACTCATCTTCTTCTTTGGGTTATTTATTGTTGTTGTAATCTCAGACACATCGGACTTTTTGTAGACTGGAGGAACTGAAATGAATGGTGTTCGTTGGCTCCCCGGAGCGGCGGTGGGCTTGCTGTGTGAGAATGGAACTCCCGCCGCGGTTCCTGGAACCTCTGAGCGGGATAGTCGGAGGTTCATGGAGGACTGAAGGAGATGTTGCATTTCCTTAGAGGGAGCCACATTTTCCGCGGGCTTTAAAAGCTTTGCTGGTTGGAGAGTCGATCCATGAGGGACTTGAGCCGATTGTCTACGTCCGCGGAGTTGACTTTAGGCAGTGAGGATGAAGTGTTTGTGGTAGTATTTGGGCCACAATTCCCTGTGGCCCAATTTTTCTTAAGGTTAAGGGCTCTTCTGGATGAAATATTGGAGTTGACGCATACGGAGTCAACTTGTTGTTGCTTCTTGAGTCGATCGCTGATGTTGGGGGTCTTGTATTGGTACTTTTTAGGATCCACTCCCGCGTAGGCCGTGTCCAAGGATATGACTTGGCTCACGTGGTCGGGATTAATAACCATGATTTTATTGCGTGTTTTAGGGGGCGAGTATCGAATGGGGCGATGCGTATTTGGCTTAGAAGCGGGTCCGAGTTCCTTGTGGAAGGGATTTGGTCGACCTTCGGAGTCCGTGAACTCACACTCTGTATTGGACTCACTTCGGTCTAGCTCAGAGTTGTAGAATTCAGAGAGTTTTCGAATTTTCCCTCTTCGTCTGAGGAGAGACACGCATCCGACACAAATTCCTCTGTGCTAGATCCGGACTCAGAGTGCTGCTTGGTTTTCCGAACGGGGGGTCGAACCTTTGAAGGGGCTCTCTTTTGGGATGATGAATTGGACGACTCTGTGGATGAGGAAGAATCGCTATCGTCAGATGACTCGTATTCTCCGTCTTCGTAATTCACGCTTTCATCATCAGATGAGTCCTCGATATAGGAACTGAAAAAGGGAAGAATCATCATGAATATTTATACACAAAAACATAAACCACTTTTATTATGAATAAAATGGGCAGGTAAAAAACATTTAACTTTTAACTAGGGATTGGGAAAATATGTCTAATAACGAAAAATATATAATGAATATTAACATATTCAAGATATTTTCATAAAACAGCAAAATATTTGTTTATTTCCTAGAATAGACCCACATCACCGGAACTTAATACGACTGATAATGACAAATCTTGGATCATATTATTTCTCTTAATAAAAATGTCAATAAAACTAAAACTATGCTTATTTATTTATTATATACTCTTTATATAATCATCTATATAATAAAGGAGATTTTAAAAATGAGCATGAAAGTTGAAAATGCAAAAATTATGTACCACATAGGTACAAAAAATAATTTCGGGACCGAATTTTATATCCTCAAATTACATTCCTTTAAGCTGCTTTACTAATTTCAACCCGAATATTTTTTTTGTAAAAAGCAATGCCCTTGAACTAGGGATAGGAAAATATATCAAGTAAAAAACGAAATAAATGAATGTTAATTAACAAAATATATTTAAAGAAAACTGAAAAATATTATGTATGTGTAGCGCGAAGGAGGAGGAGAAATGACAACTCATGTAGATGTTGAGTTAGAGTGTATTTATTGAACCCTTGCCTGCTTCTTATATACCCGCAGGCAAAGAGTACTTAAGATTGAGAACCTGCTGAGGTGTGAGATTAAGAAGTGGTAGGTAGACTTGCTGTTACTAAGCAAGTCAATCCGCTACATATGTACCAAATAAGCAACAACAAAAAATCTAGTAACGCAACGGTATTAAACACTAAAAACGCGGAGACTTCTATTGACGTAGTTTATGACATTATTTACTTAATAACTTGGGTTCTATATATTTTGGCGAACACACTTCATTGGATTTAATTTATTTTAAAAGCTAATATTTTTTAAGCAATAGAACAGAAAATATTAATCCCCGCTCCGTAATGGGTTTAAACTACAAGAAGCGCAGCTTCTTCAAATAACGTAAAGTAAAAATAATAGTTTGTGAATAATCAATGAATAAGAGTAATGAAGAAAAAAAATGTATAAAACTTTATATAAAATGATTTTTTTCTTCGAAATATGCACATCATTTCACCTTCTCCAGGTCAATGATATAATTCCATCAGGTTATATTTCTGTTTTCTATAATACTTATTTCGATTCTCAATAAGTTAAAAAAAATCATAAATTTCCAATACAAAACAGCAACCTCGTATTTTGTTGATTTAAACATTGCCAAAATAATATGTAAATAGATTTAAGCCAATTGTCATCAGCCGTCAATATAGTTTTTAATAATTTCCGCTGGAGCTATTCAACAGAATTTTAGCTGCAGCCAATTATACTTCATGAGAAAATCCTACTCACTCGCTATGCCTGCCAGGGTCATATTTCTTAATCCATTCACGCTGTAGTTGCCTGGCTTCATCAGCCGTGAGAGGCCGACATTCTTCCTCATTGTTTCCTCCTCCCCTGCGAGGTGCATTCCCATCCGAGTCCGAGTCCAGATCCGAGACACAGTCGTCGGAGGTATCCTCTCCATCGTCCACATCGGATCCCAGAGTCGAGTTCCCAAAGTTACGATCCGTCCATTCATCCTCGTCCATGATGGCCGGTTTGCTGATGCGACGGGACTCCTTTCCTCCCTTACCCAGATCGATGGAGGCCTCAAACTCAGCCCTAAATGAAAGAACATAATCAGTTATTACTCACCCATTTTTAAATAAATATCATTATTCTGACATATATTTTTTTGCCTATATGGGTAGATAAAATTAAATCCAATTGGATATAAATAAGCGTTACAGCATTAAAATTAGTCTATCGAACCTAGGATCTTATCAATGGGGCTGACCAAAATGACCATCCCCTCTCGGAAGTCGAACCTGGTCCCTCAACATTGAGAGTTGAACACGCCTTAACGCACACAGCTATCACACTCTCTTGTGTTATAATTAATTTCTTCCGTTTAAAATGCGACTCAGTTCTGAATGTAACAGTTCATTACGTTTTAACTCATCCCATTTTTTTATGTGTATTTGGTTCGATAGTATTGCATCCGACTGGATATCAATAAACATTATAGCGTGTAAATTAGACTGTCGAATCTATGATCCTATCAATGAGGTTGACCACAATTGACTTTCCCCTCACGGGATTTGAATCTGGTCCCTCAACATTGAGAATTGAACACATCTGAACTATTTTAAAGTTATATTGTTTCCTTAAGAAGAAACTTATAATTTATTTCTCCTATGACAAGAGTCCTTCATTGGCGAACTGCAATCATAGTCCTGACATGCAAGTTCTATACGGATTCATATCTATAACCATTAAATCATTTAAGGATTTGATTGCTTTATTTTATAATGCAAATCGGTTTAGTTCACTCTTAAGCGACAATAAATATTGATTTTTTTATACGTAGTTTTTTGACAGTTTTTAAAATCATTTAAATATGATAATAATTCCATATACCTAATTATGTTATGTTACTTTATGAATTCAAGAAATCAACATAATATTACTGACATAAAAAAGAGTCTACATAGAGCCATAAGAGTAGATTATTTAATGTTCATTTTTATTTTCAGTTCAAATGGGTCAATGAAGTAAAACGTTTGATTTAAGTGTTTGTTTTGTTGCCTCGATTGAGTTGCATTCGGGTGGATATAAACAAGCACACTTGTATTTTAATTAATCAGTGAAAACTAAGATACTCTCTTCAAAGAGGCTGATCAATAAGACTCTCGGGAGGGTTCGAACCTGCACCCTTTACATTGATAGCTAGACAAACTTATACACTTAGCCAACCCGGCCCTCTTTTCACTTACAGTGTTTTATGATTGTTTTATGTTTGAATAAAATCTAAAACAATAATAATAATCACCTCTCTGGCGTGGCTCCTCGATCCTGAATGTCCAAAGAAGATAGGAGCCTCTCTTTGACGGGACTCTTCGTCTCGTTTTTATCTCTCCAGAGATCGCTTACGGCCCGACGAATTCCCTCTCTCCGACGAGCCTCTACATCGCGAATTTCATCCTCCTTTCGACGATAGCGATACTTTTCCATGTAAGTCTCCGTATAATGTGGAATACAAAAGAATTTTCCTGAAAGAGTTGAGGATCATATTTAGTTTTTAAGGCCCCACAACATCAGCTTATTTTTAAAGGCTTGCTCTAAAGGGTCATCTCTTCAATTCAGGCTTGTGGACAATTATAAAAATGAAATTTATACATATAACGCTCAAGAGCTTTCGGTTATCAAAGATACAGTAATATAGCAATCAAAACCTATTTAGATATGTTATAATGCAGGTTTTATAAATGAGTTTTTCATGAAAATGTCCGGATAGCATTTTAAGTAATTTTTCATTGCAATCAACTTTACTTATTTATATGAATTGTACATTTTAAAGAAAACGTTCAATAAGCTCATGTTCCTTACTGCCCCACATATATTGTAAATAATTTGAAGTATATAGTAACCAACAACCAATAAAGGTTTTGTTGAAACTATTTTCATAATTTTGAATACCATATTTAATAATATAATCTTACTTTTTGGTTCATATATGGTTCGATTGAGTTACATCTTTATACATACATAAACAAACGCAATGGCATCAAATTACTGAAACGAAACTAAAATTCGTTGATATATATATACACATCATCTGATTATAATTTCGTGTGAAAATACTTTTTCATTAATTTATGATCATATACCAAAGAAATAATGTTAATTTTATAAAATATAAACATTTCATCAAAGCTGTAGTAGGTCAATCCTTGTTTTTTTTTACTCGTATGAAAATAGTTTTTTAAAGAAAGGATTCATCAGATAACTGAATGAAATAATTCAAAGCTCATAATTAATTTGAGAGCATCGAAAGCAATCAATTTTCCATGAAAATGCTTTATATTTATATAAATACTTAGAATAGCCTAAGTCCTCGTTTGACATAATTTTGAAATTATTTTGATAAAATATATTCTTCCTTTTGACAACCTATAACATTTATATGTCTATAGGAATAGGAATGATTCAAATTGATGCATAAAATCTTAAGTGAATATAATTCCCTTTACCTCCTAAGATCCCGTCTCGTTTGTAAACATAGCTCCCAAGTCTAAGAAGGATATTGCAGTAGTCGCATCGAAAGCAGGACCTATGAAAGAATTTTCCCTCTGCACTCATTCTCTCAACGACATAGACCCTCTTGGAGCAAAAGTGGCACGTCTCCGAACCGGTCTTGGCAGTGAAGCTATTCTTCTTGGTTGTCTTCTCGGGAAGGCTTGCCTCAGCATTGGCATTGTCGTCCTTCTTAGAGGACTTAGCAAAGAGCTCCGAGGCGAGGGCAGATACTTTGTTTCGTCCCCGCGTGCCTGTTTCCAGAGTGGATCCCTCACGAAGCTTCTTCTGAAGGCGAGCGAGGGAGTTGTCAATGTCTGTGAGCTTCTTTCGCCGCTCCTTGGAGCGACCCCCTCCACCTTCCTTGTTCTCCAGTTTGTCCTTCATAATGTTGAACTTGTCTTGGAAGGCGGCCTTGGACCAACGAGGAACCTTATCCTTCTTAGAGGAGGCAGAGTTATTCCCCGGGGGAGAAACCATCTCTGCATCATCATTGTTCAAATGAAGCTTCTCTTCAATATTTTTCACGTTCCAGTCCTCACGATCGATCTTCCCAATGGCCCGACGCAGCTCCTTGGGCTTCTTATTCTCACGATACTTGCTCACAGAGTCCGTCGGACGTCGCTTGGGGCCACCCTCAAACTGCTCCTCAATCACCTTGTAACGGTTCTCTTTCTTAATGGAGCTAATTGCTCCCCCTCCATTGCTCTTTTTATGACTACCCTTGTTTGAGGAAGTCTCAAGGAGCCTGGCCATTCGCTTCTTATTCCTAATGTTCTCCTTATCAGGTAAAGAAGAGCCCTTCCCATTATTCCCCGGATCTTCGACATGATCTCCGGAGCGACGCTTCTTAGTCTTACGGGCCTCACCCGCCACGAGCTGTCCAATGCTGGTTATCGCGACCTCGGGAAGTTCGTTCCTGTGTGTCCGCTGGCCGTTGAGTCGGTTTTTGGCGTTGAGGGCCATCACGGCCTCCACAAAGGCCTCTTCTTCAGGAACAGGACGCTTTAATATGGGCAAATCCGGCTGAAAACCTCATAGACGGAGGAAAGATACGAGAGCATGGCTAGAGCATCAGGGGAGGGACTATTAGCCAGCTCTGCTCCACTCAACACCGGTGTAACCCCTAAATCATGCTCTAATATCTCAAAGGCAATTTGATTTGCCCGAGAGGGATCATTGGCAGTGCATATGACGTCTAAATCCTCGAGCAAATAAGGGCGGTATCGATGAATAACTGCACAAAGGACTCTTCCGTCCTGAAAGGAGGTTGTGAGGTTTGATACACGAGGAACGAGCTCCTCAGGATAGGCCTCGGCAATTTTCTGAAACCAAGAGAGGAGTGCAGAATGTGAAATGGAGGAGTCTCTCTTGCGCTTGGGGACGTTGTCCGTTGTTTCTGTGGATGATGAGTCCTTGAGCATTCCCTGAAGGGCCTCGGGGTCATCTGTGTCATAGAAATGAATCACTTGGAAGGGTAGAACGGCCCCCTTATTGTGCGTGATGTATCTGGAGCCAGGGTCAAGGGAGTATGAGGTGTAGTCCTTGCAAGTGTTTTCCGGCGTGGTTTGTGCAAGGAGTCGATAGATGGACTCCCTTTCTGCGAGGACTTGCAGAGGATTCAGTTTCCCTAGGCAGAGGGATCTAAGACTCCAAATGGCGTCGAATCCCCCGAAGAACCCTCTGGCACATCCTGTTCCGAGGGGCCAAAAGGGCTCAAGTAGGGAGTCTCCCACGAGGCAAGTGAAAAGTCGATGGCCCTGTCGCTCAATAAATCTGCATGAATTTTCCGCCTGGAACATGGACGTAAAGTCGAACATGGCGACGTCCGGCTTCCCATAATGGTTGACAGCAAATTCCAGCTTGGGTAGTTTGTAGTCCGTGGCGTAGTCTGCTGCCTCTCGAGCAAATTGGAAGAGTGCCTCTTGGTTGATGTTGCTGGGTGAGAGGAGTCGGGCCGTGTCAGGCTCGTTGGAGAGGATAACTCCCTTGTTGAGAAGGCTCTGCTTCTTGGCCGTCATCACAAAGTAATGCGTCTCGTCACGGTAGTAAACGATGTTCTCCAGGTCGATACCCTTAGCCTCGTTCAGGTCGTTGAAAAACTTTTGATTGAATATAAAGGCAACGCCGGAGATTTCTTCAACCATGGACTCCAACTCCGAGTGACGGTTGATGAAGTTCACGGTGATGGCAATGGCCAATTTGCCTGAAAAATAAAAACAAGTATTAGTTATAAGCCTATATAAGACTGGGGAATTCATTATTAATAACAACCAGCACACGAAATACGAAATTGTCTCGGGATATTCTACAATATATTTGTTGGAAATACAAGAACACCAAAAACAAACGCATATAGGTTGATCTTAGTTATTTATCTTCGTTTATTGCATTTAATTAATGTATTAGTTTTATTTTTGTATATATTTCGAGAATGTTAAATGTTTTTAGATTTTTAAGATCCTCAAAAGGTTTATTAATTTACAACTAAAATGTTTGTTTATGTAATTTCCAACACAAATTACCTTTTTTAAATTATTTTACATTATGTGATGTATTATTTTTATTCAATAAGGACCGTGCTTATAAGAAAAAAATACTGTTGGTTCAACCTCGAACGGACCTTGCCCACACATAAGGGAGGAATTACTCAAATAGTACAAACTTATTCCAAGGGGGGCTGTGAGGTTAAGAGGTTAATTAGATTATTTGTATCTGTACTCGAATTTTATATAGGAAATAGAGTATTTATTCTTTGAGTACTTGACCATATGATTTTTTTTAAAAGTTAGTTATGTTGTACAAATAACTCGATCTGGAAATCTCACGCATTGTGCTGTAAAAAAGATGCACACATTTGTAGGCGTTATTTATCAGGAAGGAACGACCTAAATAATATAAATTTATCATATAAAGATTAATTTTTCTGTAGGTCAATTAAGTGTAAGAGACCCATGAAATTATAAATATTTGATTACTCGAGTAGATCACATGGCAATAAATTTATTTAAGGCTATTTATGTAGTGCTACAATAAAACTAAATTGAGTTAATCATTGGTATTTTTAGACAAAAAAAATAATTGATGCCCATTAGGACCCCTTTCGATTGTGTATCATTAAAAATATGACTTAATATTCTCAATTGAACAAACCATAGGATCATTATATAATACGCAATAATTTTATTATCTTTGCTATAAGCTGTACTGAGGTTTCATTAATCAAAACGTTGATTGCTGAAGCTTCGTTGTTAATTTGATATATAAGATAGGGGGGAAGATGGACAAATGCATGCATAATCGAATCCACCAGCCCAAGGAATCAAACACTACTCATTATTACTAACACAATTCATTACAGCGCTCTGTTGATGTTTTTTTAGATATATTTTTAACTTAATTATATATATATATATATATATATATATATATATATATACAGGGTCCCCGCGCTAAATTTGACACTTTGGTTTATTGCACGAAGCGGCCGCTATGGGGCTACGATCGGGCCAGCTGGGCTTTCTACCTTTAGCCTCAGTAGTTGAGCACAGCTGGTAACGATAACAATAGCGTCTGACAATTTTAACCCGCCCGAATCCTGGAAACGCGTAACTGCAGTGATGATGATCCGCGCCGGTTGCAAGGATATGGAGATTATGAAGACGGCGTGCGTGGCTAGGAACACTGTCAAGTCCATCAGATCGGAGCTGGAGGAGTCCAATATCGACTACGAGAAGGTGGTGGAGAGAAAAAAGGGGAAAAGACGTTCTGACTTCCTTAGGACCCCGGAATTCGTGGAGAAGCTCCAGAAGAAGGTGCAGGAGGACCCCAGCAAGTCCTGCACCAAGCTGGCGGAGGAGTTGGGGGTCGGGAACACCACAGTTAGGGTGTGTATCAACGAAGACCTCCGTTACCACTTCTACAAGCGCCGCAAAGGCCAGATTTTGACCGAGAAGGCCCAGGAGAACCGGTTTAAACAAGGCCCTGAAGCTCCTGAACAAGTTGAAGCACCCTGTCCACAACGAGACTCTCTGGTTCTTTTCCGACGAGAAGAACTTCACCCAGGACCAGAAACACAACAGCCAGAATAACAGGTGTTGTTTTATTTTATAAAGGTAACACTAACAGCAGTTACTAAATGGAAATCGTATATTCTCATATCAAAAGATCAATTTTTGGGGGAGAGTACGTGCAAAAATGTATTTGCTTATATCTCTTAAAGTATAGCGATTTTTAGAACACCAAACATATCAAATGAAAGCTTGGTTAACCAGCTTTAATATTTTGGTATACTAAATCATGTCAATTTAATAAGTAGAGAGTTATATGTACATTAAAAAAAGCCTATCTCGCGTACAAAATGACGCATATAATGGATTATAAATGCGTCAGAGACAAAGTAAAATTTTGAGAGGATACCTTGACGCAAATCTAAGAAACACATTATTATTTATTTTTTCATAATCGATTTCTTATAGGTCAATACAGGCTCTGAATCATATGATGTAAACTCAGATTGTACTGAATTCTGAATTGATATAATGCAACCAAGGTCATTTTTGGATTTATCATCAAAGGTTTACTAAGCTTAAAAGTACTATTTTACTCTGAAGCGAACAAGTCATCTTCTACAGGCGAGTGAAGTTAATTGATACAAAAAAGCTATGAAATAAGCTAACAGTACACACTCCATTTTTTCTTTGTTTTTACTGAAAACTTTGTTTTATTAAAAAACATCAAACATACGTCTGGTAGTAAATTAGATTTCCTTTAAATTAATAATTATTATTGAAGTCTGTAACGTCCACCATTTTGAAGAAATTTGCGGAAAACTATATTTTTACTAAATTTTTAAAACTTTGACCTCGTAATGTTGACCGATTTTGTTCAAACTTTGTATGTCGTCTTCTTTTATCACCAAGAAACAGAAAATCCACAATGTTGCTAACATTTCAAACATTTGAAAAATAAGAACAACCCTAGTACACACAGTTTCGGACAGATAATATATAGTGCTTCAACTAAATGAAAATCAACATCGAGGTCAATTCAATTTTTAAAATCAGCCAAAATAATTGAAAGTTTTTTTAAGGAACAAATAATTTGTCATTTATATTTAAGTCATCACTCTTTAACAGTAAATTTGAACTATTATGTTCATTTATGTTTTTACACAACTGTTAAAGAGAGTTTTATTTATGTATATTTGTATTTTAGTGTAGTTTGTATTATACTGTATTGTTTGTTAAAAATATAGAATAAAATTTCGTGACCGATAAAAAAAATCAACATTAGCATTATATTTTGTTCGGATGCCTTTTAATAATGACTATATATATCTTGAAGCATTCAAAACTACAAACTACTAGTATGGATTGCTCAGATCCACAAAAATCATCTTATAATATCGGTGTCCACAATAAATAGACCAAGAAAGAAATGACCCAACATAGAAAAAGAAAATAATGAGCCATGGAAAATGGCCCAAATACAATATGTAGGCAAGTAATTGAGTGAAATACAACTAAGTATTGTACAAATACTATTAATTTCTCATATAAATAATGTTAAAATATATTTTATTGTTGCAATTAAAGATTATTTCATTTTGTTGTTATTAGACGTGGCAAATATTTAATTGGGCCATTTTCCCCATGAGTCATCATTTACCTTTTCTATGTTGGGTCATTTTCTCGGACATAACTTCCTAATATTTAAAATATCAACATGGAGCATTTTTGGGATAAAGCAATTTATGTATTAATTAATATTATTTTAAATAAATAATTGTCCAATATAAAGATTTATTAAAATCATATAATTATTAACTTTTTGGCTACTGAATATTCGTTCACACAAATAGAGACGAAGTCACAACAACGTCCCAATAACATCGGTCAGCAAAGGCATTTTGGGTTATTATTAAAATACCATATAACATCGATTGTTTTGGATTATCTTATATCAAATATCATATATGTATATGGTTAGTATATTTTTAGAGCTTAACTCATGGAAAAGTAATCAAATACTCGACAATTCTTAGCAGGACTACCCGCTACAATAGAGGGTTCTCATGTAAATGTAAAAAAAAAACATTTATAAATAATACTTAGCCAGATAAAAAAATTGACAGCATACACGATTAACCTTGATTGGGTCACATTCATAAATAAAGTTTTAGCGTTTTAATGCTCTTGTAAATGAATACAATCATGATTCCAATGAAAACATATTCACCCCTGGCCAAAGGTTTAATTAATTGAACAAATGTGATTTTTGTTGTTGTTTGTTTTAGTTGCATGACAAAACAAGAAAATTATAATAAGACATATTATTTTGCGAGCATAGATTCTGATCAATACATTCACATTTTTAGATTAGTTTTGAGCGGATAATAAGTCTAAAAAAACTTTTTTCTAAGAAAATATAAATTGGCAAATAGATGACCCCATTTAGAACACTTTCTGGTGTAAATGCAAGCTCAAGTAATTTAATTATAATGTTAATTTATGTTTTGTTTTACACAGCTGTTCAGAAGAGGTTTTTTAATAGGTATTTATTTTTTATTACTCTGTATTGATGAGAAAGATATGTAAAAATAAGCTTTTATGACCAAATAAAAAAGTAATTTAATAAATGAAGACAAAGCCATTGTGAAAATGGTCATAATCAATGGCTTCACTTTACATTGAGTTTGAGCAGGAAACTTTTATAAGGTTTTTTATTTAAACATAGAACTACCCATTTTTTAAAATGTTACTAGAAAATTAATAAATCTATTACTTGCAAGTTTTGGGCATATTTTGGTTGGATAACAATGTAACGCATCAAATATACGTATATTTTATTTAAGTACGTTCTTCAATACACAATGGGAAGTTTTTTTTAAATATTGAATGTGGTAGTCGGACATGAATGCAAACAAGAAGACACAAATAATATCCATATACACATATTAAATGCTTTATGTATACTGAAATATTCATTTAGGGTTGTTCGTGCAATATAGAAAAAGAAGGAATTTGATATAAGAGCTCTATGTCATTTTTTGATAGTTAAATAATATAATAGAAAATAATTTAAAAAGTGAAATATTTCTTACCCCGAAACTCCTTTCTCTTAAATCCTGGAAGTGTATTTCTCTTTCCATCCGCTCCAATCAGCACGTCAAACTCAAACTGCGACACAGGATGATCTGCTGGGCTTAACCTGGCCTTCCAACCCGTTTCCGCATCCCGCGGCTCAATGAGCTCCTCAAAACCCGTATTTTCAAAGACCTCCACCCCAAGTAGTAGAGCCACTTTGAGCAGAATGCACTGGAGCTGTCGAATGGAGATGTGATCAATGGAGCCCGCACAAAACTTTCCATAGAACTTTTTGGCGGCAATGCCCTTGAGGTCGAATATGTTATAGGGCCAAAGATGAAGGACATTGTTACGGGAGAAGCGGTCACGCTTCTCAATCACTACCACTTTGGCTCCAAGGAGCTGTGCCTCAATGGCGGCACGAAGGCCACATGGCCCTGCACCAATTACCAATACCCTCTGCCCAGCGGCAATCTTTCCCTTCCCGTACGTCCTTTGACCCGAGCGCTTGTCTAGTTTTGCCCAAATGGCGTTGGCCTTCCAGGAGCTGAGTCGGGAGCGGATTTTAGGGTAAAATAGTGGGAACTGGGAGGGTTTGAGGCGAAGAGTCTCCGTGAGAAGACGGAAGACGGCCAGAATGGACTTCATGGTGTTTGCGTGACTCGTGAAGTGGTTGAAGAGCTCATTGGCTCGTTCAGCGTCGAAGGAGACGACGCGATCCGGCTTGGATGAGGGGCTCTCGGACATCTTGGAGGCTGTGGACGTGCTCTCATCCACTTTTTTCTTGGATTTTACCTGAAAAGATCATTCATTGATATTACTAAATTATATTTGACATTATTAGATTATTATTTATCTGTTGAATAGTATTACTACTAAACCACAAATAACTATGTTATAAATGATAAACTGAATGGAAATGATTCATGAATCCAATGAAAATTTGGAGTTCACCAGCACAAAAGGGAGGTTATCATTATAAGATATGAATTAATTGTTTCTAAACTGAAACTATAAAGAACAATATAATTTGTAAAAATATACTCATAGATAAAATTCTACCAGGTTGATACTGGAATAGGTTTGGTGAGACGAGTACTATATAAGAGCTAAACAACCCAACAATATTAGGTACTCCAGGCAAGATTAGAGACGCAAAGGTTGTGTGAACTATATATTTACAGCGTCCAGATTGCAACATGTTGTTATTATTTTAGTAGTAATAAGCTATGTGACTTCATTAATTCTCATTGTTGCGTTTATTATTTTTTTAATATAATTATTATAAGATTGTAATGATGAATATATATATATATATAATGAAGTAATGACTGATCTAATTTTTGATAATTCGATCAATATCAGAATAGACAAATTTACCACCTTTGTTTGTCATTGATGAGTGCGAGTTAAAGGAACGTTGAAGCCCAGTGTTCGAAAAGAAATTATAAAAATTATATAGATATATATATTTAAATAAATATTTATTATTTAAAGGTATAAGTATAAGCTATATGTAAAAATATGTGGAAAATGCGTCTTAGGGGTGCTCCCGAATTTCTCCCTCCATAAAAATTCATCGAGGTTTCCTCGAGCGTAACAATGCTCACACGAGCCATTGATTTGAATATATAAAGAAAATAATTAAGTAATAATTAATGCAATATAGTTTCTTATTATCATCTTTTCATTTTTTTCAGTGCACATCAACATGGTTCGTATGAGCACCGCTTATGGGATCACAAAATTTGTAGAGTGATTACACCTTGTGCGGTATTGAGGGTTTATAGGTAATTGAGGGATTTATTATAGGCAGCCTATCCATCGCTGGTATAACAGAACCCGGCTCAATTTTTTCCATGATGATGGGAAGGAGGGTACCTGCCTTTCGATGAGGCACGGCAGCAGGCTCAGGCTTTTTTTTGGGGGGGGGGGGGGGGGCTACAGTTGTTATGAGGGGGAACAATTGCCAGGCTTGTGAGCGTTCAGCTTTTTTTTTGCTTTCAGCGTTCCGTTCAGCGTTAAAAAAAAAATAGCGGTCCGTTCAATGTTTTGCGTTCAGTAAGATCTCTAAATATAATTATCAAATATTTTTACATATGAAAACATTTTGATTTTTAAATAAACTTTATAAGTCTATAACATTGGGCTTCAACGGTCCTTTAATCTCGCACTCAAGAGCAACAAAGGTGGTAAATTATCTTTCTGATATTGATTGAATTATCAAAAATCATTCGATCATTCATTACTTCATATATATACAGTATTCACCGCATAATCGGGACAGGCTGGGAGAGTAGCAATAAAACAGCCCCTTAAGCGGGGTGCCCGATTTCGCGATGAGCTCTCGCCACACCCTCAACATCACAGTTCTATTTAAAAAAGAATTATGAATAAAATATTAAAACAACTGTGAGACAAGATTGACATCCAATGCACCCTATTAACATTTGACTGCATCCAACTCATGATCATGGCAACTTTTTTTATTTTGTTGTTTGCATCCCTCACATTAAAGGTATTAGGCCAGTTATTATACAAAATAAATGTCAGATTCACTTTGGGGTAAAGGTGCCACTTCCAACAGTTCTTCATTAGAGAGCTCGTCCACTTGTTTGGAGATCCTGCTTACTTCTTCCTCTCTTCCCCCCTCCTCTCATTTCACTCCAGAGTGACTGACACATTTCGTGTATAAATCAAAGATCACTGAAAAAAATGTGTCCCGTTTATCGAGGCTTGCGCCGATTATCCAGTAAAAATGACGTGCACTGGAAGTGTTTCTGGAGGCGTATTTCATTTAAGCGAGGTACCCGATTATCAGGGCCCGATTATGCGGTGAATACTGTATCATCATTACAATCTTATAATAATCCTATAGATTTTTTAATATCTATTATAATAGATATTAAAAAATAATAATAGTTATCTAATAATTATTAATAGATATTAAAAAAATAATAAACGCAACAATGGGAATCAATGAAGTCAACATAACTTATACACTAATAATAACAAACATGTTGCAATATGGACGTTGTAAATAATTAAAAGTTCACACAACCTCTGCGTACTATCTTGCCCTGGGAGTACCACATATTATGTATGTATAAAGTAATATGAAGAGATAAATACGATTTGTGAATATATGCTTCTAGACTAGAGGCAGCTCTAAAAAATGTGTACATCGGTTTGATAAGGAGCATGATTTCATAATAATAAAAATGCTTGGATACTTGCTCAAATTATAATGCTTGTGTTTGTTGTCTTAGAAGATTGAATTATTCGCTAAATATGTTCAAATTTATATAGTATGTTAATGCTACATATTAGTAAGAAATTAATCCATCTCTTTCAATCATTAACATAATTTTCTTGTTTAATATTTTATATAATATCTTCAGGTTCAATAATTAATAAAAGACACCATCGATGAGGATGACTATTAGCATTGTAAATACGATATTCTAAATCTATCTACTAGCAATTCGCAAATTCTATATAAAACATAGTTTTGACTACTACCATTGAATCAAACCTGGGTGTTCAAAACTCAGATCAAAAGCTAAACGAACACAATTTTAAAACTCTTTCCTTCAATGTATATGTACAATAACTTTCTCAATGGTAAACCTATGTAATAAAATGCCAAAAATAACTCCTTACATTTCTTAGTTGAAGGTAATTCAATTTGTTATCATAATAAACATACAGAAACTGTATATCAAACATAGCTGTATGATCGTTCGATATTCCAACTCATGAAGAAATTGTTAACTTACAACAAAAAAATGAATCTAACGTGTCATTAATATAATACAGACAAATGTATCTATGGAAGAGTATACTTATCGGATAAAACCTCAATCAGTTCGTTTATATATTAGATAAACAAAAAACGAAAGCAGTAATGTTTCGTAGCTTCACTTCTTTTTAATTTTGCAAGCCCTTATCGTATATCTATGACTCGATGCCGTTGCATGCTCATTTTGGCTCAGACTGTCATGTTAAGCATATTGCAGTCGTACATGTGCTCCTCTCAATAACCGTTACAGCAGTAGCCTCAAAACATTAATAAAATAGATCTTTTAAGTTAATGAGGGATCGTTTTTAGAGCAAACAAAATAGATTTCGACAGAATAATGCATGGACTGTAATATACAAAACGTGTTTTAGAATAGGAAAATGGAGATGGATTCCTACTCTACTTTCAGTCATAACCGTTACAAACCGCAACAAATTCATCCATATACATCAATATACGAGTTTTTTCAATATCATCAAGGCTCGTTTTCCGAACAAGAAATATATAACCAATGATGTCCATGTCTGTTTTCATGGATTGTACTATATACAAACATGTTGAGAGACGACAAAGAGAGATATCTCTTTCATCCCATAGCACATCAAGAGGTGCTCCATTCGCAAGCTCCCTTCAGTTCCCTGAGGGACGACTGCTTTCAGGCGAAGGTAAAGAAAGTTGGTGGGAGGGAAAACAGCCTTTGAGATGACTACCTACATTTTGGCTTCTATTCCCAACCTCCCTCTCCCTTACTCTTGAGTCAGACATCAAATGTCCTATTTTTGCAAATGAAGGAAGGAGAGAAAGCAAAAAGTCGTTGTGCTTCAAAATAAAACTACAACTATAAATATCCAACATTTCCTTCTTTTCTTGAAAAAATGAGCGGAATAACGCCTGGATCTTCCCCGCTACTCTTCCTTTACACAAGACTGACTCAATTCATCCAAGGCTCTATTTGGAGTTCTCCTGGAGATACAATATATGTTAAAACCAACGCACTTTCCAATGGACTCAACGAGCTCCAATCCTCTTTCATCCGATCCGAGACGCCACAAGACTCAGGCACATACACAAAACACAGAAGATCACACACACACACACACATCCACTGAGTAGTCCCACAGATATCCAGGAGGCAATCAGCTGAGCAGTCTCCACAGCTTAATATCCTTCCACTCACTTGGAGATCGACTAAATGTTTTGTTATTATCATTTAAATGTCGTTTCTTCTTTTTTTTTTTTTCTTCTTCTTACTATTAACTCCTCCTCTTTTTTCTCCTCTTACGCGCACCAGCTCAGGCCTATGACGTCATGCTCACGCGCATTTTAATGGACCATTTGCGCAAAAAAGTTTGAATAGAACCAATGGAAAGAGATGAATGAGGGCTCGGGTTGTCCTCGATTCTCCCTTTCCTTAAGATTTGCTCGTGTGGATCTCATTGATTGAAGTTTTTTTTAGATTGTAGAATGAATTTGTGGGTTTATCTAGTATGATGTGTTTTTATCTTCTGATGATTTTAAAAAAAATCATGAAAATGTATCTAAATGATAAATACTATAAATCACATATTACATAAGGCATCAAATTAAGAAACGGCACTATTGCTTTGGTTTTACCCTCTATTACTGTTTTTAAATGAATGGATGGCATTCTACGGATGAGTCTGATCCATGCAATGATACAGACGGATTCGAGTGTTAGATCTTCTCTGTTTTGACCAATGAATGAGTCATGAGCAATACTGTTAGCTCTTTAGTTCTTATACCTCATGGACCAATCAAACGAATGCGCTAATGCCTAAAATTGCTGGAATCTTCTTTGTTTAGTCTTTTATTTCCTGAATATAGATACGTGTGAATAAAACGAGTTCTAGCTTGTTGCTCCATACAATTATATATGGCGCCTGTATGTATAATGTGAATTGAATACCAATGGAACCAGTAATACAAATGCACTTGTTTTAAGGGAGCTCGATAGCCGTGCGTGTTAAGGCGTGTTCAACTCTCAATGTTGGGGGCGCAGGTTCGAATACTCCCGAGGGGGATGGTCATTTTTGGTCTACCTCATTGATAAGATCCTAGGTTCCATAGACTAATTTTTATGCTATAATGCTTATTTATATCCTAACGGTTGCAATTCTATCGAACTATATAGGTAAAAAAAAATGCATACTTGTTTATAACATCCTTGACTTCTTATAACATTACATTGCCAATATTATTGCAAGTTATTTACTTAAATGGAGGAAATAATCTTCTTGAGGACAGTATATTTTCTTGGACCGACACATAAATAATAAAGCATTTAATGCTTCTATAAATAATTACCAGATCGAGGAGCAAATTAATAATATTATTTTTTTGAGGACAAAAAATTCAAAACATTGTTTATTGCACAAATTATTTATTTCATAAATATAAAACTGAAATTCATAATTATCTATAATAAAATAATCAACCTAACTCAATAAAAGTAGGGGAGAAAAATACCCAACTCAGGAGCTCAAGGAAGTCGACTAACATCTTTTAATAATAAATATATTTTAAATCAATCATAATATGAAGAAAAAGGAAATATTTTTTTATTCCTTGAGCAGTCGAAGGAGAATATAGATATTTATATTCTCCTTGGAGCAGTCAGAGTCTAAATCATAGAGATATAAAGATATAGAGGGCTGATTCCCCAATTGCAGAGAAACAGCGTTCTGTTGTTTCTGTGTGTTCAAATAAACAAGTAATTTGTTCTACGCAGGTTTGTGAGCGTTCAGCTTTTTTTTGCGTTTCAGCGTTAAAAAAAATTAGCGTTCCGTTCAGCGTTCCGTTCAATGTTTTTGCGTTCAGCGTTCCGTTAGCGTTCAGCGTTCAAATATTAAAAAAAGAATTTCCCAAACAAGTACTGCGTAGTAATGACGTTTTTTTTAGAAATAATTTCCAAAAAAGTACTGACGTGACGTGATGTGATGACGTTTGGAAAATTGAACGCTGAACGCAAAACTCTTTTTTTGCGTTCAACGTTCAGCGTTCAAAAAAGTTGCGTTCCGTTCAGCGTTCCGTTCATTGAACGTGCGTTCAGCTGAACGCCGTTCAATTTTGCGTTCCGTTCACAAGCCTGGTTCTACGTCATCGTAAGCTGATCATAGAGACAGAATCTATCTCTACGATCAGCTTACGATGACGTAGAACAAATTTCTTTGTTATTTTGAACACACAGAAACAACAATCTCTGCTATTGAAGGGAATCAGCTCTCTATATCTTTATATCTCTATGGTCTAAATACTAAATCTCAATGAATAGAAGAAGGGTGAAAATACAAAAGTAATTAAATCAGTGACATCATTATAAGGAACATTTTTAAAAGAAATGTAACATTAGATGACGAATGGACATTTATCGCAGGGTTTCTATTTTTCCATTCCCAAGACTACTATTTTTTTCACATAATGAGCAGCCATTTTAAGTCCTGTTACGTATTCTAAGAATTCTTTAAGATGATAAGAATCCACATATCAATTCTTTGATAGAAAAAATTAATATTAACTCAAAGAAATAATACCTTCATACAAAATAAGCAACATCCAGTCTTATCTTTACAAATGAAATTATCTCCCATACACCCTTTTATTTAAGTAGTTATCTTCCCTTCCACGAAGGCTTGATCAATGTTAATTATATTCAACAAAAAAGGGGTCTTCACCGATTTCATTATCATTGATATTTTAATATCACCAAACAACATTTTTTATTATATACTCATACATTTCAATGCCTAGGGATCATGCAATCTTACCTAACCAAGGACATTGCGTCACATTCTACTCTTCCTCATAGCATAGGAGGAGGAGTGCTATAATGTTAAGTACAAATAAGGATTGCATGACTCCAATGTTATTGGAGATGTGTTGTTTAGTGTTTGGGGTCATTCCTTATGCTCAAAGTACCAGGTACATGAGGTAATGCACTGACGTCATCGCACAGATTTACAAACCTTTATTAAGGATGCTTAATCTTTATATTATAAATTATTGCCGGTGCCTAACCTTCCAAAGCCTCACCACACGTCCCTGCAAAATACATACAAAACTAGGACCTGATGCTCCATATAATTTCGCGTATTCCCTGACGACGCATTCTCACTATAGGATATGTATATATATATATATAATATATAATATTACATAACACACACACACACACCCATATATATATATATATACACAGTCAATTCGCCTAAGTCGATTCTCTCGGGACTGTGCAAAAACAATCGACTTAGGCTAAGTTCGAGTTACATATTTTGATTGCTAAGTCGAAGAAAAAATTCTATACACAGGTAGGCGTGTGTGTCTGTACTCGCTCACATGCAGTCGCTAATCATCGGCGAGGCAGCAGGGGGCGAGGACCATCTGTGTCTGCTTCCTTGTAATACACAGTTGTGAACGACAGGCGCAGTGCATGCGGGCTGTGTTTTGGAAAGTGAGCGCCCTCTTCGACTTATGCGAAGTTATTTTCTTGGTATGTATGTGTACTGTCAAAATATCTGTCGACTTAGGCGAAATATCGACCTACAAAAATCGACTTGTACGATTTTATTACACACATGTCAAAGGAGAAAAAATGGGACTTTGATTATATTCGAGTTAGGCGACTTTTCGAATATGCAATTTCGACTTGGGCGAAGTGAGTATATATGTATATATATATTATATATATATATCTATATATATATATATATATATATATATATATATTTCTATATATATATATATGGTTTCTTTATCACCTCTTTGAATAACAAAAAATATCATCGTTATTATGCTCAAAATGAATATATTCGTTTAATGGTCAGAGTGTATCTCATTCGTATAAATAAAAATGCATATATTAAAAATGATTCCCTCTTTCATAACGCATTCTAGGTTTAAACGATATACACAATAAAATATACGAACCAAAATTCCTGTCTAAATTAAAATTGCTCAATATTTTTTTTTTTGCAATTAACTAAATTTATATGAGAAATAGTATTTCATCAATATTTAGTCGTATTCCATTCAAATACTTGCCTTCCATGTATTTGGGCCATTCTCCCCATCTGTCATCATTTCATTTTCTATCTTGGGTCCTTTTTTCCAAGTTCATTTCCCTTAGGCCGTATTTTCCTGGTCCGTTTCTTCTGGACACCGCAAAAATAATCATGCCACTCGGTAACCCTTTTTTGAACAATAGATATTTAAACAACTTTCAACTTGGAGTATGCAGATATGTACTTCAATCATTTTTGGCAATGGCTATAGCACTGTGAAACATATTTTAATAAATTCAATCAAGGACAAAGCTCGTTGAAAGATGAATCGGTCACTGAAACAATGTAGGACAGTCAACTCTGATTGATACTAAACTATTAGTGGTATAATCCTATTTTTATTATTTGAAATATATGTTTACAGCTTTCGTAACACTTTCATTCAATAGATATAAGTAAATAGGATGAAATTAACTCCTTGTTATGATTCACATGTGAGCTCACATAGGAAAGTTATTCTACAATCTCCTAGATAGTTCTCACAGAAAAATCCCACAACCAAAAATAATGAAGACTCAATTACTCTTGCTTGTTCCACAAAGTAAAATATTGACGTCATTCTCCTTTAATTATGTATATTTTGTCGCAGTACGTTTTCTTATGGATAATGATATCAATGATATATACATTAAAAAAGAGTTTTAGTGGTCGAAGGGACAGAAAAGGATTGGTCCGCTGTTGCCTATGTTTGTCAAAGGTAGGACTGTAAATGAAATACAAAAAAAAGCTTATGAATAATATGATATCGATGATATAGAATTGAAGAGAGCAGAGCTGCGACTACCGAATGTAAATCGGTATTCGATACTACCGACGGTAGATTTCAAATATCGAACCGATTATACGATATTCGGTAGAAACTACCGAATACTGTACCGATTGTCAATCGGTACGGTATATTTGAAAGTATGACTTTTGTAGCATTCACATAGAGTCATAAAGATATAGAGAGCTTATTCCCTTCAAAAGCAGAAAAACATCTTTCTACTGTCACTTTGCCCAAGCGCTCCCTTGTGTGTAGAACTTGAACTTCGAAAATAAATAAACAACTATAGCTTATAGTATTATAGATCAGATACATAAATAGACATTCAATATAAGCTTCTGCTATATAATGAATACTAGAGTACCTGAAAGTACATTTAATATCGGACAATAAGAGACAGTAAATAATTAAAAATCCATAGCCTTCCATTTCATACAAAATCAAGTACATATATAATTTATATAAGATGTATGTATTGAATTTCAAATAATCTGTAATAGATTATAACAAATGATGTATTTAATTGTCCTTTGTTATAAACTGTCCGATATAAATGCATATGAAGAAGAAAAAGCATATACATAAATAAATTTATCTCTCTTTCTAATCTACCGTACCGAATATCGATCGATACTGTAAATATATAATAAAATATATCGAATACCGATATCGATCGGTATTCGGTATATACCGAATATCGAACCGGCGGTAGATTTTTGTACCGAATCCCAGCCTGGAAGAGAGTTTTAGTAGTCAAAGAGGCAGAAAAGTAATTGTCAACTGTTATGCTTATGATTGTCAAAGATATCACTTGAACGACTGTGAATGAACTATATATATAAAAAAATACTTTTGTAAACCTATATATAGATATATATATAATATATTAGCCATATTCATTTTCATGTTTATCCTGTATATATATATATATATATATTACAGGATAAAACATGAAAATGAATATGGTGCTAATTGCACTTTCTATGAATATTCTTCACAAAATAACGTCTGAAATGAGAGTATTGAATAAATTCAGCTACATAAGTCACATACCTTTCATATATAGTATGTATATATGTGTATATCTTATATATATATATTTATAATATATATATATATATATATATATATCTTATATATATATAAATGGCTCTTTAAGTATAGTGAATTGTTCTTGTTGGTGGAGTATTCAGTTATTTAATCGGTCCTTAGTCCCAACCCATCGCCAAAAGACCCTTAGGATTCTACGAGCTACAATTAGTACAATTTGGGATACTAAATTTATCTCAAATGGAACATCAGATCTTGGAACTCACAATTATGCAAATTTTGGACTCAAAATAAACGCCTATACGTTCGGCTTCTATATGTCCCAATTATGGCATTTTTATGGTTGAAGCATTCTACATTTGGGCGCCATCCCTAGTTACGTGTCGTCAAAATAAGTAAGTCAATACAAAATAATTGATATTGATTTCCTTAGGTCTTCTGGGATTTTATTTATGGAGACCATTATCAAAGTAGCTGTAGTTTGGTCACTGAGCATTTTCAAAGCACTCAAAATGGAAAAGCTTTT
>CP045896.1:10259173-10297718 GCA_013387185.1 Caligus rogercresseyi
TATTTAATAGATATATATATATATATATATTATATTAGATATATATATATATATATATATATATATATATATATATATATATTAGGGTTGTTCTTATTTTTCAAATGTTTGAAATGTTAGCAACATTGTGGATTTTCTGTTTCTTGGTGATAAAAGAAGACGACATACAAAGTTTGAACAAAATCGGTCAACATTACGAGGTCGCGCAACGAGGTCAAAGTTTTAAAAATTTAGTAAAAATATAGTTTTCCGCAAATTTCTTCAAAATGGTGGACGTTACAGACTTCAATAATAATTATTAATTTAAAGGAAATCTAATTTACTACCAGACGTATGTTTGATGTTTTTAATAAAACAAAGTTTTCAGTAAAAACAAAGCAAGAAAGGGAGTGTGTAATGTTAGCATATTTCATAGCTTTTTTGTATCAATTAACTTCACTCGCCTGTAGAAGATGACTTGTTCGCTTCAGAGTAAAATAGTACTTTTAAGCTTAGTAAACCTTTGGATGATAAATCCAAAAATGACCTTGGTTGCATTCTATCAATTCAGAATTCAGTACAATCTGAGTTTACATCATATGATTCAGAGCCTGTATTGACCTATAAGAAATCGATTATGAAAAAAATAATAATAATGTGTTTCTTAGATTTGCGTCAAGGTATTCTCTCAAAATTTTACTTTGTCTCTGACGCATAAATAATCCATTACATGCGTCATTTTGTACGCAAGATAGGCTTTTTTAATGTACATATAACTCTCTACTTATTAAATTGACATGATTTAGTATACCAAAATATTAAAGCTGGTTAATCAAGCTTTCATTTGATATGTTTGGTGTTCTAAAAATCGCTATACTTTAAGAGATATAAGCAAATACATTTTTGCACGTACTCTCCCCAAAAATTGATCTTTTGATATGAGAATATACGATTACCATTGGTAACTGCTGTTAGTGTTACCTGGATAGAAAGAAAAAAGAAGGGAGAGAAGTGAGGCAAAATACTCTCTCCCTTCTCTTTCTTTCTACCAAATGGTAATCGTATATTCTCATATCAAAAGATCAATTTTTGGGGAGAGTACGTGCAAAAATGTATTTACTTATATCTCTTAAAATATAGCGATTTTTAGAACACCAACATATCAAATGAAAGCTGAAGGGTGATTGTCGGGGGGGGGGGGGATAATCATAAAGTTGGTTAAAAAGATTTGTGCGTTCCACATGTTTTAGACTTCCATGATTGAATGTAATATGATGATCCTTCATGAAAGTGGAAGTTTTTCAACTTCTCTATCCTGGAGGGGCATAAAAAATAATTGATGATGGTTAAGGATGATTTCGTGTTGGTTCTCGCCAATCTCACATACAACCATAATTATTTACTTGACAAGTTATATTTCAACATATTTTTGTACATGCTATCGATTGACTGAATATCTATTGGTCGGCAAGGATGATAATAACATATGAATATAAATTATTTTCCTAAGCATACGGAATTGCTACAATTATTTGATGCAAGTAGTTTTTATTCTTATATATAATTAACAAGATTCATAGATAAAATTGATTGAAATCCATAAGAATAGACAATTAATATTTTAAGTATGATGCTCTGAGTTGAAGTGTACACTTAAATAACCACGAGTTAAGTGATGCCTTATTTCACAATGCCAACAATTTTGTTATTATCCATATTTTACACCCAACGCGTACAATAAAAATATCACCAAGTTGTTTAATGATAAAATATTATTTGTTGCAAGTTTAAATAAGTTGAATATTTTTTATTGCAACGCTTCTTTTAAGAGTTCCTCATAATATCATATGATAAAACAGTTCAATCCTTTCATTCATGAACAATACCTGAGGATTCGGAATCAAACCATTGAACAGGCTTCAGACCATATTAAAATTAACTCTAAAAGGATACTTTAGAGTACTGATGCCACCAAATAGGGGTTCTCCCTCTTTTTCGTTATTATGTAGATAAAATAAATACATAAAGTATAAAGTAATTAAAAACAAATTAAACATTGTAATGTATTTTTGTCTATATGTCGAAATATATTTTATCGTCTGTAGAATTCCATTTTACCCCATAGGAACTCTAAATCTATTAATACTTTCAAATTAAAAAAAGTTATTAATTTAAATACGAGGTTGTTTCGGATAATGATGCGAATCAGTTTATATCTTGCAAAATATTGTATCAATCTTCTAAATCATAGACTTAAATTAAAGCTCAGACAAATTGGATAGATTTCATTCTTTTGTATCAAAACCGGTTTAGAACTTTGTTTTTTAAGAAAATCAAGCTTTTGTTTTTGTTATTTCGTAACATTGGGTCAAATTTTCTCTAAAAAGAGAAATGTTGCGCATCCACAAGTTCGTCGAGGACCTCACTAAGGCCAGGAAGACTCCCAAGGAGATCAAGACCATGGTCGACACGGACTTTGAGGTCAACAGCATCTCCCAAAGCCAAATCTACCGCATTTCAGCATTAGTTAAGGCCGGGAAGAACTCTTCAGACAAGAGGAACACGAACTGGAGGAGGAAGGTCCGTACCGACGACTTTATTGAGGCTGTGAGGGTGTAAATGGAGGCCGACCGTCGGGTGACAATGGAGGAACTGGCTATCAAGTTCGAAACGTCGATCAACACCATTTTCCACGTCCTCCATGACGATCTTGGGTTCTCAATCAAGTCAGCAAGATGGATCCCCAAGATGCTCACAGAGGATCACAAAATGAAGAGAGTTAGGTGCGCACAAGCCTTCTCGAAACTCAATTTTGAGCTCGGATTGGGGTTTCTGGACAAGATTGTGACAATGGATGAAATCTCTGTGTCTTTCTTCACTCCTGAGTCCAAACAAAGGTCATCTCAATGGCTCTCGAAGGGCTTTAACCCGCCCCTGAAGTTCAAGCGTCAAGAATCAAGGAAGTAACAGATGGTTCTCAGCTTCTTCGACAACTGCGGCGTGATCTTCCAGCACTATCTCCCGATGAGGACCTCCGTCACCGCGGCCGTGTTCAAGGATGTCATGAACATGTTTTAAAAAAATCAAGGAGAAGCGACCTGAAATGTCCAAAAGAGACTGGTACTTCCACTTCGACAATGCTCCGTGCCACACGGCAAATAGCACGAAGGATTTCTTAGCCGAGAAGGGGATCAAGGTTATCGATCATCCACCCTACTCTCCTGACCTTGCCCTTGCAGACTTCTTCTACTTCCCCGTCATGAAGAAGATGCTCGAGGGCATGGAAATCGTCGACAAGAGCGTCCAGAAGGAGTGGACCTGGGTCGGGAGGGCCATCCCGGAAGACAAGTTCCGTGAGGCCTTCAAGAAGTGGGTTGAGAGGTGGGGAGAAATGTATTCGAATCGGCGGAAGTCATGTGGAAAAGATTTGTTAAAGTTGTTTTTGTTATAATTGAAATTATATTTTATGATTATTTTTCCCCGCATATTTATCCGAAACAGCCTCGTACATAGCATTTTTTTAAATCTATTGTTTAGAAGGACTTTATAATGTTTGAAGTTTCAATTTCTAACCGGAAATGAATTTACTGTTCCCCTCAAATATTTAAAAATAACTAATAACTTTTTTAGATACTCAAAGTAGTTAAATAATAATACGGATTATGAGTTAGAATAATGTATAGTCATAAGTATTAGGAAATATAATAATAAATGTAGGATAAGATTATCATTTAACTGTTTTCTTATCATCTTCATATTTTGAATGACTTATCCAAAGAGAATCTTAACATAGTAAGAAAAATATTATCATTTTGTTGGTTCAATTACAAATCACTCTCAGTGGGATCTCTTATGTAAAAAAATATATATTAATAGAAGCCATTCCAATATTATAGACTTATTTTTAGCTTAAAACGACTAAATTTTGAATTTAAAAGAAATTAAAATCAATAAAATACTTTGTATGAACAAAGTTGTTCATATGCCCTCATATTGGGTTTTAAATCTAATTTTCACTTGAAAATGATGAAATTGATCATAGAATCGAATATATTCTACGGTTAATTTAAAATAACTTAGAATGTAATATATATAATTGTATCCAATTAAATATTTATGAAGACAAAAAACAATACATCTAAGAGAAGAAAAATCCTGTAATTCTATTAACTAGGTGATTTTCTTTTATGTTAAAATAACTTTTATATAGAAAGAAACATGTCGACACGAGTTAAATACGTCTGGCTTTATTCATGATACAATATGGCATTCAATTTGCTTACTGACTTTTCTTGATCCTAATAAAAATATCATTGTTATAATAAACCATTTTTTAGTTAAACAAACTAGATTCTCGTGCTGGAACATATATTATTTATAAGTATGGAATCCCAAAAATATATTATGAAACTAACGTAAGTCAAACAAGCGATAAATTACACTCAAAAAGTATTTAATTCCTTAGCCCGGTAGCCAGGGTTGTTTGATTTAAATCAGGCCGATTTAAATCATTGATTTAAATCGCGATTTAAATCAAGTGGATTTCCAATTAAAATCATTGATTTAAATCAATTCATGTTTTTTTCAATAAATTAAATTGATATTTCATTTTATGCTTCTAATTCTCAATGACAGAAACAAAACATTTCATGTCTGTCTTCTTAATATTAGAGCAGTGGCCTTTTTCATTATATCTATAGCCTCAGACTATAGGCCTATATCATATAATATATCATATTAAGCTTTGAGTTAGGATTATTTGATTTAAATCAAGCAATTTGGATTGCGATCTAAATTAAGTTTTTTTTCCAAAGACATAATCAATGATTAAAATCAAGTCATGTTTTATCAAATAAATTGTTTATTACTTGTACAATGTAAATGGAAAAGTTAACGCAGTTCAATTTGACAATTACAGGAACGAGTTATTAATTGTCAGTCTTCTTGCTCTTCTAAATCTTCTAATTAGCTTAAGATTTGATGAACATATTTAACAATTTGCTTCTATTCTGCTTGTACAATATGAATGAAAAAGTAAACTCAATTAAATTTGACAATTACAGGAACGAGTTATCAATGTCCGATTGTCTTGCGCCTCCTTTTCCAAGCGTACCTGGCGCGTCCTAGATTCGAGAGTGACCCATCTTGTAGTCATCTTTGATCAGCCGTTGGCAGCTCCACCCAGTATTTTTTAAGGTAGAAAATTGTCATGAGTCTTCGATCCTCGCTTGGATTTCGAACTGTCACGTGATTAGCGAGTATGACTCATTACAAGGCCTTTGAAGTTCTGTAATTTTATTGTTTACTCCTTTGCATTCTTTATTAAAATGAAATCATTAAGTAAGGCAACTAGAATTTAATCAAAGACAGCATTTAAAGTCCCCTGAGTAATAGGTAGGCCTATATGTATATTGGGCATGTTTTAAAAAGTTACAATTTAAAGTATGGACAAAATTTACACATTGAAAAAAAGATTTTTGGTTAATAAAATATGGTTAACAATTAAAAAAAAAAAATCTTTAAATCAAAAAAATCAACAACCCTGCCGGTAGCCTTAAATACTATTTTGTGAAACTATTTTCTAAAAAAAATATGTCTCAACTTTTATTAATTACTCAATTTTGATGCTTCAAATAATCAGATTCCATTCTCGTAACTAATTTCTTGAAACAGCAACAATCATAATAATCACACATGAAGGACTCATATTATTTTAAAGTAATCATGTGGATTGCAGGACACAAGATGCATCATTAATCAATCCCCACAATTGTACTTATCATTAAAAACCTGATTTTATCTAATTACGTATGAACGGGAATCACAAAAAATAGGCGGCTTGTGCATCACAGTAAATATTGATTTTGTATCATTTTTATCAAGCAAGATTTTTCCCATTCCTTTGTAATAATCATTTCTGCGTGGTTTATATTTTCTAGCAAATTAAAACTGGATTTAATATTGTTGTTATTATTCAAGGACATTGCAAAAACAACAAGATGACCAAGGAATTGGTGAATGAGTCATTCTTTGCCGGCATTATAATATCGTTTAAAAGATAAAATAAACCCACGTAAAACAATTCAATCTGAAAATTTCAATGCTCAAACTCAGGAGGATGACGCAACTAATTCATCGATTTCACGCAACCTTTTCAATTCCTTGCTTCTAAAGATTAACATGAAAGTTGAAAAGGGAAAAACGTGGTTGCAAATATCCGTATTTGCTATAATAATGATTGATTAAGATAATAAAATAATTTCAATTAGTAAATAATATATCCCTAAGTTTAAAGCTATCCTTTTCTTGACTCCCTATATCTTGTAATATAAGTTTTTTTAAACTTGGTCGAAAAAATATATATTAATAGATTCTAATTATGATTTAATTTATTTTGCAAAGATAAATCTATTTTTTATGAATATATACAATCTCCAAGTGATATAAAAAATATTATTTAGATAGTGAACCTTTGTTTTTATTTTTCATATATATATATATATATTTTTTTTCCTATGTTTAAACTATATAATTGCAGCTCTTATAGCTTTTTACAATTTTACATAACTGAGCTGACGTCATTTAAATACCACCATAATTACTCTGAACCTTATTAAGATATCAAAAAGACTTTAATTTTTTTATAATCAGCCCTCCAACATAATTATTATAATTTTGCTGAATAAGTTCGAATTGATACTTCATAATTGATTTTTAAAGTCTTTAAGTTGAAATTCGGAATAAGGACCTAAGTCTCCACATTAGTACTTTAAAAGATCTGACATATTATAGGGAGGGCGGAATTGCTTTTTCATACTGGCAAAAATATATTGCATTGTTTGTAAAAGAATATATTAATCGAGTTGATTTATATTTAAAATACGAAAAATGATCAAAAATCCGAATTTTTTCTTCAAATATTCATTGAAAATTAATCAAATTTTGAGTTCGGACTCAAATGTTTGAAATAGTATTTACAATACGTATAAATCGACAATTTCAGAAAGGACGGTTATCTATATAAATAAATTATAACCTCTAAAAATTATAATTATGCATTATAGTACATAATTAGTTTTATAAAATAGCACAGAAGCTTCAAGGGCAGCATTATTATTATTTGAGTTTTTTATATATTACTTTGGAATTGATGTTAGATATTTTATCCTCCTAAATAACATCAAAACATTCTTATTTATTACATTAAAATGGTTAGTTCAATCATCTTGGAGAAGATATTAATATGAAATAAATTTATTCTTATATCAGTGCTTAAATAGATATAGTTCATCTTAGAGAATAAATTTATATGAAATAATTTATCCTTATATCAATAATTATCAAAATTCTTATATAAACAATAAAACACATGTTTTGACGGAGTTATGAATAAGTTTTCTTTAAAAATAGTTAATATATCAAGAATGCGGGACATGGTTGGATATATCGAATAGAAAAAAGATAATATCAAAAGCTGTTCAACCATAGGGAAATAAAAACAAAGCGAGCTTATTGCATTATTCCGTAGAGATATAAAGAGCTGATTCCCTTCAATAGGAGAGAAACATCGTTCAGTTGTATTCTGTGTGTCCAATATAATCTAAGTAATTTGTTCTACGTCATCGTAAGCTGATCATAGAGATAGAATCTATCTCTATGATCAGCTTACGATGGCGTAGAACAAATTATTTTGTTTATATTGGACACAAAAATACAGATGAAGGGAATAAGCTCTCTATATCTTTTTATCTCTATGGATTCTTCAGAGAAATACGTCATTGTGTCCAATACAAACAAATCTTTCTATCTCTATGATCAACTTACGATGACATAGTACGAATTACTTTGTTTATATTGGGCACAGACGACAACTGAACGATGTTTCTGTGTTATTGAAAGGAATAAGCTCTTTATTTCTCTGTGGTTCAACCTTCCATGCTGTTTGTCCCAGTATTTATTGGGAGGTTTATGTAACTTTGACAAGTCTGAGAACCCCCTTTTCAATGCATGAGTATTCTGTGTCTCCCTATGATAAATGTCAATATTATTATGATGATATCATATAGATAGAATAGCTGGTCCATGGACATATTATTTGACTGCCTCATAGCATTCTACAACTATTTGTTTCATAACCAAAGCTCCTTATAGAGAAGCATTCCACAAAAATATTGTTAATATTATTATTGATTGAATGTATCATCGTTGAATATTGACCTCTTCTTCCCATGTGCAATAATAATGATACTGGCAATTAAGCCAATATGGACTTATATACTTCAATTTAAGCACATCCCATTGATGAGTCAAACTGTATTTTATTCTTGAAAAGCGGCGGACGTATAACCCTAATGCGGGCCCTCATTACTTGACGTAAAGAAATGACCTCATTACCACGACGTCATGCTCTTGCATTGGATAAATATTATTCGACAGCAGGGGAACAAGGGCGCCCTCTAGGATAGGAAAGCTTTCAAGATTCAGTATTGAAAGAGTAGAAGAGAAGAGGACTCATTTTCCTTCTCAGTTGTAAACAAAAACAACAAGAAGTACGATAATATGGAAAGGGAGAAGGGAGGGATCAATTTATTAAGTGTCTGACGCCATTGGTTACATGTTCCATATATAAAGATATAAGTGAAGGAACGTTTGAAGTAATTGCTCTCTAATATGTGTGGACAATTGATATATATCTTTAGTGTGAACACATAGGTGTGAATTATATTACTCTAAAATATTCTTATTAGTATCTACAAGTATATGGAGTAGTCTTCGGGTAGCTCTCTGAGACAAGACAAATAAAGACATTAGCAAATAGTATACATATATCAGCATTACTTATATACCTAAAACGCTCAATTAACTTCAAGCACTTTCTTTTTATTCCCAAAGTATTTTTTGAAAACCTACCCTCCACTTAAACCAGTGACGTTACACCTTCATTATATATATCTCCTTTCCTCCTCCCTCTTCGGTCTTCCTTCTTCCACTGCTCACTTCATAACAATAACAACAGTGAGAGAGAGAGACATATTTTCCTCCTTACTTTTGTACAAGCATACCCGGGCAAGCCACCTAAGCAGGCTGTTCGCTCCAGGAGCAAGCTGGTGTACTTAGGTAGGGAAGTAGGGGGTAAGACTTTTGCTGTGCTTGGCGTGGTTGCCTCGAGTAGTGTCAAAATTTTCGTGCTTTTGAGTGTGTGTTTTATATATATTTTTATCTATGAGTGCAAGTGATTATAGTGATTCTTCTTATTCTTATTATTATTGTTGTTGAGATGCCCGACTACCATTTATGGAAGAAATGGTTTTTTATTCCTCGACTGATTTCGGTCGAGAGCAGATCATGAGCCTTGCTGTTTGAAAAACCCTCCCTTTCGCTATGCAGAGTCCATCCTCTTCCTCCAGTTCATCTTCCAGTCGCGTCCCCGGGTATTCCCCTTCGGACTACTCACCCTCCGCCATGCATCACCACCCAGGACACCACCCCCCGCCGAGTAGCCACCATCACGCCCTTTCCGCCGCCAGTGCCGGAAGCCATCACCATCCTCCGCCCCCGGCACATCCACATCAGTCCGTCTTTGACCACCCCCACCTCGCACACTATGCCGCGTCCGGCCTGCACCACCTGCCCAGCGCAGCGGCAGCCTACCCACAGCTCCACCACGGCCTCCACACATCTGCTGCATCCTCCACGCAAGCCGGACATCCTCAAAGCCATTACTCACATCATCACCATCACCTACCACCACATCTCAAGCGGGACATTCACTTGGACTCCAGCCTTGGAGGCTCTTCCGACGAGGAACATCTTGGGGATGTGAAGCCCCGGGACTTGGATCCTCATCTGCTACTTCCTCGGGTGTGGGGGGATCCTCGGAGGCTGGCTCGGGGTCCCTGCGCGGGGGAGGAGGACGGGGCGGGGGACTCAAGAGTCCTGGGGATGCCTCGGGGGGAAAGAAAACAAAGGGACGCGTTTAAAATTAAAATGGAGTTCATTGATAATAAGCTCCGGCGATATACGACTTTCTCTAAACGGAAAACTGGAATTATGAAAAAGGTAAAGAAATCATATATAGATTTTAAATAGATCATAAAGAGATTTTAAATATTTTTTATTATTAAGAGTAAAAAGTGATTTGGAATGAAGACTTCGGGGGGAGACTCCTATTTTTGTGTCATCTTCATCCATTCCAATCAACCACATTTAAATGATCTTTGTTAGCGATTTCAAGTATGTTGTAAATTAAAAAGATAATAGTTCTTTCTATATAAAAAATAATTTTTTTAAACTAAAAACGTCATCTTTAACATATCGAATCTTTTTTTTTGGGAGTCAACAGGTCTATATTTGAAATCAAAAAGCTTCCTTACATAAAAAACCCTTTTAAATAATAATCAAGTTTTAAGAAAAAGAAGCTGCGTATTTAATTAAAAATCAGAGATATTTAACAATATTTATATATATTTTTTGGTCCACAAACAATAACTTTACACAAATGTGATCATGCATTTGATACATTCAAACTACCGACGGTTTCTTCAAATGAATGCTTATAAAAATAGATTCTTTGTTGATCACGCATAGAAGGATTTAAACAGTTTTGACTCATGTTCCATGGTAAGAAAGTATCTTATTAGATATCGGTGTTTTTTATTAATGTCTCTTGGATAATTTATATAAAATAAATAGCCTGGCTCATTACATTAGCAATGTGATCTAAATATAAATTCCCGATCCCTTAATTTTTCTGAATATCTTTTTTGACACGCGAAAAAGATATTCCATAAAAATAAAATATTGTCCTTAGTCAATGATCTAAACGGCCCATTGAGAGGAATAGCTAAATACGCACCTAATTTTTTAATAAAATACAAATACTGAAAGTATACATATTTATATTACAAGTCATCAATTTAATGTGTTCATTTATTCTTCATATATAGCAGTTCCATTCATGGTCATGATTTTGGTTCCTTAATCTCCCTTCTCCTACGTTGTAAGAAACTTAAAAAAATAATTGTTCATATTTATATGAAAAATATTAAATATAACGTTTCACTTCATACCATTGTCAAAATCTAACAATTAAGAGAACAAAGTTGCCTAATAAAAAAAATGTATTTAAAAATGTATCACGTAAAAGAACTCAATTGCCCGACAGAAAATATTTTACTGAGCGTATTATTCAATAAGGAGCTTTAAAAAAGGCGACATTCATCGTCAAAATGGCATTTTGAGCTAGACATTTGGCTAAGTTAACAAAATGATTCTCATTTACATTGAATAAAATATTACAAGATTAGTCGACCTAAAAAAGCGATAATAATTTGTAATTAGCTCAGTAAATATATATATATATATATATTTAGATAATAATAATTAGTAATATCTCTTAAATACGAACTTCTCTAAAAAATGACCAGCTAATCCATCCCCTCACGCCACAAAGGGGGTGCTGTAAGTATCTTTGAGAAGATCATTTTTATACTGATTCACTGTCAATTTTACGCTTATTTTTACATAAACATACACAATGTCCCATTCCAATCGAATGATTCAATTAATTTATGAGATACACATTTCACATATGTCTTAGATGATTATAGGCACAAACCTATGCATTTAAGATGCTTCTGACCATTTGGTGATATGTACAAACGGCTAAAAATGACGCAAGTTTTTCTGCAAGGCAAAATGTTGTATGTGCTTTTAATACACCCACTGGATTGCATTTTATTATATTGACGCTGTTGAGGGTTTACAGCAAGAATACAGTCACGGCTCCTGAACTTTTATGTAATAGGCATGGATATTTTTTTGCAAGGATTATTGTTTTTTTGTACATACTCATATATGGAAATGACTCCTCAGGGGAGTCAGTCTGTTGTATAATAGAAGGAATCCGTGCTCTTACCTTATAAGTCGCGCTTTTCGTTTTGCAGTCAAGAAGTCTAATCTTTTACAATATAATTTTTTATACGTAAGAGGGTATTAAGATAAAAAGCAATGAGAGAAATTGAATGAAATTCCAATGATATCATTATAAAAATGAAACAGTAAGAATATGTAAGCAGGGATTAATCATTCAAAACATCTGTTTGATCCGAATGCGGCCATAATTTTAGTTTATGGAGGGTCCGAACCCACTGCTGCCTGCACATGAAACCTCACGAGCCACAACTTTGGCAGTTTGGGGATTTCGAAATGAGAATCAGTAGGCTTCTTGGGTTGTACAACATCACAATCATATGGCAGTTAGGGGATGGTAAATCTACTATATTCAATGGAACATCGGCCATCATTATTATGTCACATCGGGATTTCAATATATCCCTTTATTTTGTCCACGGGTTCCAAATACTACAATAAGATCATATTTAGCTTGCAAATCAACAATTTGTGAGCCCTATGAAGCATCGTTACGCATTCTTACTGTAGCATAATCATGATAATTGTTTAGCAAAAACTATGTCCTTTAAAGAGAAATAAGAATAAGATATGTTAATTATGTCACTCTTGAAATAGAGCCTCAGGAGTATTAAACAGAGCTATCAAAATACAGGACGATACAGGGCTCTAGTATTGAAGTACTCTTCCTCCTTCACTCGAATTATCAATCTGTGAAGTTTTCGTTACAGAAGTATTTGCCTTTATGAAAGTTGGTCCGTGTTGAAGCAAAAAAAGTTACGAACACAACTCATGTGATTCGATTATGCATTTCATACGATCGATTCAACGTTTCCTCTAATGGGTATATCTTATGTTGTAATAAATATACGATTCTCTTAGCTTATGTTTGACAACGTTTGTTTCGGCTTTTTATTCACCCAAGTACTTTCCATATTCGATCTTAATTAATGTATTATGTTTTGAGCAAGTCACAGAAGTATATAACAACAGTAAAGCTGTCGCAATTTGAAATATGGAATCAATAAGAAACAAAACATTTTTATAGTTTGCACCTTCTTAAGAAACCTGATACTTTGTTATAAATACATAAGCCTAAAAACTGTAAAGTATATGCAATTTTCTCTATTATTTACATACTTCAATACATGTAATATAGTTTCTATCTTGATATTGAAATTCCCCCCAAATATCTTAACATTTTCATGATATTTTTCAATGCCTCCATCGCCTTGAGTGCCTTATAACTATATTCTAATTCAAAATGAATACATCTCAAAAGTAAAACATTATTTGTTAAACTGAAGTATAAATAATAAAAACCTATATATCTATCCCTTTAAATGAACTACTTTTATCAACTGTAACTAACAAAACAATCGGTTATTTAACATTCAACTACTTAATATCACATCCAATAATGGTAAAAGATGTTTTTAATTAGTAGCCCTGCCAGGAGACGTGAGTTCCTAATAATTACATATAGAATGTAGAATCCCAAGAAAACGAGACAATAGTGATTTAAGACCAGTAGCTGCGCTACTTCATTTGCTTCCCTTCACCGCTTCTTTTGTCCATCATCATTTTCTTGAAGAAGTGAGAGACAGACAAGTAGTAGTGTTATTAATACACGTTAGTAGGCATGTAAGTAAGAAATCTTTTTTTATAAGACGCCTTTTTGACATTTTTTCTACTGAATTATAATACTTTTTCTTATCAAGTCATCTACATCTCTTTGGCTGAGCATAGGACATCTACCTACAAAGGAGGAGGGTGGCTTAACTACATATGATTTTATTGGTGATAGGATCGGCTCACAAATAGTCTTACATACAAGCCATGGAAGAGTCAGATACATGAATTGTCTTAAAATAGTTAAAATGAAAACCTTCATATAAAAAGAACCCAAATAAACCATTGTGGGTGGAATTGGTTTTACAAAGAGTTGTAAAAGGATATATGTTTGTTTGTTTAGCTCCTGGATCAGACCCACCACATCGAAACTCAATCCGGTATCCGCCGTTAATAAATTATCTATATTGTCTTCTACTTGACCTAAACTAGAATCTGAGCTTTAATAGGAAAGCTGTTTTCATATATTATAATATTATTTGATTAGTAAAGTACTTTGTTTGGCTCCACCACAATCCCTAACTCATAGGAACATTATTCGGTATGCGTCGGTCTATCTATGATTTTTTTTTTTGCTTTACAAACTTCTTCAAACATTTTCATAATTACAAAACACTGTTTAAAAAAAATCTGTTAAGGATGATTCCCATCGATGAGTGAGTGGTTTTCATTGAAATTGAATCATTTTGTTATCACACAAATAAATCTCTTTCATCCTTTCTATGATTAAAAAACTCCTGTTGTTAAACTTTCACGTTAAAGCAATACACTCCTTTCATCCAGTAGAGTTTATGATGCTCTTTATGATTATATTATGTTTTTTTTACAAGGGTTTTATGAATTTTCGTCTCTCTTCAAATCACTTTACCAGATGTATTTTAAGTCTATAAAAAATGAAGTGCCATTCAGAATAGAATTTGACAAACAATTATTACATCGCCTCAGTGAAACAAAAATCCTCTCCAAAATATCTTTACACTTGACCCTTTGATTGTTTAATAACGATAAAGTACTGCTTCAATATTTTTGCGTTATTTATTAGGAGAAGCGAGAGAGTTACAACTTATGTCCGAGGAATTTATTTGTTTTAAGAATTATAGCATGCTGCAAAGTCAAGATTGCCAAGTATTTCAATAGTGGTGCTCTGCGCGTTATTTACTAGTTGCAGCGATAAGGAACCACATCGCAAAGGGCCGAACTTTTGATTAATGAAGTAAAATACTTGAGTCATGCCAAAGCCTTTTTTTTTTACTCACGGCATTGAGTTATGTTTTTTCTTCTTCTAATGGGTTTGTATTTATACGGAAAATTTACGTCAAATAGTAAGGTTGATGTTATTTAAGTAATGTTAGGCGTCTTTTTCTAAGATCATCGCAGAGAACAGTATTTTATTGATTGAAAAGCACAAACTGAATGTATAAAATATGTCCCAACAAGTTCCGTTTTATTATTATTATTGTTAAGACAAGTGTATAAAAATCACTTCCAATTCCTAACGACTAATAAATGAAATATATATTCTGGTTATGTGACAAAATATGAAGCAAAGAAATAATTCCATGATTTTTCAGTGTCATTAATAAAGTAAAAATACGAATGAGCTCCAAAAATTATCAACCTTGTTTAGTGATACATTATGCCTACAAAAAACAACCCAGAAATTATGACTATTTCGGTCATTGTTTACGTCATTTGGAAAGGAACAAGTGGACTTTATATTAACAGCCATTTTGCTCCGACATTCATTCAGTAACTTTGGACCCAATGCTTTAAAAGAAAACTACTGTCGTGTACAGAGTACCTAAACAAACATTCTAATTCGCTACATTTTTTTGTAGACCAGATAGTAAACTCAACTTATCTTCAACGGTGAGCGCACAATACATAAAATATTAAAAGAGTTTAAAGATTTATTTTGATTCACCATTTATTTGATTTAACCATATATACTCCTAGGTAGACTTCTTCTACCCACGGATACCAGATTATGTTATGTTATCTTAAGAGCGAAACAAATATTCAACACTGAAATGCCCAATAGAGCAGGCGACTGAACGGAAGGAGCCGTCTTAAACTAAAAACATTTGTGTTTTTTATCTAAAAAAAACACGGATTTGTAGTTAGACTCCTATCGGTTGACACCGGACGAAGCTGCGGATAAAGCTCGGGGGATTGTCTATTAATTAAGGAACAAATATTATAAAACAGTGAGCGCAGAATACAAATAAATCTGAATTTTAAGATATTTTATTTATGTTGAGGATAATATTTTTTAAGATTGTTAATAAATTGTTTTAAAGCATATTTTCATTAGAATGCTAAGTTTATATTTTGTTGGTTTTTGCTGTGTTAGAGTAGAAATATAGGGATGGAGAAATATATATATATATATTCTGGAGGGTTTAAAAGAATTTGTTTAACTATAACAAAGATTCATAGATATACCAGTTGGTAGCGGATGAAGTTCTGGAGATGGTAGAGGGGGCTATCTGGCTGCTAAACAAACAAACATTTCCCTTCGGGAAGCCTTCATGATATTGTAATACATGGGAGGCTATTTTGTCTATCTCTCGTGAGACTTTCTCATAATTCTTCACCGTTCACTGCAAAGTGACTGTATATGCTGCTATGTGTATAGATGATACTCATGAACCCTTCCGAATCATCATTTCCATATGCCAATGCTTCATATGATGATGGAACCGGTTTGTATTTTCTTTCTTTCTTTCTCAACAACTTGCCTTGTGTGCCATATACGGCTCTGACTCTATTTGGCCATATTCCTTATAGGGCCACCAAATAAAATGTATTTAGAGAATGTATTCTTTCTAACCCCCTCTCCCCCTCCTCCTCCTCAATCTTATGTTGCACGCGTAACTTTAATTTTGAAAAAATTACTAATTATTACTTTTATTAACATAACGAAGAAACCTTTAAGTAAACTTATATGTCTTGAAAAGTAAAGATAATAATAAAAGAAGGCGGGGGTTCATACTCTCTCTCTCTCTCTTTCTTTCGCCGGCTGCGTAGAGCCCTCCCTCCCTCCTATCCTGTATAGGTGGTGAATGCCTCCGCCAGCCAGGAAGCACCCTCATTCGCTGAAAAATAATAATCATTATTTTCTTCTTTTTTTTTCTTAATCACTCCAATGATTCATTTTCTGTTCTCTCTCTCTCTCTCTTTCTTGCTTGGCTGACCTTATTCAATGGCTCTTTCAAGCCTTCGTCTTTTTTCTCTCTAAGAAATTGAATGTAATGTAAGAGGATTGTAAGAATACAGTTGGTATTCCTTTCCTTGAGTCAGCGGTTTGTTTAATGAAAAAAAATATATGATAAGACAATCTTGCTTTTGCTTCTCAAAAGAGTTCCTCTTGCTAAGAAATTGAATGCTTAAGGGGATCGGAAGAAATATGTTGGTACCCCTTTTTTCTTGTATGATTTCTTGTTTAAATGGGGGTTTGTCATTTTTTTTACTAAAATGCTCGATTAAAATTTAATCTTTAAACATTAGGAATAGTTCTCAACAGTTGATGTTCCTATACTGGAGGATTATTTTCTTGTAAGATGTTAAAACAGTGTACATACTTAACTGAAATGATGTTTGTATTAAAGTATGATAATATAAGTAAATAGTAAATAATTATTTCAACGGTAAATATATAGCTCTTTGAATGTCTTAATATAGTTTTAATACTTAACTTAGCAACATTTCTTCAAACAGTTGGTAACCCTTTCTCTGGAGCCCTTCCGGCTTTCACATTGTACTCCTTTTTAATTGCTTATGTTCCTTCGAAATAGCCTCTACTTCCCATTATTGGCTCTTTGCTATTGACATTTGGACCTCTTAAAAGATAAATCGACTCCCAAAACGTTTTTTATAGATATTTATTTGCAATGAATTAGAGATGACTGCCCCCGAGTTTGCCGTCCCTTTTCTAAAATACCTTGGATTCATGCAATACAACTGTTAGTCGTTCATTGCCATATATGGCCATCCTGGATATATCTATACATTGCAAATATCTCTGTATACGTACATATATATGAGTATACATTGTGTATAGGTATATGTGTGTGTATTGTTCTGAATATAGCCTTTTGATGCCGTGCAGTATATATGTACGTATATTACGTATGCATATAAACACACCAGTTTACCTCATGAACAAACTGGCTCTGGGCTCAATAATGACGCTCTCATTACAAGATGACTCTTTTAAAAATATTGGATATGAATGCATGATGAAAAGAAATAAACACAATGCTGTTGCTTCCGTTTTCTTAGTTTGTCTTTAGAGTTATTTTGCTTTTCAAGCTCAAACCATGAGTCGTAGAGCATTAATCCTTATTATAAAATATTAAAGGCTTAAGAATTTATTTTTGCATGTAAAACACATATTTACTAATGTGATCCATCCGATCGAAGATGATTTATTGGTCACTGCATGATTGAGTAAATTGAATACATACTTGGATACTTCTGAATTAAAGTGTGAATGTTAACACGGCTTCAAAGGATTATATTACTTGCTTTCAGATAAATATAGAGTTTAACAGAGCAGAATCATTTCGGTTTTAGTTTATAAAACCTAGTGACTAATAAATAAGTAATTCGTGAAATATATTTGACACGTTTTAAAATATTTGGCAGCTATAGTTAGGAATTTTTAAATAATGTATTAGTGGATTTCTTCTTCTTCCTTTTGTTGAAATTGCTCGCAAGTTGACATGTCATATCTGGTCGGTGAGCCATTGAACATTATCTGGTGATAATATTGTTTCTTTTAGTTGTATTTTTAATTGGTTTTCATAGCAGCTCACTAATTTTTCTCTTCATTTTTTTCAGGCTTATGAGCTTTCTACTCTGACGGGCACACAGGTCATGTTGCTCGTGGCCTCAGAGACAGGTCACGTCTACACTTTCGCCACGCGCAAGCTCCAACCCATGATCACCTCCGACGCAGGCAAGGCCCTCATTCAGACCTGTCTCAACTCCCCGGACCCCCTGGGTGGACCCAGTGGAGGCGACCAGCGCATGTCCGCCACGGGCTACGAGGAAACGGAGCTCACCTACAACGTCTCCGCCGACGAGGAATCCCAAAAAGTAAGACAAATGATGTACAACACCACAGCTCACTACTCCCCGTCATCCTCATCGCCGGGCATTTTCTCGCCACTCAGCCCAAATCACAACAACAACAACCATCATCACAATGGCGTCATGTACCCCCCGCCAAGCCCCAGTCCTTCCTCCTCACACCCCGCATACCCCGGCGGGGGAAGCAGCATGTCCATTAGCCCCGGACTCAGCCATTCCCCCAATCACCACAGCCCACCTTTTGGGGCTCACAATAGATGATGATGATGACGACGAACACGACGTCTGGGTCGCCTTTCTAAGCAACCTAACTCTTCTTCCCCATGCCGTCCCTGAGATGTGCATGTGATATTGTGTGTGTGTGTGTGTCATGAGGACATCTTGCTTCCTCCTCCAAAAGCAGCAGTGACTCATTAGGACTGTGTAGATCCGTCTTCATTTCGACGATCCATTGTGATAAATGCAAGCAAAGTCCTATCCCCCTTGATACAATCATTAAAGTTGTTTAATATTATATCGATCCAATCGTTTCATTGTCTAGATGAACTGATGATCGCAAATGGATTTATAAAATTGCTGTATTGAAGAGCATTTTTCTTCCTAGACCAGTCCGGAAATCTCTTTGTCATGTGACTCGTCACCTACAAAGCAATTACCACCTATGGTAGTCTTCTATAAGCAATATATATGTTGGCTGCTCAACTTTTAGATATTTAAAGTCCTTGTGGTATTAAAAGTATAGAGAAATATGCAAGTGGAAAGGAGTTCAAAATATGTTTGACGAGTTACTTTGACATTTGAAAAGATCTAAACCAGGGCTTTTCTTTCTTGGACAAGAACTCCAGAAACCAAAAGAGGTTCTGGTTGAAGAAAAAAGACAATTTTCCTGAGTTCCCATCCAAGTTGCATATATCTATTGGCCTTCAATTATGAATAGCTTGTGTTAAATTGTAATTCATTGAATTGTTTTGTTAGATGTCGAGTTATATATTTCTCTTACATTGAAGAGTGCTGTTTTTAAAAGGGTCCTCCAAGGTGTGTGTGCGTGTGTGTGTATATATAATCTGACCCCCATTATCTTGAAAAAAGTAGCTCATTTTCTAGTCATGGAGCTTTGTGAATTCTCTTGATTGGTGGCGTCGGCTTAGAAAAGACTCTCCTCACCACACAATGATCTCATCCCTTCCTCGAAACACCGCCACCCCTTCCAATCCCGGTGTCATCTGCCAGCATCCATTGTTTTAAAGGGTTCATCTTAATCTTTGCTCAAATCCTTTTTTAGGCTTTCTCTCTCTTATTTATTCAATAGAAAAGTATTCATACAGGATCCTCTCTATCGCCAATAGATGGCCTTTCATTCTTTTTTCTTCATATCTTCCTGGATGTTTTGATTGTTTGATTTTTTTATTTAATTTTTTGTTGTATAAAAGTTACGCATGTGCATGTTGTTTTAATATTATTTTATTATGTTTATTATTATTATTATTACATTAATTATTATTAAAATAAAACATTATCCCTCTAAGTATTTTTTCTTAAATAAATTGGACAGCAAAGGCGGCGTTGGTAATGCAACAGAGGGGACAGCTCAGATAAGAGGAGATTTTATCGTATTCTTAGATTATTTACATTATTTATTTCCCTTAGAAACCGATGATCCGTCGACCTGATCATATCGCGTGACCACAAATCTGCCCAAATGTGTTGATACAGTTAATAAAAAAGTCAGCTTATAATAATGATAGCAAACACTGGCATGGTAATCATTTTAAAATTTGTTACTTCAAGACAAATTAAAAGTACTTCGCTGATGGTCAAAATAGGCCCAGGAAAGGCTCAGACACTAAGAAGGACGTTAGCCTTCCTGGAAAAAATTATTTTATAAAAAAGGTCGAGGCTTTATATTTTCAAAATTTTGTTACCAAAAGATATTGGAATAATAACTTCTGGTAGACTTAAAAATTATAAAATACAATTAAGATGGATTTGACATTATGAGGTCTTCCTTCTTTTTTACCAGTCAAAAATACATAAAAATATAGTAGTTACCTCGGCAATTCTATATATTAAGAGGATTTAAATGGGGTTGTCGTTTTTTGACGGGGCAAAGTCGAACTGTATGTTCTGTTCTCCAAGCGTCTTTTGCAGAGAGAAATGTATTGTCCTACAAGAAAATATACCTTCTTTGTAATGGATGTATTTAAAAAAGTTTAGTTATATTGTTCATTTACATACGACGGATTCATCCATAGGCCAATTTTAATACACAGATGATCAAAGTGGTCCTCTAATCGCCAGATGTCATTGACGGAATAGATCCATTTATTTTTACCAATCAAAGTCAGCGATATATATATATATATATATATATATATATATATAGTATGAAAGTGTCATTAGTCAGTCTTATTAAATAAAAGTTTTATTTTATTTTACTCCCTGTGTATACTTATATGGATAAATCAACAGGATTTTATTAGCAAGACTATGTAGTATGAAACCGATTTTATTAATCGCTGTGCGAATTGTGTTGTTTTTCTATAACCTTTTTTGTCTATATATGTCTTAATTCTAATCATATTTAGATTCTTGGTCTACAAATGTCCGATAATTGGGTATATTTGAGCATTGCATGCGACATATGATAGAACGCCTCCAAATATCGACTATTATCAATCATTTCATCCGTTATAAAAACTAATGAGTTCATTTGATATTCCAATGGTATGAAGAGAATATTTTTGATACACTTAAGTCCAATTACTGTTTTATAAATTAACTATATTATGTTACTACCGGAAGATACCGGTCACGTGGGTCTGTTCTGAACCTAACAAACAGTTGTTTTCTAGAGAAATCCTGAACCTCGAAAGAAAACGCTATTGTCAGCTACAGTATTCTTATTTCGTTGTCTTATATTCTTTGCATGGCTTGGTGATTATTGAGATAACGGAGTATCATCTATAGCTACTACCTCCTGACACATGAATGATACATCATTCTTTAACTCCTTCCGTATTAATCCCAAACAATTTGACTACTAATGAGAGTCATCCATCATTCTGAACCTACGGAGCGAGGAGGAGGTCCTTGTTAAGACTTCTTCAAGTGCTGCTGCCTACAAGCGTGTCTTAGGCCTTCCTTATTTCCTACTCTAAGCAATAATATCAAAAAGTGAGCAATATTATTTCGTGCTCCTCACTCATAGTATGGATCTATTGAATGTAACGTGAGCTCCTCTGGTAACATCATGATCCATTATTGCCCGAGTCTGTGGTCTATTCTACAATAAAATAGTTTTTAAAAACATATGTATTATATTTTGATTCCTTAATGCTGCTCCAATCGAATCAATCAAAATATGTTTGTTGGAAGTAAGGATTTTCTGGACGACTAGTTATTTTGTACTCTGTCAAGCTATGTATGATAATCTGTTCGGTATTATATACCAATCATGTGCTTTGATTTTTTTTGGTGACGATTCAAGTTCTTGTCTTCATAGTGAGACCTCTTTTTTGACGTCAACTGGCCATTACTTGATAACTTCGCAATGATTTGGGTCTTTATAGATGTCTGTTCATTGAGTCTGTTTTATTATGTAAAATTTGTCTTTCTTTATCACTATTTTATCCATTACTGGTCATTCATGTAGAAACTGCTCCTTATCGTAAATGAATATGTACTGTATTGATTGCGCACTAGGAAACAATATTCAAATGTATTAAATAGTGTTATTTTAGAATATACGCTTTTACGATTCGGAAAAGGCAATCCCTGATACTAATCTACTATACTTGCCACCCATATATATATAGTCCTTTCAAAATGCCTGATAATTGTATCTGTATTGATGCATATGTAAAACCCGATACCAATGTCTTCAACGTTTCTTTTTCGGAAAATGAATCCCCAATATCGTATTTATGACTTCTTTCATTTATTTAGGTATCTTCAAAGTGTCCGATAATTGTATCCGTCCAGTATTGCCTACATGTATACAATAAGTTTCCAAAGCTTTCAATCTCAGTCCCTTAGAATACAAATTTGTGTAGCTTGGGAAAGTGGTCTTCAATAATAACTTTGATGCTTGACTTTGTTTACATAGTTCTCTCTTTGTATGTGTCGGATGATTTCGATGTAGACTGCAATTAAAAGTACAAATTCTTGTAGTTTTGGAAAGTGAATTTCCAGGTATACGACTTTGCTGTAAGACTTGCCATTTGTTTATAAATATATACTTTTCAGTATGTCGGATAATTGGGTCATTTAGATATTGCCTTCATCGTTGCGATACCGTCTACCAACGTCTTCTTGCCAGTCCCTACAAAGACAAGTTTTTCAAGCAGCCCAGAAGTGTCAACAATCCGTGTCAACGTTATTGACTTTACAATGGGTTTCCCCTCTAAACAGTATTGCATAGTCCCTTTTCTTTTAGAGCAGACTTTATCACAACCATTTTTGGAACTGACTCTACTAGACAGAAAAGTGCAGTGGATCCCGGAGCTTCTTCAATAAAATTATGGACCGTCGTCGTCTACACCCAAAAAAGCCATCGAACCCCTTCATTTTTTCATATTTGGGCAAAGATATTCCTATCATTTTAGGAATGAAGTGTTTTTTTTTTGCGTCATTGGCCATTCGTTTTTTGGACATTAACTGCTGCTACCACTATGCTGAGTGGTTTTATTGATACAAATATACACATATGTATATCATGTGATGACCCTAAAGGAATCCCCTTTCTATCTATACATATATATATATATATCGAACAAGAAAGGGCGTTGGAAGCTCCCATAAACTGCTCCTGGCTCCTTGTTCCTATATGGACAGAACCTTCATTCTCCATATTTTTTGGAGTTATGCAAGACCCTTCCATAAACTGATAACTGCAACGATGACGAAGAAAAAAACTTGGGGGTTTCCTCTTAGTTAGAGCGTAAAAAAAGGGAGACATTCCACAAGGATCATGGAGTATTCATAATAACCTCCTTTTCACCCCTGGCACTGAATAAAGTCATTTATTCTTCACGCAGCTTACCCCTTAAGGCCCTCTACCGTCGTCCTATCAGACCCAAGGCAGCTATTCTTGCCCAAGGGCCTCCCTTGAGTGAGTCTTCATCCTTTGGGAGCCTTATGAGTCCCTTAGGTACCCGCGTCCTGGGCGTGGCATCATTAAAACCCTCCATATGTGATGATGAAGCTACGTCTTCTTCTTAGAGTTTTTTAATGAACGACCTGTGCGCGCGTCGTTTTTTTTCCTCTCCTTCTTCTTTCCTTCTTCTCTTCCCTCTAAGAAATCTGCTGTTTTTTCGCGGGTTGACGGCGTCCCGCGCTTTTTTTATTAAATAAATCCACTTCGTCGGCTATTGCTTCTAAGTGACTCATGTGACGGAGCTTCCCTATAATTATTTTTATATGGCATGAATGGCTTGCTTCTTCTTCTTCTTAAAATAGTAATAATAATACTAATGTTTCCTTTCCATTCTTCTGTTTCAGGTAAGACGACTCGAGGGATTGATATCCCATCATCCTTGGGGACGGTGTGATAATGAAGGATCCAGGCTCATGGATTGGAGTTATCCAAGCCATGAGTCATCTTATTTAAAGTCTTAGGAAATATAGTGTTATAGGGGCTTAACCGTACATGAATACATGCTGTCCCTTGAAACCATGCCCACGTCCTTATGATTATTTAAAGAAGTCTAATATATACGGATAACTAAGGGCTATATGACTTTCTAATAATACTAATTGTACTTGTTAAATGTTTTAATTTCAAAAATGGTATTACAATAATATATATGCAGGGCTCTCTTGATAACCATAGGATAAATAATTGTCTCTATAAATACACTTTATATATCCCCATCGGTTATATGAAGTGGGGTCAACCTGAATGCTATATTTGAAATATATTTCCTTATTGGGAATAAATATATACTCCATGAAAACTACTTTGTTTTAGTTGAATCGATAATATTATACATATTTCTTAAAGCTGTTGCTTGTTTGAGTGCTGCTTCTAATTGATATGATTAATTCGCCAATAGGTATATGTTCAAAGATGACCCAGTCAGCAGATAATTCAATGACAGTCTCTAAGAATATAAATTCGTTTACTTCCGTTCAGTAAAGCCCCAATAATGTATTTATTGTCAGACTTGTGACATTTATATATATATTATATGTATGTATATTTTTTTTTGCTTCTTTGGTTCGATAGAATTGCATCCGTGGGGATATGAATAAGCATTATTGTGTTAAAATTAGTCTATCGAACATAGGACCTTACCTTCTCGGTAGTCGAATCTGTACCATCAACATTGAGAGTCGAACACGCTTCTTCTGAGCTACTCGCTCCCCTGAAACGGAATCACATTTTAAAACATTATTATACCAACTTGGGGTTCCCGCCATTTACTTTTATTTGTGGGTCTTCAGTTTGAACAACTGGGATTCCGCCAAGATCATTATAATATCTGTCATTATATATAACTTACCAATTAAGGACAAAAAGTTACATACTTAAAAGACTGTTTGTTTGCTGAAGGATACACCCAAAAATGCCTTATTAATTTAGTCTCCTTGAATAAACTACGTCATTGAAATTCGGCAGTCATTATAAAAGACTCCTTTTCTGGTCAAGCATTATTGGACCTAATTGATGGCCGTATTGTCAATCACTGAACATGGGTCGAACAACAAAAAAAAACAATTATGAGGATATCTGCTTATAGAATTATGTTATAATACGACGTAAAGAGTGATTTTATGCGACTGGTAAACTAACTTAATGATGAATTGAAGTCTTCTTTAGACATGTTCTTACAAAATGATGGGTACACAATAAATATCCACATATTTGCTAATGATTTTTCCTCATACGAATGAAATAATTTCTTAAAAAGAAATCAATTCCTAACAATATCAAATATCTGTTTAAAAGCTGAATATTACCTCCTTGCAGATGATTTTTTTGTTCCATTTGGAGATTATACACTAGCATGAATTCAAAGAGGGACTATTGTCTGAATGGGCTTGTAGAATCATGACAAAATCATGGATTTCGTTGTAAATGCGTTATCCTTTTTTAAATTATTATACAATACTTGTTATAATATATTTAATAATTACTACGGTTTTTATCTTTTAGCTATTTTTCTATTCATATTATATATATAAAAATAATAGTTTCCGTAATACATTTATTAATTATACCGAGGGTTTCCATATCTTCTGATTGTTCTTCCATAACACGCACACAAGGTGTTAATTTAACCTCTGATTTTATCATTTATAATTCGTTCCTAGATGGCAAAGAGTAAATTTATATGCAATACATATATTATATGACATAAATATACCACCAAATCATTACATGGACGATCATTGCGAGATTAATGATGGAGAAAAACAAAGATGCAACTATAAAAACAATATGAATCATTCATTTATACACAATGCAAATGAATGAAACATCAACAAATGAGACCACAGAGTCGATTTCCATAGGATAAATGACAAATAAAATAAAAATAAAGATTAAAACCTTACATGAACCATGACTGATATGCCATATTTACATTATACAACATCAATACCCAGCCAAACGCGATCACACAGTCGTTTTCTACTCGATTAATGTCGGATAAACCAAAGTTATACATTAAAAAGCACACCATGACTCCATATTGCATGATATGGCCACACCCGCAGTGAAATTCGAGCCGTTATAAATGCCATTTGATCCTTAGTAATTACATATATTTCTACGGCAAGTCTTTCCACACACGCACAAACAAAAATCCCCCCTTGATAAAATACTTCTTATGTATGATCCACTCCTTGTCGCTCTGACTGAGTGTATCAATAAGCTATAAATTTGTCAGTCATGTATCGATGACAACTTTTTGTGTTTTTTTTCTACTTTTTCTTCTTTGCTGGTTTACTCGTGGGAGTCGATGAGAAGGGGGGGGGGGTTCCCTCCTGAATGAAGGAAATATATTGCTCTTGATGCCAAGTGGAGTTAGCCTTTTTCTACACATATATTGTTCGAAGCTCCCCAACATCACCCCTCTGGACTGAGAGAGCAGCATTGCCCACGCATTTTTGATTCCTTTAAAAATAATAATAAAACAAGACCTCTTATAAATCATTCCTCAAATCGATAAGATGTGATTAATGTCTTAACTTCCTTATCATATAAATATAAAAAAATCTTTTCCGCGAAAAAAAGTAATCAAAAAAGAGAAAGAAATCTTGCACCTCTTATACATATATGAAGAAAAGCGAGTTTTCTTGTGAGTAAGTAGGTGTTGGCTCACTGGCTTTAAATGAGATTTTCTGCATGAATCAACTCTCGGTGGAATACTAAAAGGGTGACAAAACCCAAGGATTCCATTTGAAGCCGTGATGGATATAAATATATATTGGTTCAAAAATTAAGCGCATCTTATTATAATCATTTATGAAAATCAGTCGGATTTTTAACGCTTTTGTGGACTCAAAATAAATAATTTAATGAAGACAATAAGGGAGGCATTGATTAAGAGCATTAATTATATACTTAATTAATGAGTATGAAATGGATTAATTCAAGATACTTATGTTGAAATACAAGAGATGCCTTATTTTCCTGAGAGCCGACTTTTTGCTTCTTGAGTTTTTTTAAATAGCGTCATACCGACGAGCGGGAAAAATAACATTATACATGTTATTCCTTCTGCTAACGTTATCAACAATTTTTTGTAATGTAACGTTAGTATATATTTTTGATGACGTGCAAATAATAAGATGTATGGCGTTTCCTTGAAAACATGAAAACCATTTCTTGTATTTTATATTATACCTGCGACCCATTTCATGTTGGCTAACCGTTAAATTTTTAGTTTTTAACATGGTACTGAAGTGAATTATTTTCCCCCTTTTCCGATCATTTTTTTCTGGTATTTTATTCCCCCCTTCAGATTGGACGGCGAATGGATCAATGTAATACTTATTGTATAAAGGGTTACCAAAGTTGTACTTTGTTCTCTTACGTGATTGGTGTAAGGAAAGAGCGGAAATGATCAGGGGCAGTGTTTATTATGAAGGCTCACACGTGACTGTATTCCAACATAAATTTAAGGCTATCATTTTTCAAAACACAAGTTTGTCTATTTTTTACTGTTACAGTTTGAAATGACTTTTAGTCTTTATTTTTTAGCTTTACTATTTTGTATTGATTTAATTTATGTATTCATTACTTTAGACCACCTAATATTTCCTAAGTTGAACAGTTATATTTGATAGGGTTTCAAATAAACCATTTCACACTGAGTCTCTTGATCCATGTCATTTAATATCCTTCAGCTGACGACAAAACGTTGAAAATGAGAGAAAATTTGTATTTAGGCTTTGTATAAATAAATATATATGTATATATATAATATATATAATAAATATAATATACATATATATATATATATATATATATATATATATATATATATATATATATATATATATATATATATATATATATATATATATATATATATATATGTGTTTGTGAGTGCGAAAATACCATTAAAGGATGCATAATTATTTAGATGTTTAATGGATTATGGTTTTACATTGAATTTTAGTAATATTAACTTTATATAACGCAAAAGACTGCCTGGCATCGATAAAGATATTATTACTTCCTTATGAATGATTCAAATACTACAGAACTCTTATGCAAATACGTTATATGACATAATTTAATTTATCTTCGCTATTTAATATATACTATATATTTTGGCGTAATTCCTCTTTCTTTAAAAAGCAAGAATATATATCAAATTTGTATTTATTTTTATCTTTTATTCTTAAGCATTTCAAAGTAGTAATTACTTTAAAAACCAAATCATAAATAGTTTAGCACAATTTTCCTATTTTCCTATTTATTTAAGTATGTTACTTTTTGTCACTTAGATAAATAAAGGCCTTGCTGATGAGGAAAAGAAAAAAAATAGTTTAAAATGTTACTTCTAAGAAGAATAAGTGCAATAAAAATGATAGACAAAAATAAAAACAATCAAAGGATACAAAGACTTAATACATACTTTAAACCACTGTTCTTGGTTATTGAAATAATGTAATTTATTTTTAAGAATCTGACGTCACTTTTTTAAATGAGATAGAGTAATTGAAATTGAGCAGAAAGGGTCCTAAAATTGGAGAACAAGAAGCCGTATCAAAGTGGCTCAAAATCCGAATTATCACAGGTTTATATTTTTTAATTAAGTTATTTTTCTACCATTTTGAGCTAAATCAATGCATAAATATAATTATACTTTCCAGCATTGTTTCCTCTTATTTTTCTCTCCTATTGTCTCAAATAGACATCGTGTTTCTACCATCAGCAACATCTGAATTCCTTCACACTCACAAATATTTTTGTGCGTTGAGCTAATTAAAATCCATTGAATGATATTGCTTCTTTGATCCAAGTATCTGTCTTATTCATCACACATCTTCTTAATTATCATTATCTATATCCATATTCGGGGGTATGGGAGCTCTCCCTTAGCGTTGTGTATGCATAGATAAATTCATGCATCCTGAGACCTGGAACTCTTTAAATGGCATCATCAACTTAGAGCAATAACAAGAGTGTAGGAGGTCTGGAATTTCTTGCATTTCTAAAGAAAAAACCACTTACCCTTAATGTTTGTTCCTCGTAGGGCTGATTGAATTAGAAAATTCACCCCCTTGAAGAAGGAAGTCCATGAACATCATCTTATTCTTAATTCCCCCCCCCCCCCCGTATTATAAAGTGTCGGTCTGAATTAGAAAATTCGCCCCTTGAAGAAGGAAGTCCAAGAATATCATAATTTTCTTAATGCCCCGTATTATAAAGTGTCAGTCTTTTTAGGAAGATTAGTTTTTAAATGCTTATTGTATAATTTTACGCAATTCTACCTTCTTTTTTAAATTATTTATTGAATTGTATTTTTTTTGTACAATTTTTTATATACCTTTAAAAGAATTGCTCATAAATTATTATAGTCTACATTTTTGTTGCCTATTTCTCGTTCAAGAACTTTCAGATTATCAATATAAAGGCGAGGAAAATTATTTAACCCTTGTGTTATATTTTTGTTATTCAGCAAATGCCCATTTTTAGACTTTCAAATCAACACAATTAAACAAGTTTGCATTAAAATACTGTATTAAAATAGATGTTTCTTTTATTAGAATATGAAGTCATATTAGGAGCAAATATGGTTAATATTTGCCTCTTATCATATTTATGAATTAGTATGATGTTCGTTTTTTCATTGATAGAAAAAGCAAATGGGTACCACATAGCCGGACGCCGCTCAAGGGTTAAGAATGATTGGATTATCCCAACGTTAAATTGCATTTTGTAGCTTTTTTAAATATTGGTTCGATGGAATTGTAGTATCCGTTTGTATATGAATAAGCGTTACATATAGCGTTAAAAATGAGTCCATCGTACCCAGGATCTTTATGATTTTAAAGAAATCCTATGGAATATCCTTGTTTTGAAGGAATGCCGACATTGTATACGCCTTTAAGTGCTTGACTTTATTACCATTTGTGTACTAAATTTTGACCAATCTGCATAAGTCTTTTTTTACCGTGAACCTAAGTTTCCTTTTTTAATAATGCCCTAACGATACCAAGAAAATGATTATCCTCTTATTAATAAATAATATTAGCATGATGTCTTGACAATGTTCTCCTCCTCTTCTCTTTGTGTCTTATTATCAGCCATATTTAATGACGTAAATTGCTTTGCACCCGCGTTACGCTAGAATATGTCAGGGCAAGGAATACTACATAATACATGGAAGGGTGACTTTTTTTGCGCGCCTGGAAATCAATACATAAGCAGGCATCTAAATTATACTTATTTATTATCTATTAATATATTTATTACATTTTTTCTGTTTTAGTGCTTTATATTCTTATTACATTAAAATATTCAATATTAAAATTCAATTAACCTCTTATTTGAGATCATTTTGAGAAAAATAATTGATGTTGAAATACACCTTAAAAAATAAATAACTACTGAAAAGGAAGTATAACCTACTTATATAAAGAGTCACCCTTCCATGGTGTTTCTAGGTTTCCTTGGTCAGGGTCATGATAAGAAGTTCCAAGCATTAAGTTTTACTTAGGCATGACACTCAGTGCCTGCTTAAATTGGTACAACAACAAAAAAAGATTTGATTGTATGTTAACAGCAAAATGATTATGTTTGAGAGAGATAGGATAACCGTTTGTTTTATTCCGCATTGGATCAATATTATACAAGTTGTTCCATTAGAAGGAGAAAAAAACAACGTTCTTAAGCATGCAAAGGTCTGGAAGATCATAATTTACACGTTACATTGTTATTTTAGTATTAAATATACTGGAGTATACTTAAGGTGTTGATTCCGTGTCTACATATAAGGACTGTTTAATGAATAAAGTACATTTTTAAAACATATATTGATCAGCTAAGCTGGTTTCCTTCAACACTTGAAAATACTGAAATAAAAGCATACAATCATAATTTTAAATTCCTGTATGATTTAATAATTTTAGGTCTGGGCCAGCGGCCTATATAATCAATTCATTAGACTGAAAGAAAGGAAGATTAATGTCGGAGTCATCAACTGATGGGAGCAATCTAAATTAAATTATATAATTTAGTGTATTTTATTTTTACACTGTATAAATTTTTCACAGTTAACCGAATAAAAGGTTTTAACCTTTAAAAAAGTATCTTATCAAAATGGCATATCATCATGGAATTGTCAGCTTTCAACATTAAAAAATAACCCTTATGCACTGTACGTACTGAAAGCTTACAAGTTTTTTATAATGTATATTCATGTATATAGTATTGAGAAACTTACTCTCAGTTTTGAATACAAATATATATTCTGCTATGCATTTTATAACATTGGAACAATAATATAATAATAAAAACTCCATACAATGGCTTAAATAATTTAACTTTTTGTCCCTTGGAATTAATTAAATTTCTCGTCAGACCCTCTTTATACATAAATGGTGAGATATAGTGTCACAACAGAATACGTAGACTTTGGCTCGTCTTATCTTTGGGGACCACACAGTGTGTTGTTATATATATTTCCCTTCTTTTTCTCTAAGTGAAGGAGGAGCACTTAGATGAATTACACTAAATAATAATAATAATTAAATTTGTTTCGCCTCCTTGAGCAAATAATGAAGTACAATTAATGTGGGGTATTAATAATATTGTATACTTCTTATTTTTCTCTTCTTCTTCTTCTTATGACAAAACGCTTGGCTTCTCTGCACTCTTAAGGGAGTCACAAAGTGAGCAAATAGAAGGATATACTTTGCAATAAGGAAAACACATATATGGTTCTCGCATACTCACCAATCAATATGATGTTTTCGAGTGGTAACTAAATCTTCTCTTTTTTCTTCTATGTATGTCTGTAATAGTTAGAGATTATTATTCCAGCTTACTCCCTCTATCGGTTAAAATGACTAATACAATCATTCTTCTCGCACTTCCTTTCTTTCTTTAGATGCTAATTTGCCCAGTCTTATTAATCCCGTAATGTAAATGTAAAGTGAAACGTCAGGCTTCTTATTATTTTGACGTCATAAAAAGTCTATTGTAGCCATAGATTCGTGATGACGGTAGCGGGGAGGAACATATTACAGGATCTCATTCTTTCCGCTTGCCGGTGTGACGTCATTGAAAATAACCGGCAAGCGCAAAGTCAACTCTCTTGGCAATATGGGCGTACATTGTTTTTCAATGGTTTTGCGTTTATCCACAGATATGATGAAACTATATTAAAGATAATTAATTATCATCTAACATTATCTTTGTTTTATACAAAGATTTGAATAAAAATAATACTTTCTCACTGTATAAGCAGTTGATTTATTTTTACCATTAGTAATGTGTGATATTAATGAAGTTTATTCAAAAGATTCGCAATGTCATGGACCAAGAAGCCCATGAGAATAAACAATTAATTTTTTTAATGAAGCATTTCTTCTTTCTAAATTGAGTTTCACTCTACATCAGCCGTGATTGAAGGGATATTTTTTTGGATAACGCCACCTGCTTTTGTTATTATTCCCATCATCTTTTCTTTCAACCAATCATGTATAAAAAATTGGCATCACCTTCTCCCTATCCCTTGATATACTCCTTGTGAATATTTCATGCTGTGTGGGCGGCTAAATAGACATTTACTAATTGATGTCATGGAAGTATGATCAGGCTTTCTCAAAGAACCACAGTTAATGATCAATAAGTAGCGGGCAACATGTTGGACGTTCTTGAAAACTCATCCAATAATATATTTTTTTAAATCTATCGCTATCTTTGATAAAATAGCTCTAAGAAGTGTCAATAAGGTTCCCAATTGAGCTGTTTTCATTTTGAATTGCTTATTTTAGTTTACTCCCTTTATCGGATGAAAGGAAAAATGTAGCTCTTTTATGCCTTTGAAATTAATATATTTTATTTAATTATCAGTTGTGAAGAAATTGTCGTAGTCTCAAGGCTAAGAAAAAGGAATTGCGATAGCCGTGTGCGTTATGGCGTGTTCAACTCTCAATGTTGGGGGTACAGGTTCGAATACTACCGAGAGGGGATGGTCATTTTTGGTTCACCTCATTGACCAGATACAAGGTTATATAGACTAATATTAAGGCTATAGTGCTTATTTATATCCATTCGGATGCAATTCTATCGAACCATATAGGCAAAAAAAATCATCTCACTCCTGAAGAATCTATGATCAAGAAATTATAGACCTTCACTTAATGAGTCACCGATTCAACATATAAAAGTCTCTATTTCTGAATATATTCAAGCCTCTAACTTCCATGCACTTCTGCGGGATTCTTTACACACATAAAATAATCGGGCCTTCATGAAAGTAGACTTTAGGCATCAATTTGTATCAGTTTTCGCGAACTTGATTAAGGAATAATTGCGTTTCTTACTCATAGCAATGAAAATCCCCCTTGTCGCTTGTAAATAAGCACATTTTCTTCATGATTAAGTGTTTAAAAATGAGACTTTGACAATATTTTTTTCACCTTTTTATTGTCTTTGGCTCTTTTAAAAAGATATTTTAGGGGCAATTAATAACCTTTTCTCTCTCTCTCTCTCTCTCACTCTTCTGCTGGTCCATTTAATAATAAGAATGAATAATATTTTTATAAAGGAATTTGATACCTGGACGACGAGATCAACATAATATTAATAGTACTACTACCTCTTGACATCAAATAAAAATAAATGATACATGGATGTTTGGAATGTGATAATTGAAATGACCTACAAGTGACGACGATGAATCAGAAGACGACGTCATTATATAATTTAAAGGTCAGTCACAGCTGTGTTTTGAATAATCATCTGCCAGTGAGAAAGCCTTCAGAAGGAATATAAACTTTTCACTTCATCATAAGGCAATCAAATTATATAGCAAACAAAATGAGTCTTATTTGAAACAGTCTGCAACAGTTTGGGGGCTACGAAGACGCCACGCTGGCCGTTCAGTTGGCGATGAAGAGGGCCAGCGAAGACGAGCTTGTTCGACCATCTTGTTCGAAAGCTTTGGGACCTCTGCCACGATGTCATTGCATTATGTTTACTGATTTATAAGTACTTTTGGGATTTTGATGAAAATTTCGAGTTTTACTGGGTCAGGATCAATATAATATGTGAGACAGTCTGCTGGTTGTTCTGCACATAAAATCAAAGTGCAACTGCATCTTCATGGATGTTGATTGGAGACCTGCTAAGGTCCATTCCACTTCCACTTTTCTCCTTTGTCTCAAGCTCAATAAATCGATGATTAGAAGACACCACCGTTTTATTTGAATGGGAAATGTTTTTTTATGGACGACACACAATATTATGGTTTTTATTTTCATCAGCTTCATCTTTTTTGGATAATATTATAAATCGAATAATGTAAAATAATTTAAATGATAAAGGAAATTTTGTATAAAATTACAGAAATACATATTTTAGTATAAAATATACTTCTTTTTTGAGATCTTACATGTTAAAAGATGTTAAGTTACATGTTATAACACGAACAATCTTAAATATAATAAAAAATATCAGATTATAAACTAGATCTAACTCAGTCACACATCAATTTATGATAAAATAAATCATAAATCGATAATTGCTCATTCATAGTGTTCTTGTATTTATTATATTTTTGAAGAAAAAACCCGGAGTGTGGTTGAAAGGTGAGGCGATATAAATGGAACATACTGGAACAGTTCAGCTGCTTTATTCCATCCTCGTTTCAGTACTTTTTCTCATTAGAGGCTCCATTACATAATAATGTCCATTTGTGTAGTTTAACATAACTATCTTCAGATATTTTATTTTCCTTCATATTTTTAGTGTATTTGAACACTACTGTTTTTTACAAATTTTAGTAAAGTAAATTGTACTTTATCATAAAAGAAACAGAGATAGAAACATTATTGTATGTCGGACTTCCATCCAATACAAATCATAGTCCTAAAATTTTAAATCGAATGACATTCATACAATAAAGATGTATTTGTTCCAGCCTTGGCCTATCATTTAAAAATGTTTGTCGAAATTTGTTAACAAATGATTGTACATAATTATGTTGCAACTTTCAATATTTTTTTTGTATCTTTGTATCTTTATAAATACTTATAACGCTGTTTAAAAGATACGTGTAATTTGGTTTTTAGAATGAAATAATTTTATTTCATATTTATAAATTATTTTCATGGATCATTTTACACAACTAAGCATGCTTACGGATCAATGTTGAGGTCGCAGATTCTCCTCCTTCTCTCAAGAGGGGAAGGTCTATTTGATCAATCTCAATGAAAAGAGATTATTAGGTTCAATTAATAAATAAAATAATTCCTATGAGCGCCTGGTTTTAGTTCACGGCATTAGGGAGAGCCCCAGACCTGTGGCCCACCAAGACAAGGGCTTTGATGTCGTCAACCTTCCGCTCTGAAGCGGGAAGATGACCACTTGAGAAATGAGACCAATCAGGAAAAACGTACTGATTCGATGAATATTACTCTAAAATATACTCAAAATGGCTCCTTTTGTTGAAAAATCCCCCTTCTATCTGAAAATGTTATTCGATTTTTTCCCGTTACATTATGGTTGTGACACTATAACAACTTTCTGCAACTTTACAAGTTCACTTCTGTCGACTTGAACAAATATCACAAGTAAAAAAAAAATAAGGGTTTTACAATCAGACTAACGCTAAAACCGAATCGCTTCTCTCCTTTTCGAAGTGGAACGTTGCGGTCACTACTTTTTACAATCCTTTACTTACAATATCCTCTATCGAAGCCATACTTAGAGACTATACCGGTAGTTTGTAAACGTCCTATCGTATCCCATCGTATCTCAGGATGAATCCGTGGACCTCTAATATTTATGTCAGGAAAGGTAAGAAAAAAGGAACCTCTTATAGTCCTGATTATCACATTAAGCATAAAAAGAAGAAGAAACAATAACAAATACATGTATTTATATATAAATAAACTGTATGCCCTCAGGGGAGAATTATATATTTTAATGTGTAGAGGCATGCTTTTTGTGCAAAATAAATTTAAGAGCAATACATAAATCAATCCCAAAAAGGGATTAAGACACACTACTCACTTTGTTTGTTTTTGCTTTCATTCAGAGACGACTTGGGGTTCGTGGTGGTGGTGTATGTGTAGGTACTTTGAAAGGCTTGGGTCTCTAAGAAGGATTATCCTCAGCCATTTTGCTCCATCTAATTACATACATTATAATGAAAATAAATTTGTCAGTGGATTTATTAAATATTTAAATGAATCAATTCGCTGGAGCCATTGTTTTTGGGAGTGTTAAGAGGGATTCCTTCATTTGGATTATGTTCACTTTGATTTGAGGAATGGTGGCCTTAATGAGTGTAATAACATGAAGAGGTCAAACAGCAGGGACTCTGTTTTATAACGTGATTGGTTAAAATGGAAGCATAATAGACAATACATCACACATTAATACCTTGTCGATTAATTCATTGCTATTTGTGGTGTGAAACATCAATTCAGAGATACGAATTTTATCTCTTTTCATGAGCCTGGTACACGTATGTAAGCAACTGAAATTCCTTGATGAACCTGAGATAAGTATTCTAAATTGTTAATTATATTACTCCAACTCGGGGAAGAATGTATGCTTTTTATGATCCGTCTTTGACGATAAATGGGTCCACTATGATAAGATGAAACAAATTGACTTTTGGATGCATTTGATAGAGTTACATTGAAAAGCATTCTTATATTGCAGTTTATAAACATGTTAGTTGGCTAATAATATATACTTTTCATGATCAGCTGTACTATCTCTTGAGACCATTGATGGACCCTTTGAATAGACAGTCAGTCTTTTCATAACCATAGGAAGTATAAGTCTACTGTTTGTATTATCTATATTATAATTGGAGTTTGTCTGTCCGTCTGACTTCTATAGACCCGAAACTACAAAAGCTAAAAACCTGAATTTGGCACACAGAGTATCTTGACACTCTGATGGTCTTGGGCTAGTTTAGATCCTGATCAGACCAGATTTGTTTCTGTGAGAGGGTTTTGCGGTTGCATGGTTTTTTGAGAGTTAGGAGGCTCGGGATGTAATTAATGTTTTGTGACTTTGACCGTAGGCATCTTTTGGTACAAACAAAACTAAGCCTACCGGCCTTGCAAAGGCCTCAAAAAAGGCTTGGAAAACTTGGCTGTCCATAGTTCGTAAGTGAGATGTTTTAGAGACAGAACGCAAACTAAAAGTTATCTGCATCTCTGCCCAAAGAACCTGGATCCGGAAAAAATTCCGGATCCAGATACTCCCGGACCCGGATTATGACATTTCCTTAACTTTTGATTCTTCCCATTTCGAAAAAAAGCTACTCTGAAAGTATATCAAGAATAGAGTTTCCAATCGGGTCCAAAAGAAATTTCCCGGAAAACCGGACCCGGCCTGTCCGGAAATTCAGAAAACCTCTGGGCTACTTTTTACAAAGAAAAAAAGTTTCAAAACAAAACATACGAAATGAAGGCCTTGCAAAATAAGCCTAGGTTGTTAAGTCAATGTCCGGCCTCCGGGACATATTTGGACCGGGATCCGGATTTTTTTTATTTGCAAGTTGTTTTTTCGCTATAAAGTTTTGCACAATCATATTCACTTCACAAGGGAGCAACTTTGATGTATTCAGTATCCGAATCCGAGGTCATTCAGAGCCTCAAATCCGGGATTGAATATTAGGTCCTATTTCATGAACGAAGCGGAATATTTTTGAAATCCTAAATGTTGGGGGGGCCGTTTTTGGGCTTTTTTTGGGATTGATCGCATCAAGTTATAAATAATATCTATAAGTTGGCATTTTTCATAAGTTCTTTTTTTTAAATGAATTTTGGTTCAGAATTTTTCGAGTTTTGGCATAAAAACTGTCAAAATGGAAAAGTGTTATTTTCTCCGCTCCTGGTAAACTCACAGATTTCAACTTGAGTTCATAAGAAGAAACTTAAAAAGTCTGCACACAAACTATAAAATAAATCATTCTCAAGTGTTTATATTTTTTTTCAGAAAACCCAAAAAAAAACTGATTTTTCAAAAAACTTAAGGGGGTCCCCCATGATTTTGGCATTGTTTTTAATTTTTAAATTGGAAGAAGTGTACCCAATTGGGGAACTAATGCAAATGTGAATTTTTTTTAAAATTGGATGAAAAACAAAAGTTTTATAATAAGCATATTCATAAGTACCTATAATATAGTCATAGTAGTTGGCTATAATGTTAGTTCCTTTTTTGCCCCTAGGGTGCTCTAAATTATTAATCTAATGTAGACCTCTAGGGAGACTT
>CP045896.1:10297818-10318584 GCA_013387185.1 Caligus rogercresseyi
TTGTTGAATACATTTAATCCTTTTTGGAGAAAATTCTTTTTTTAGGATCTTTATTAAAAATTGTATAACATAAATTACTTAAAATACAATTATAAAAAAAGTAGGTAGAGTTGCGTAAAAAATACATAAATAAACATTATAGTTTAAAATTATCTACCGTGTTGGATACTCCGATATTTGAATGCTAACAAAATCAAATACATGACTTGAGCAAATAGGAGCAGGGGTCGGCAAATAGGCCCGCGCCAATTGGCCCGCCATCTTTTTTGTCTGGCCCGCGAGATGACATTAATTTGATGTAAAAAATTCTCTCTATATATTATATAATAAAATAAATGTAAAAATAGCTATGGCTCGCAATGCCATTGCCAAAAACAATTGGTCCGTGTCCAAACGTAATTGCCGCCCCTGAAAGAGAGCATCTAGAAGGAGTCTTCAATTATTGTTAGTCAATTGACTCATTTTTCTATATATTTTAAAGGCCCAGGGACACAAATCCGGACCTTTAATTAACTACACAAATTAAGAATCATTATATCCCTTAATACCCATCAAACTTATACCTCATCCCCCCCCCCTAAAAATTAAGAAACTCCACCCAAGTTCACCCCCATTTTTTTCTTTCTTATTTAAATCCCCCCCTTTTCTTCAAGGTTTAATATGCGGCGGCACCAAGAAGAGGTTTAAAAAAGACTCGTGGGATGATGAAAAAAAACAGCCCTGGAAGGAACCTCTCATTACCTCAGTATATTTCTAATATTAATGTGTTGTACATGTTGTTCACGCATTAATAGGAGAGATATGTATATTATGAGACTATAACACGCTCTTAACTCCCCTCTCTAATTCTTCTTTGACAAAGAACCACCTCCAATGAATTATGATTTTTTTCCTTCTCGAAAAAACGAAATTCTTTTCTGCCATTGAATGTAAGTCAATGGACAATGTGACTTCTAATTCCTCTTTGTACTCTTGGGCTTCTAGAGTGGGGGGGGGGGGGATATGTACATATGTTTTATTAATCAATATGATATATTACATGGCCCTAAAAAGGCTCATAAGTGTACATATAGGAGTACTGAAAGACTCATTTAATAACTCATTTGAATGGGGGTCTTAATATTTACATTAATGGAACATTGAAGTATGTTGTATGCTTGAACGCATTGTGGGACTTTTTTTCCTGGTTGGATTGGCTGTTTAGCTACTAAATAGACCTCAACTCACACGAACTCTATGCGTCGATCTCCCTTTGTGTTTTTAATTAGTTTAACAAATTAAATACACCTAAATAGTCAATTCTAAAGATTAATTTTTCTCCATTCCTGTGTGTTTCTACTTAAAGACAACTCTCTCAGTTCATATTTTTTTTGCATGGTCTTTTCATAGTTGGACATGAAACGGAGTTTCCTCACTGAAAACCATTGTTGGCAAAGTGGGTCAGTAGCTTAACCAATTTTATAATGAGTAAACCATAAACAATGTTAAAATATAGTTGATAGAAAATCTACTATTGTCACAGATATTTTAATTTTGTTTTATGGTCTTCTTGATCATAATGGCGGAATAATGGAGTATAAAAAAGTAATTAGAGTTCCTCAGCCAAATGCATCGTAATTTTTCCCCCTTGCGTAACGCTGTGACGGCTCACCCAACTCTTAACAACTCATTTGAATCAAATAGATATATATCTAGTTTTTTCATTATGATACAGTATTTTTGAAAAGACATGTTGTTTTTGTTCTTTAACATAACTGTCTTTCCCCCCTGTATTTATGTCTTTCCTTTTTGAAAGTATATTGGTTATACACTATATCTAATAACGTAATAAATAAAAAGTTCAACCATAAAAACCAATTATACGTCATATTCGGTTGTACAAAAGCGGACTGGGAGATATCTAATCTTAACACCCAGTGTCATAAAAAAATCCCTGATACAGTTGACAGTAGGTTTGAACCATCAAAAGAATGGGAATTATAGAACATGATATAAAGCATATTATAATGTTATGGAAATGTTTTGAATCCATGAAGAATAGTATGGTTTTAGCCCAATTTTAATGATATATTTGATTGTATTTTAAATTGTCTATCTTTAACCTTAAGAATATCAAACCATCCAACTTCGGTTCCTTCATAATTGCTTTCGATAAGCAAATGGCTTAGAGGCCAAGACTTTTTCCACTAATGACTTGGTGTGTCAGGTTTTTAGTTCTTCAAATATATTTGCTTATTATGTGGAATTCTAATTAAAACCAAGTGATACATGGCTCAGACATGAAAAGAGATATCTAGACTGGTATGGTTTATCACACTGTTAATGAAGGAAAACTGTAAGTGGATCTCTCAATAGTTTCATTCCAAAAAGTAAAAACAAGTATAAAATCTATATTATAATATTATTACCTTCTTTATTATTTAGATACTATATTTTATTAAACGTTATCATAACTAGAGGCCTATATACACTCAGAGAGTGTAAACCTCGACCGTCACGGAGTCCTTATGAGCCTTCCGAGGCGAATTTTTCACGATTGGGGCGGCGTAGAGGGACGAGGGAGGGTTCCCCTCGACGGAAATTCCGAGAGGAAGACGCTCCGGCACCCGATTTCACAGCACAGCGACATCTATTGGCAGAGTAGGCTAACTTGAAATATTTATTAGTATTTAGCTCATTTTGCATCTTAATTCTGCACTCAGAGATGCCAAAATTTAATCACTTGTTCTTTTGGCATTTCCAACAACTCCACAAAGTTTCATCCGAATCCGTTCCGTACTTTTTGAGTTATCCTGCTGACAAACCAACCAACAAACCAACGCCAGTGAAAACAATACCTCCTTCGGCGGAGGTAACAATTATTATTAATATACACTACTACTTGATTAATAAACCATAGCTCTATATGTAATGATGGTTGCCCATAGCGATTGTAAATTAATAATATTGTAAATAAAATTTAATAGTATCAACTACCAAATAGCTCATGTACGTAGAAAAGATTTATAAATCGTCTAAAACAGCCCCATTATTAGAAATCAATTTATTATTTATACGAAAAATTAAGCTGTGAACGATCATTTTTTATGAAACAATTACATAAATCACAAGCAAAAGTAAGTAGTAAATACTATAATTATAGTGCATTTGATGACTATAATTTAGTATAATATTGGACAGTATATTTGCGTATACGGAATATGGCTCATGACTAACTACTAAGTGCAATTATTTTCTATTAGTAATGATAAAAAAGTTCAATTTCTATCCAATCTATAGGGAGTTTGATTTATTACTCGAGTAATCAATTTATGCTTAAAATAATCAAGCTATGATAAAATGTGTATCAAATTAAAGACGGACCAAATATTTAGTGTTACTTGAGAGGTTAATGAAAAAAAGTAAAAATATATTAATATATGGTTTTGTGATATTTAAAGGCAGAAGGTAATCAGGTTCTTGTAAAAAAGTGGAGAGAACATGGCAATTGGCACCACCGAAGTAATATGTGACACTAGAAGGGGTAAAAAATATGTTTCTAAAAATGTTTCTACAAAATAATAAAACTTCATTGTCAAAAAATATTTTGGTAATAAAAAATATAACGTTACAAAAATACTTTTTTCATGCTATGATAAAATGCTGAAAAATAGAAATAAATAATTTAATACAGCTGTTAAAATAACATATTTGAGTAAAAAAAACAAAACAAATCTAATTTGGTATTTAGCACCAACTTCATTTGCGCCAATGGAATATATATTTATAATAACGAATCTCTTTATACATCAATACCAAATCTAATACGTTAAAAATATCATGGCATCCATAAAATAAAGAACCCTTGCATGAAGTTTTTTTTCCTCATATTAATTATATTATGGCCCTTATAATAAAATAATAAGGAAAATATTAAATATATACATAAATGAACATATTTTTTGTTTTGTTTACAGAAACAAAGAAACAACAAACAATCATGGATAGACTATTAAATTATTATTGGACAGCATCGTGACCAAAGTTGTTATGTGTGTGTGTGTGCGTCGTGGTACTCCATTGAATTCAAAATTAATTTATCATGAAGGAAAAAAAAGTAACCAAAAAAACCAACCAAAAAAAAACTATATTTATTTGTTTAATACCATTTGTAGGAATGAATGGTTATTTTTCTTCTTTATTTGTAATCTTATCATGTACGAGAAGAAGAAGAAGAAGAGGACCATCGTCTTACACAACTAATTTCCTTGAGTTTAATGATAGATAATGTCAATCTACCACCATAATGACTTTGGGTGAACGAGGTTTAATCCCCTCTTTTTCTCTTTCATGTTTTCTCTTTATCTATAATGAATGAAGATGATTAAGGACAAATGCTAAATATGTGCCCTTACAAATGATCAGTAACAAGGTCTCCAATTGCATTAATTTTGGTGGCTCATTGAGCTTAAATCTCTAATCCAAAGACTTTCGGAGACATTTTAGTGACTCCATGAATGTTCTAAAAAATGACTAAGCATTAAGATCATATTCATTAACAACCGACAGTGTTAAAATGATCTGGTGTCAATCATTATATTCATTACATACCTTAGCAAACAATGGCTTAGGTGTCCAGTAATTTTATCGTGTGTAGATTCTGCGAAGTAAATACCACCGACAAAAAAAATATATATAGGTCGACGAGGAATTAACGCACGATGAAATTACAGTAAACCCTTAGCTAAGCACTTGGTGTCAAAAGCTAATACTCCTCTCATTCATAAGCCAGTGGGACCGTTAAAGTAAATAAATTCGGAAGACAAATTTGATACAGGTAAAGGAAACTTCTTTGTTGATATCCGATTGTATGTTCGAACATGCCTTAAACGTTCCTTTCAATAACCTATTCAATGAGCACGAGAAAGTGCATTATCGACGTCTCATTTCGCTCATAATCCAACACATCTCAGCCTCCATTTGAAGAGATCCATGAGTCTTCTTTGACATGACCGAGGGAATATACAACACGTTATTGTTTCTCTGTCAACGTTTAGTAGAATAATGACTGCGTGTCCCAGGGGTACCAACATATTTCTCACTTTTTCTTATCGTCTTTCCGCGAGAGAATCGATACTAAATCAATATTATAGGCTAAGATACTCATATACTCAATTCCGCCTCGGATCATTCCTTGCACTTCTTAAAAATCCTTTATCACTGCCATCTAGTGGTTATATACGCATATATTCCTTTACACCAGAGCCTTTTAAGTAGAGTTACGTCGTAAGAACTGTCTTTGTAGCAGTTGACTCTAGTCAGGCTCAAAACATTCATAATTTATCGAGGGAGTTGTAAATAATAAACAGTCTTTTGAGATATTTTTTTCGAAGTAATTAAATCAATATAAACTTTTAAGATCTATTAAAAACACTACTATGCCTGCTTGTAGTGCTTTGGATTGTACAGATCACTCAGGAGCCGAGGAATTGATCGCTTTATTTCCCATGGAAGAATCCCCCAATAATGAAATTTTCTAGACATATGTTTTGTCATAGATTCCAATTTATTTATCCTAACAATAACATAGGAACAATAATCATTATTTTCATTCCATGCGTTGTTTTGAGCCCAAATGCTTTTTCACCAGGTGACGCTCATATCTATTGTCGTAACTCTTCTTATAGGACTCTGCTATACTCAATCAGAAAAGGGGGGAAAAGTAGTCAAGAATAATATCAAGCCCCTTCTCTCCCTCAATATTCTGATCACATTAAACTGATGATAATCACCTTGTTTGTTCCGGGGTATTTGGCAGGCTTTCCCACTTAAGCTAACCCCAAAGTACAACATCATATAAATTACCCATTATTTTCGAAAAAAGCCTGCTTTAAATGTGAACCAAATGAGTTGTTTGTGTTGTTCCCTGTGTTATTCCAATGAAATTAGCTTAAAGAGATCCTCGTTTTTCTACCACTTGGATAAATATCTACATCATTAGATCACATTCACATTAATGGAGCGTCCATAAAGCGGAGAAACAACCCCATTTTTGCGCATTTCTTCCATTGATGTTGTTGAAGAAGTGGGAAATGAGGCTCACTTTATATAGAATATATATTATGGGAGTTCTCCTCAAATACTACAGGAAACCATCATTGTTTTAGTAGTAATTTAGTTTTATTAGTATTAAATAAAATAATTTAAGAGGATATTCGCATTGACTTCTCATTTGTGTTTGAGGGAATAAGTATTGAAATTCTATTGGCTTCTATTTGTTTGACAGACAGATAATAATTTTATCGAAACATTGTTTTCTATGTCCTTTGATACATCAGTGATAATTATTGTCTGTGCCCATAATGATGGCACTTATAAGATTAAGGGAGGAAAAACGGTTAAATCCATGGGCTGGAAAAACCAATAAAATCATTTTTTTACATTTGGTAAAACTGTTTTCTCTCTTATTTTTTTGTTTGTCCGATAGTAAGAGTGATGATCCATTTATCGACAGAATAAACAAGAAACATTCTTTTATCCCAGAGGTTGAGCTGTTGCTTTATTTATTTACTAATAATATGTGATATTGCAAGAATCCATTCATAGGATTCGACAATGCAGGGAATACTTTAACAACCTGGAATAGGAACTTCCTCCTTTTTATGTCAACGTTTAACTACCTTCGTAAAAAAAAGGAAAAAGGAGGGAGTTCTTTCTATAATGAGCTCCCTCCTTTTTTTTACGAAGGTAGTTAAATTTCGACCTAAAAAGGAGAGAGCTCCTATTCCAGGTTGTTATAGTATTCCCTGGACAATGATATGGATGTAAGCCCATGAAAAAGAGACGATTTGTGTTTTAAGGACTAATTTATTCTCTCTGAATTGATGTACACTCTTCAACAGGAGCCGGTAGTGAAGTGGTACTTTATTCCATAATACCAACTGCTTCTATTATTTTCCTTCTCCTTTTCTTTCAACCAATCACGTTTCAAAAGCATCACCTTTTTCTTATCCCTCCTATACATTTAGCAGAAGAGAGGCGTGTATCCTTCCTACCGGTAAGTAAAATTGCCTAAAGACAAGTGTTATTCTATTTTAATTATCCTCTTCTTGGAAAATATGTATATATATATGTATCTGAAAAATCAAATTGTAAACTGCAATACTGCTTTTAAAGCATTAGAGCCGTAAAAATAAATATGTCTCATATATAATAAAGTATATTGTAATATAATACCAAGAATATATTTGCAGGTCATAACTCTTAAAAAAATCATTATTTGCTGTAATTATTGTTTCATTTAATAAATTAATTTTTGCATTTAAAATTAAGTATTGTCATTATTTTTTTTTTACATATAAGAGATTATTACATATAAGAGAAGTAATTATTGTTTGACATATTAAAACAAATGTATTTATGGTTCTACATTTAAAAAATGTATGCAAATTTTGAAATTCTGAAAATAGCACAAAAGGAATTGTATTTTTGATTTGTGTTGTTCTGGAACATAAATTCGCGTGATACAATTGAATATTTTTGTACAACGACGAATATAAAATAAATTAATTACAAAAATTAAAAGAAATATTTATATTTTGGGGGATAAATGGAATATCCGCCATTTTACATATGATGTTCAAATTCTTTATAATGAAGCGTCAACATGGAAATCTTTAAATGATATTATTAATGGGAACAACATAAAAATAGTTTGACTTGACCAAAGTATAAAATCATCACAGATTTCGTGTTGCTTTGCTCAATCGTTTACCAAATGCCGGGTCCTACTCTGGCTTGCGTAATTTGGTCCTAACTCACCCCATGAGTCCCTTCGAAGAACTTCGTCTAGGGAGAGCTTCCGTCCCATGTTATCAAAGGATAATTATGTTAATTGATATCTATTTTCATGCATGCTGGTATGTGCTCTAAAGTCCCTCTCCTCTTTAATATTTCTTTCTTCAATTAACTTGGAATGTTTACCGACAAAAAAAATAGAATATCCAAAAGTCTTCAGGGTCGGCCTTAGTTGGTGGTTAAATGATGTCCTATCTACGTGGGCTTCTTTAGTCAAGCTTTTGTGTCTACGTGTAGACAGTTGGACACAATGGGAGTTCACTTACTTTGACAAAGTTGATATCACATATTGTTGAGTTTTGCATAAGTTTGTCAAGTGGGGAGAATTTTCTCGAGTCTGACTGGTTAAAAAAGGAGAAGACAGAATAATAACAATAAAAGCAGAAGGCATCACTTTGACTGTTGTTTTGGAAATATCAATTCAGAGAGAAGAATATCGTCCTCTTCAGTAAAAATAATTCATTCACAACCCTTTCGTTTAAACCACTATATGCTAATTTTTAGGTATTGTCATCAAACATCGATGATTTATTTTTGTAATAATTATCAATGTTTAATACTTATGAATAGCATAAGTAACTAGAAGCACAGTGCAAACCTCCGCCGATCCCCACCAAATGAATCACTTGGTCTTTTTGTCATTTCCAACCCTCTACGCACTGTCCCTTTAACTCTACATACTGCTCCTTTATTGTTTACACTCTAGAGGTACATGTAAAGAAAAAGAAACTGACGTCATCAAGAGGAGAGCACAGCACAGCGACATCTATTGGTAGAGTAGGCTAACTTGAAATATTTATTAATATTTAGCTCATTTTGCATCTTAAAGAAGCACTCAGAGATGCCAAAATTTAATCACTTGTTCCTTTTGGCATTTTCAACAACTCCACAAAGTTGCATCCGAATCCGTAACGCACTTTTTGAGTTATCCTGCTGACAAAAACAACCAACCAACAAACCAACGCCAGTGAAAACAATACCTCCTTCGGCCGAGGTAAAAATTGTTACATTTGTCATCAGCTCATAGAAGATGTTACTTTCTTCATATAAAGGATTTGTCCTTTTCCTATCATTAAGAGATGGTGACAACATGAAATAGGTTATGACGTCATAAAGATTTTTTTCTTTTTTAAGGACCGACAAAAAAGGACTAGGTCGGACCGGACTGCAGTTCTCGGTCCTAGATAAGGACCGACACACCACTAGTTAACACTCCTTAGAGCTCTAATTTTGCTTTAAGACCTTTCTTTACCCTCTTCCGAAAGGGAAAATAGATTTGTAGGTGAATAAGTTTGACTAATTTAACTAATATATTGAACTATAATTCTATAAAGTGAATAAGTTGTTAAAAAATAATTCACTTTTTTAACCTACTTTCTCTATCGGTTAAACGAAAAAAATAATATAAGCTATCATTCGTTTTGCTCTGTACACTCTTGCTGATTATCTTATTGTAGACTTCAATTTGTTTTTGTTGTTTTATAATATTTGCAAGTGCTTACTTATTTTCTGTAATATCTTAAGAGCGCACCTTCTTATTTTTATTTTCTTATTAATTATTATCTCAATTAATTATACTTATATATAATTCAATTAATATCTGACTATACTAAAATTTATCCATGTAGGTATAAGAAAGTTTTTGCGAAAACGTTTTGAAATTCAATAACAATCCTCGTTCCAAATATTTTCCCGCTAAGTCGATACATATTTTTAGAACGATATATGAGATTCTCCATTTTACGGCCTTTTGAACCAATTTGATAAGCTTGCATAAATTTTTACTAGAAACTAATGTTATCCAAATGACCCACCACTGACTATAAAGTTTGATCATTTCCTTTGGATTATAGCAGCAGCCCTAACCCTTGTTACTTCCTTTTTAATCTCATAGTTACGCTCCATGATCTAATTGGTCAAAGGCATTCCACGATCTATTGAATGCATGTTCGTTAAGCAAGAAATTGTGAGTCCTGCTATTTTGGTTGTTGTATGATTTATGTTCTATGATCTATGTATCTGTTGTATAGCTCATAAAGATGAAGTCGTTCTTATTTATTACATAGTTGTTGTTTCTTCTTATTTCCATGCAGTCCATAAGAAGCCATGCATCGTGTCAGATAAGACTCCACTAAAAAGATTTCATTTTTATTGTTTTAAATGCCCAACAGTCCCTGGATAAATAATGATATAGGTAACAACACTATAAGCATAGCTTAAATCTCTGTGATCCACATCTTTGAATAAAGAAGTGCTTACATATATTGTGGTAATTTAGCTATTTATATATATATATACATTTATATATATATATATATTAGATGTATAATTCGTTTCATCTCATGACAAACTAGAGGCAAATATACACTCAGAGAGTGCAAACCTCCGCCGTCACGGGGTCCTTATGAGCCTTCCTAGGCGGATTTTTCACGACTGGGAAATTCCGAGAGGAAGACGGAGCGGCACCCGATTTCACAGCACAGCGACATCTATTGGCAGAGAAGGCTAACTTGAAATATTTATTATATTTAGCTCATTTTGCATCTTAAAAATGCACTCAGAGATGCCAAAATTTAATCACTTGTTCCTTTTGGCATTTCCAACAACTCCACAAAGTTTCATCCGAATCCGTTCCGTACTTTTTGAGTTATCCTGCTGACAAACAACCAAACAAACAAACAACAACCAACGCCAGTGAAAACAATACCTCCTTCGGCGGAGGTAATTACATGGAGGATTCTTTGACTTAGTATAATAACAAGGATTGTACATAATTGTTGCATTTCTTTTCCACTTGCATGTATAATCCTAGTGTTATGACATTATTATTTACACAATAATATCTCATTTCAACAAGCTCTTTCTCAATATTCTATAGTTGGGAATTATCCGTGAGTGAATCTCAAACCTGAATGGAATCCCAGAACCCTGATGACAATCAAGACAATAATAAAAAACATACAAATCAAGGAAATATTTTTTGTGGCCATACAAATAAATCTATATTTTAATATTTTATATTTTTTTCGTAAAAAAAATCCACTTGATAAATAGACATTTTTGACGTTAAACTATCAATTTTAAAACTTGAAGGAGGCAGTTGGACGTGAAGGGAAGAAAAGAAAGAAAAAAAGAATAAATATAATACTGGAAATTATACAATAGCTTCATGATTTGATTCGGATCATAAATTTTCCTCATTACTGATGTGGTGTTCATTAAGAATGCTTCGGCATTTTTTCTTTATTATAAAAGAGTTCAAACACTTAAACATGTGACTTATTATCATCTAAGTATATGTTAAGAGGTATCGAATAAAGAAACGAAGTCAATGCTGTCAAAAATGTCAAATATATAGTAATTCACTTAAATCCAATAAAAAAATGCTAAAATCGATATTTAATAACGGAAAAGGGAAAGGTCGACATAGAAAAGTAAATTAAATAAAGTCTGAAAAAATGCTTCAAATGAGTACTTTTAAAATAACATAAGCCTCTAATGGCTCCTTTTAACCTAAATTATTTATATTTTGGGTATGTTATTTATGCTCTGAGTCCTTTTATACCATTACATGTCATTCAATTGTATAAATTGATGTCTTAAGATCGATTCATGTAAACATTATTCCTTTGCAACTTTTTATACCCTTCATACTTGAGTCTATATTTTAATGTTGATAGATCCAAATCGTCACACACACACACATTTATATATATATATATATATATACGACTTAATATAACAGTCAATGATTTAATAGCTCTTAGTTTCAAAGCAATTTGTTTTTATATTTAGGAAGTACAACGAAAATATATATATATATATATATATATATATATATATATATATATATATATATCTAATAACAAAATAAATATAACAGTCATGATTTAATAGCTTTTAGTTTCTAAGTAATTTTTTTTAATATTTGGGAAGTACAACGAAAAAATGGACTCTAATACTTACGTTGAAGAAATTACGGGCCGACAGACCATATATGTATATATCAATGCACAGGGTGCCCTAGACAAAATGCAATTGCCTTAAAGTCTGACCTAGTCTGACTTTATTGCTTTTTAATACAATCCATTCGCCAATGCCTTGACATTATTACCTCTATCATTGTTAAATATGAACCATGTTTAATTTATTGTTTAAAAAGCAAAACTCTGAAAGACTCTTCATCAATATCATCTGTCAATAATTCAATAATAATGATAGAACTTTGATGTCTGCACAATAAATATTGATATATAAAATGAAAACCTGGACATCTATTTTGGAGCTTGTAATCGTTTTGTTTTATTTTTGTATCATTATTATTGAGACAGTTATTCGTTTTTTCATATAAGAACTTGGCCTCGAATATCAAGAAGGAATCACAACTACATAAAAATATATTTTTCATTCTTGAACTCGGCTTTTTATTATAAGTAATAAAACAAAACTAGAGGCATATATACACTCAGAGAGTGCAAACCTCCGCCGTCACGGGGTCCTTATGAGCCTTCCGAGGCGGATTTTTTACGACTGGGGCGGCGTAGAGGGACAGGGGAGGGTTCCCTTCGACGGAAATTCCGAGAGGAAGACGCTCCCGGCACCCGATTTATCAGCACAGCGACATCTATTGGCAGAGTAGGCCAACTTGAAATATTTATTAGTATTTAGCTCATTTTGCATCTTAATTCTGCACTCAGAGATGCCAAAATTTAATCACTTGTTTCTTTTGGCATTTCCAACAACTCCACAAAGTTTCATCCGAATCCGTTCCGTACTTTTTGAGTTATCCTGCTGACAAACAAACCAACCAACAAACCAACGCCAGTGAAAACAATACCTTCGGCGGAGGTAACAATTATTATTAATATACACTACTACTTGATTAATAAACCATAGCTCTATATGTAATGATGGTTGCCTATAGCGAGTGTAAATAAATAATATTGTAAATAAAATTTAAAGTATCAACTACCCAATAGCTCATGTACGTAGAAAAGATTATAAATCGTCTAAAACAGCCCCATTAGTAGAAATCAATTTATTATTTATACGAAAAATTAAGCTGTGAACGATCATTTTTTTATTATACCCTCTACGCACTGTCCCTTTAACTCTACATACTGCTCCTTTATTGTTTACACTCTAGAGGTACATGTAAAGAAAAGAAACTGACGTCATCAAGAGGAGAGCACAGCACAGCGACATCTATTGGTAGAGTAGGCTAACTGAAATATTTATTAGTATTTAGCTCATTTTGCATCTTAAAGAAGCACTCAGAGATGCCAAAATTTAATCACTTGTTCCTTTTGGCATTTCCAACAACTCCACAAAGTTTCATCCGAATCCGTTCCGTACTTTTTGAGTTATCCTGCTGACAAACAAACCAACCAACAAACTAACAAACCAACGCCAGTGAAAACAATACCTCCTTCGGCTGAGGTAATAAAGTTATAGCAAGGTAATACTAATACGAAAAAATATTTAAATATGCATTGTAACTTCGTATTTAAGTACACAATTAGTACACACATTATAATATTATAGATAAAATCTTTGCTGATACTTATGCAAAAAATATCTTTGTTTAATGTTTACAACATAGTCTAACTGCATTTAAAACTATATATTGTCTTTAAAAAAGTTCTTCTAATTCTTATGATTGTAATAGCGTGCTCTATTATAGTTTTGGTGATTCTACGAAGTTCTGAAGGGAAAAGTCGATCCGTATTGGAGGCACTTCGTTTTGAAGTAGGAATATAATGCATACTAATATTTTGAGGACACATGTTATATCCCTTTTAAAATATTAATATAATTTGGAACGATTTATGAGGTTAAATTAAGGTCATTATAGAATGAATTTTATCCATATGCAGTAATGAGTATGGATTATAATATATATATATATATATATATTTGTATGTTTATATATATATATCATAGTTTTTGGTGAGTCTAATAAGTTCTGAAGGGAAAAAAGTCGATCCTTATTGTAGGGATTTCGTTTTGAATTAGCTTGAGGAGCTTTTTTAAAATATTATATATAATTTTGAACGATTTATGAGGTCAAATTAAGGTAATTATTTATATATATATAGTAATATTGAGGATATATATATATATATATATATATATATATCCTCCAAAATAGTCATTCATTGTGGGAATAAGATCACTTTTATTTTAAAGTGATCAATAACTCTAGAATATATCAAGTTTTATCTTTTATTTGGCAGAAATAGAAAAGGGGGGGAAAATGTCAAAGAAATGAGACCCACTGAGTTTTGAAGGAGGAACCTTTGTGGTCAAGACTCTTAAGAGACTTAAGGTACACACTCCTTAGGAATTAAGGATCAATCGGATCATACAAATCTCCTCTCCTCAGACCTTTGAATATGTATATTTGATGGTTAAAAAATTAGTCTTCGATATAGAGATAAAGAAATAATAGTTTAAAGATGTATATCAAACTAAATGCTTTAACATTTTTAAATTATTTCCATAAGTTTGAAAGTTTTAGGAAGTCAAATTAAGATACAAATTGAATGTATTTTATTTATCGATGAATAACGCAAAAATATGTCAATTTTCTCTGATTGTGTTTGTTTATTACATTCAATTTTGACAATTTTTCCTAATAATTCTACATTTTTACCATAATATAAATATATATATATAAATGGCTTTAATAAAATATAAGGGTTGTGCATATTTCTTAAACTAATATGCGAGTTGTTATTTCTCTTTTCAAGCAAACACATTACGGAATACAAAAAAAACCTTACATATTTATTTAAAGTATTTTAAAATATCTACAAAGATAATATTAATAATAAAGAACTGCCCACATATTTGGTAGGCACCTTTGCATGACTGTAGTCGATTATAAGTTAAATATACATACATTTCTATGTATACATTCCTAAGAGCCCGAATTGAAAAACTTATTCTCCTTATAACTTCTGAAGAAGGAGGCCTGTCTTCTACATTGTGTTTTGTCATGAGGGAACGACATTTTGAAGCCTTTGCCATAAACCTTGATTTCATCATATGATTACTGCACTTATAACAAAGGCCTGGTTCCCATTTATTATCCTGTTGTTTTTTTCACGATTTGAAATTACAATTATTCCAATTTTTAAAAATATTTATGCTTCGATGAGTTGCATCTATTAATTATATAAAATTAAAATTAACAATACGTGTCATTGACAACAAATCGAATTTTCCAACCAGCTTCCTTATTATATATAAAGTCTGTTTGTTTGTATTTAATGTGTGATCTTTCATTAAAATGCTCAAAAAGACAGTCATTTAGCTCTATTATGCTCAATGAGACTGTTATTTAGGTCTATAATGTTCAATAAGACAGTAATGTTGCTCTATAATGCTTAATAAGACAGTAATTTGACTCCATTATGCTTACTGAGACAGCAATTTAGCCTTATAATGTTAAATGATATTTAAAATCATAACTATGTATAATGTATATTTATTTTTATCAGTTTTTTAGATAATTAAATAATACATTTTATAAACAAATATAATGTACTAAATTGTAAATATATTTTAGTGTATGTTTTGAGTAATAAAAAATATTTATGTTCTATATGAATATTTAAAAAAAATTATATCATAACGACATTATTTCCATTGGCTGAAATTGTTCCATTTTTGTAACAAAAAATATATTTTATTTGTTAGCTTTGTATATTTAGCTTGCATTGTATAACTTATATCTGATCCACATTTGTAACTTTTGTATTTTGTGATAAATCACAAATAGTGGTGTAAAGTAATTAAGTTATTTTTCTTGTTTCTTCAGCATTTTTTTTTCATGCAATGCAATGAAGAACTGAAAATTTATTGATTAATTTATAATGCCAATTTTTTTTAAAGAGACTTTATTGTTTAGGGTAGTTACAGATACTATTAAATATAAATAAAAGTTATAGTTTAAACTATAACCAATGCCAATTTAGTTTTAAAAGGAGAAAATCAACATTTTGTCAAAACAAACTAAAGTATGCAGTTCTTTGAATAATTTGACTTTTTTCTTTTTCACAGCGATTTCAATTCGTACCTGCAAAATCAAGCTAGCAGTTATCTCGTATTATTTAAGTTTATTGTATAAAAATGAGTCTGACGAAGTATATTTCCTACTAATTAAATAAACGTAGTTTTATGTAAAAATCTTTTCGTACTCTCTAAAAAGTTATCTACAACTTTCCTTCTATAATTTTATTTTTGAAAAATTCTTCCATGAAAAAATGTACAAAGATACATGCCGTCATGTAAAAAAGTATTTATTCGTCGATTTTTTTTTGGTTCATGAAATCAGTCGATTTACGTTGGTCATAGATACTCGAGTTTGTCGATTCATGAAATCTCATGTTTATCGAACGTAAATTTCTGATCATTGTACAAGATTCAATATACGATGCTGATTTTTGTTTTTTTTTTGCTCATTTGTTTCCCGGTAGCTCCTGTATCCTTGTCGATATTTAAAAAAACATGTATCATTACTGAAATGAGGTTGCTCAGTATTTATCTTCCCTCTTGGGAGGTGAACCTCAACTCCCTCAGCATGAGACAGTCGAGCACACTTACACTGAGCTAACGGTTTCCCGATTCTTGAATATAATTTTACTTGTGTGTTTAGGGAAAACATCAAATCATGTTATGCTTCTCTAGAGGTGCATCAGTCTTACGAGCCATCTTTCTATTTTTAGATAAGGAGAAGATGAATACTGAGCTGTGAAAGGCAGCCATTTTGGCTAGTCTCCACTCTTCTTTTCTTCTTGAAGATGTGTAGGTACGGAGCATTGCAAAATCTGCGTTTTCAGAGGAGCCAAACTCCTTAGAGAACATATTGTATTTTCCCTCTTCAATTATTTGTATTTAAAACAATTATATATGTTCAAAAAGTCTTGCAAAGTCTGTCCTTTTCACATCCGCTTTGTTTTTGTCCCTTGTCAAGCTCTCAAGAGCAAAGATCCCGCCTTTTTTTTCCTCGCAAAGTTTTTCAAGAAATAAATATATATTTCGGGAAAGCACATATATTTTTTTGGTTTTTTAATCTTTTGCACTCAACAAATTTTTAATTACATGTCTATTCTCCCTTTTTTCCTCTGACTTCATTCATTCAGTCATTAAGAGACTGATTTATGATTCCGCATTTCTTAAAAGGTATCACTTCACGCAGCCTTGTCTCTCCCAGAGAGAGAGACTTTGCCAAATGATGATGCCTCACAAAGGCATGCCACACTCTGGGTTTCTTCTTCTTCTTTAAAACCAGAAGGCAAGATGAATGAAAAAAAGAAAGAGGATGGAAACCTTATTGTTAAGCACTTCGTACTAATTAACAACTACAAGATTATTTGGATTCCAAATGGAGAAGAGAGATATTTGAATATTTATATATTTTTTTGAAATCTTCATTACTATTGTTTTTCTTCTTACTCCAATATTGGCCAAGGCAATGGGGGGAAAAGAAAAAAAATATGAATATTAATTGGTATGTTATAGTACTTACTGATTGTGGTTATGCTTGGAATTTTGCGCCCTTCATTAAGGAGCTTTACATAAATTACTGATCTGTACATGAATATTTATGCAGGCAAAAATAATAATATCTTTGAAAGAAATACAGGAGTACAGATGCTATATATATAATATAAATAAATAAATATTATATATATATATATATATACATATATAATTTATATATATATACTATATATAATATATTAATATATATATATATACATATAATATATATATATTATCTATAAACATATATAGATATGCAGGGGCGGTGGCCCCGGGAGTACTGGGACATTCACGGTGGGCCGCTGGCCTCAAGAAACATAAACGGCCGTTGACAGCCTCCAATGGCATATTGGTGCCTGTATAGGCCGGCGAGGGCAATATTGTCCCGGTGGATAAATTCTTCCCACTCTTCCAGTATATATAATATATATATATATATATATATTATATACATATGTATATAAATATTACATATCCACACACATATATATATGTATATATAGTATATATATATATATATATAGCAAAATCAATAAAAGGTATAGAACTGCACATACAATTTGTATTTTTATTTTGCTGTTCATTTATCATTGTATATTTTTATTAGTAGCTTGACGCTAGCGTTGAATGCTAGAATATATTGTAGACCAATACTTTAGAAATCTGTTGCCATAAAAAGGTTTTTTTTCTAATTTCGATCATTGCATATTTCTTTTCATATGAATTTAAATGATTATGATATCAAATGATTTCTGACATCATCAATAGTACTTCTTTAAACATAATACAAATTTATTAGTGCAACGCAACGACCTCATTGGTTGAATTACCAGCTTTAATCATCTTTCTCTACTCCTCAAGATTGGTTATATTTGTTATATTTATATACTTATCACAAACACTCTGATTAACATTCAAGGAATAATAAATAAAATGAACACTAAGGCGTAAAAAGAGAAGATTAAACGCAGATAGACATCTAATTTGATGAGAAATAGTTTAATTAAAGGAACAAGATTGAACTTGATCCCTTCACTTCTAAAGTATATCTTTATTTCATTACCAATGAAGTTTTGCAAATGCCAATTTTATAACTAAATCATTTAGGCATTGCAAAAAACAATCAAGTTTAAGCATTCGGAGCTTTATTTTGAGGTAAACATCTCTATTCACGGTTTAGATATACAAATACACTCCTGATGGACACAATTGATTTCCCCCCTAGATCCTAGTAGATCTATATCTAAATATACCAACATACCTATTTCTAATGTAGGCATCTTTTTAGATCTTTTTTTCTTCTTTTCTTCATAGTTATATTAGTGATGGAATGAGGTTTGGCAAGATTGTTTTTTTGAGGCTATATTAACGAGGCAGTGTTTTTATGTATGTATTTATCTATTCGCTCTTTTTTCTTTCTGATGAACATGACTGTCTCCTTCGAAAAGATGATTTTTGAAGGATGATTTGTACGGGTATATAGGTTAAAATAGATCTTTGGTTTGTTGGTCAGGGATATCATCCTTATACAATGCCTTGAGTATACATGAATGTTGAAATCGTTCAAAAATATACTGCCATAACCATGAGCAACTTATCATACTATTTCTAATAGTGTTTTTAGTTTTACCATTTACATACAAAAATAAGGCATATAATTGGTTATTGTTATTAAAACCCTAATAAATATATAATCATTTCTTATGAATAACATAATGGATTATCAATTTTTTGAAAATATGTTTTATTTATTCCCTATAAACCCTTATCAGACCACAACTCGATTGAATATCAGTCTGAAGAGGTCTACTCGAGATCAAATGAAATCATTTTCCTTATGGCAGCCCTCGTCCTTAGAAGAAAATATACATTATATCTTAGAATAAGGACGCTACAAGGAAATTTTATTACTATTCCAGAGCTCCAAAATAATTTCATAGCAGGGTCATGTACCAGCTTCATAATTTCAAAAACCAAATGAAAAGTTTGCTTGATTAAAAACTGCTGGATTTTAATTTTTCCGTACTTTTTGCCAATTAATAGTCCAAAGACTACTACAAATCTATCGAAATACTGTGTTGCATCCTATATAAATCATTTGGCAATAATGCAATTTATGTTATGATAAAGGTTCTCCGACCTATGTCAATTGTGGGCGAAGCTCTCAATCCTTGCAAGAAATATTCTCTTTTGATTATATGACCAATCATCTTACTCCCTACATGTTTTGCCAACCGTTGACGTTACAGTAATGCATTCTAAATGAGTTTAAGCATGATTTTCTACATGTAAGAAAATAAATAATACTATTATGGTATTACACAATAGACAATATGAAAAAAAATAATTTTATGGATTGCGTAGCTCAGTGCGTTAAGGCATGTTCAAATCTCAATGTTGGGGGCGCAGGTTCGAATCCCGAGAGGGGAAGGTCAATTTTGCCAACCTCATTAATAATATCCTAGATTTGATAGACTAATTGTAATGCTTATTTTATATCAGTAGGATGCAATTCTATCGAACCAAATAGGCAAAAAAATGTCAAAACTATATATCCACAAAATCAAAAAGAAAACTTGTCAATAAAAAGTATTTTCAAAAGTATTGTATACATAGTACATATAGCCGCTTATTATTATGTACATATGTAGTTATTGAACATTCGTAGGCGTCCTCCCATGATATAAAAATGGTATCAATGGTTCATTATCGAGTTCTAACTGGGCTCTTATATATCTTCTAAAGTGCTTCTTGAGCCTTAGATCCCCTTCAGATCATAAGGCCATACCTCTTGAGAGTTGTCGGCAACGCGATACAATCAATTCTTCTGCCCACATTGCTATTATTATTATTATAATACTCATGATTATTATTATTATTGGTTTATTCATTGAGTTCGTGTCGTGATACTTACTCTTCCTCGCTCTGGCATGTACCTCAATGAGACTTAGAAACCCCTTCTTCTTATCCTTCTCCCTTTCAAAATGAGGAGCAACTCATATTTCAAGTCACTTAATCTGATTTGAGTGTTTTGTTATTAGTCGGATAGGAAAGAAGACAATACTTAAAATATACAATCTACTTCTAATACATGTATGTAGCTATGTTTATCGCATAGAGAACATGACCACATTCGTCTTGGGGAAACACAAAACTATGATATAAAAGGTAGATTATTGAGCAACAACAACTCACTCAGGGATCCTTCATCTATTACATCAGCTGTGATATTATCAATGTCAAATATTACTCGCTATTAGCTTACCTATCTATATGTATATATATATATATATATAGAGAGAGAGACAACACTTTGGCTACAAATTGTGGTAAATTATTTGAATGTATAGAATTTAAAATTCAAAACAAATGAATGAT
>CP045896.1:10318684-10395929 GCA_013387185.1 Caligus rogercresseyi
AGTATAAATTAGTCTACCGAACATAGGATCTTATCAACGAGGTAATCAAAATGACCTTCCCCTCTCGGGCTTCGAACCTGCGCCCCCAACATTGAGAGTTGGACACGCCTTAACGCTCACGGCTATCGCACCACTTATCAAGGGATTGTTAGTGACTTACTCCTATTATTGTTTTTTTGTTGCTAAAACTATCTATATAGAATTTGTATAGTTATATTAAGTTCTTAAATATAGACTGAGAGATATGCAATTTTTTTTTCATACTTATTACTTTTTTTTTTTTGAATTTATTACATTATGGTATCATTAGTTGATGTACTCTTTCCTCAAAAAAGTACCAATGAAACTCTATATGTGTCTTAGATTTGCTATTTTGTGATCAACTGAGGAATCGATAATGTGAAATCTCCTAGCCTTAAATGTAGTACCAAACAGACCGTTTTTATGCTAGAATAAATCTATGCAGGGAACTTCATGCTGCTATGATACATACAGCAATTATTGTTGTGATTTAATATGGATCTGCATCCACATTGTTTACAACCGGCACCTCGAAAATCTCCTAAGATTTGGTGCTAAATGATGATTAATTTCTTGGATAATATAGATTGTGTTTCTTTCTTACAACAAAGTTTGGTTTTATCTTTATCATGATGTTTCATTGTAATGAAGAATACATTTCTTTTAGAGACTTTGCTTTTTAGCCTAGTTATTCCCAGAAGGCTGAACAATGTCCATAGGTTTTTTTTTTCATCATCCAATAGCCCATCGTACTTATTGTATTTTTTAATTAGTTATAAAACTTTTTAAAATTTGCCTCGCCATACAGCTCAGCAATTTTAACTATGATGCTTATTTAGTATTTTATTATGAATTCTCATCGTTTTACTATATACCTGTTTTTTTGTAATTATGTGAACAGTTTATAATTTAAAAAATAAACTAAAACATATAATAAGATAAAAACTCCTCTAAACAGTTTTGTAAAACAAACATAAATGAGTATTATAATTAATCCTTATTATAAGAATTTAATATTTTAATCAGTATTGTCCCAAAAACCCGACATATCTTCTTAAAAAACATCTGAGCTGATTTTTGAAATGCGTTGATCCAGTGGTACGAATCGTACAACATTTCCAGCCCATTTCCATGCATCAACGTTGTGCTCGGTATTCTTATTTGTAGGTAAAGTACTTTTTTAATTACGTCTCGGGCAATTTCTGTTTAGTTATTATAATCTTTGATTCTGTAGCGCGATAGTCAAGCATAATTTTCTGTTACAGATCAAAATATTCATTGGGTTGCCCATTTGAGATTTAATGAGTCTCATAGATGTTAAAAATACTATCCAATAATTAATCTGTGTTTCAATTACAAATAACTTCTTTAGCAATTCAGCTTGATATTTTATTATAAACAATTTATCTTCTAAAAATTATTTTCATTACGGTCCTGTAAAGTTTATGTTAGAGAGCTATTAATTTAATTTTCGGTGTAAGATTCATAATATTCTCCTTGTGAAAAAAAAACATCCCATAACAGATTTGTGTTAATTGTTTAAATTAGTTCTTGAGCCATTAAGATTGATATTTTAATTCAAAATAAGTTATGTTCTTTAAAATGCTGTAGCACAGCATGCCAATCATGATTTTTGGTTACAGATCAAAGTATTTAATTTAGTTACCTGTGTAAGATTCAGAATATTTAATAGTTTTGGAAACTATCAAATAACAGATTATGTGTTCATTAATGAAATCACTTTTCGAGTAATCAGGGTTATATTTTTAACACAATACGTTTTTTTCCTTTCAAATAAAATTGAAGAAGAGAAAAATGTCACTGTCTTCTGATAACAAACAACAACGACTTTTTATTTAAAAATAGTGATTATCATGCCTCTCACAGTGCGGTTGTGCACTTCAAGAAACATTCAAGAGTGCTGGTGGTGGTGGTGCTTCACCAATATAATAATCTCATTAAATTCTCCATATCAGGAACAAACGTGATGAACAACGCTTATTTATTATTATTTGTATTTATTTTGCAATAAATATACCATCTTTATTGTGCGTTTCCTCAATTGTTTTTTTTCTTTCAAAAGGATATCAAGTCTGGTGGATTCCTACATTTAGTTGTGAAAACAAAATATATATTTTTGTAATTGTGTTCAATCTCTCCCCAATTTTTTCTTTTCTCCCCGTCGTCGTAAAGAAGAAGGTCTTCTTCGTACACCTCTATATATTAAAGTAAGATAGAGAGTCAACTCCTCACCGTCCGAGACCTTTTTCCCTCATAGCTCCCTCAGTCCGAGGCCCTAGAGACTCAAAAAGAGGTTTCTATGAATAGCCCGGAGAATAGAGGACATTTCGTATGAGTAAGCTTTGTTTCTTCGATGACGGAATATGGGGTTTCGGCAATAGTTATATCCAGGTGTGTGTGGTGTGTATGTAAGAGGGTATCATTTTTTCTCTTCTCACTCTTAACGAAACTCACATATTTTTTCTCTCATTTTTTTTTTGACAAAAGGGGGGGGGGGGGGGATTCTCTTTTCTCTTTTTATATAACTTATCTTCTTCACAGACATCCCGCTGGTGGCTGCCCATCGTTTTTTATAACATGATAACAACAACAACTACTACAAAGAGTCGGAGAAAAAACATCACCTACAGAGGAACTTTGAACTTTATTGATGCTAAAAGAATGAAGTGATAGAAAATGGAATTGTATATATATTATAGCAAGGATTGGTTCATGGAAGTGTCCCTTGGCAATATGAATTGTGACCAGCGAGGAATAAAAAGGGGCCTATAAGATATAGTTCATTATAAGACTATAATATATATTATAGTGTATGGAGAATTTTTAACTTTTCGACCAAGTCATTTTTTTGTTACACCCGATCAAAAAACATGTGATTAGCGGATTTCAAAACACATTTGGCATGGTGAGGCTGATCAGGAGTTATGACCTACTACAAAACCTATATATATATATATAATATTAGCACTAGTAATAATTTAAAGTACCAAAAATTAAGTGCACACAAATTAATAAGACCAGCAGTCAGTTTGATAGACTTTTGACGTGTTGAATTAATCGTGAAGCTTAAAATACACATACAAAGAAAAACATGTCAATTAAAGATGTACTTATATTGAAAACTTGAAGAATGCGCTTTCTAGAATTTTAAGTACTTGTTAGTGTTAAAGTAAGCACCAACAGTGAGTAAGGGAGCTCGATAGCCGTGCGTGCTAAGCGTGTTCAACTCTCAATGAGGCAGGTTCGAATCCCGAGAGGATGGTCATTTTTGGTCTACCTCATTGATAAGATCCTAGGTTCGATAGACTATTTTAATGCTTTTATGCTTTTTATATCCTGTCATGCAATTCTATCGAACCAAATATGCAAAAAAATAAAAAATAAAGGGATTGCACTAGCCGTGTGCGTTAAGGCATGTTGTTCAACTCTAAATGTTGAGGGATCAGGTCGAATACTTCCGATAGGGGATGGTCATTTTTGGACTACCTCATTGATAGATCCAAGGTTCGAATGACTAATTTACACGCTAGTATGCTTATTTATCCAGTCAGATATTGCATTCTATAAACCATGTAGGCACAATTCTTTTAAAGCACCAATAGAACATAATGTATCGGAATAAGTAACATCCATCTCCCCATCAGTTGAAGTTCAATCCCGATCACGGGCATATATATAGGCTTTAAGCTGGAGATGGTTCCTTGTAGAATTTTATTGCGTATTAACTATTAAGTTAATTTTAATAAGTGCCTTTTTTAGTTGTTTTGTTACGTGAAAAGTTCCTTTATTTTTGGACCAATTCAAATATGGATGGACGGAATATATTATAATATAAGGGAGTGTATAAACGTGTACGTTAAGGCGTGTTCAACTCTTGATGTTGGGCGCAGATTCGAATCCCGTGAGGGGATGGTAATTTTAGGTCTACCTTATTGATAAGATCCTAGCTCGATAGCCCAATTTATGCTTATTTATATCCATTCGATGCTGCAATTCTATCGAACCAATAGGCAAAAAAATATTATAATATATATTTCATAAGGTAATAATCAGGGTATGATTGAATCAAATGGTTTTAACTCTCGATATATACATATGGACTTAGCAACTTCACAATTAAAGTTATGTTCATGTAAGGAAAAAACAACACCCCCCACCTATCTAAAACTTATACAAGTCTTATGTGTTATGATAGTCTATTCTATTGAGCATTTTGATTCTGAGAGCCATAGATAAAGGTTCCTTGATGACTTGTCAATTTTTTTGCAAACTCTATATTTTTGAATTTTTTTTTATATATCTTAATATGCAATAAAGGACAAAATAGCTAAATGGAATTCAAATTGTTGGGCGTATGAAGTACACGAAAAGGAATGCATTTATTTACACCCTATTTAACCATTATCTGTTTGGGTTGACAAAAATTAGTAACATTATCTTCAGTTCTCACGTGCATTTCAATATGTCGTTTTGCAAGCTTAAGTATTTATAATAATGCTCTTATAGATGCTGGGAGTATTAAGGATGTACTGGAAACCTTGTCAAATACTCCAGCTGGAAAAATGCCTTGAAATACCTATACAAAATTCGTAGAATTCTATAAATTCTACAAAATAAGCATTATATATTCATCTTGACGAGTTCTTTTATTGATTATTTTTACCATTACTATGATTATGATTTTTTTGTCAGTTAAATTAATTATATTTGCTTTTTTTTAAATAAAATACTTATTTATCAAAGTTATATATATAACATAAGCTTAAAATACAATCTTTTTTAAAAGCACAACATAAATTCCTATCATGTGTAACTTTTATGGATGGAATAGAAAAAAGCACAAAACCATAAAAATCAATGCTACTACCGGGTGTTGAAGTGAACTTTTACACTTAACAAGTAATTTATTGAGATCTAGTACAGCAGCAAGAAGAATTACGTGAGAACCAATTTTACAGTAGAAAGAACATAGGTATATTTTAAATCTTTTTATTCGATTGCCCGCCGTTGGCGGCCACGATGGCCATCAGGCGCTTCCTGAAAGCCTGGCAGACCTTGACACGAAGTCCTCGTACATGCCAGCCCACTCTTGGTTGACGGCGGCTTTCAGGGCGTCGATGTGCGGTGGCGAAGCTTGCAGGCCTTGGACTCAATGTACGGCCTAAGGCGTAGTCCAAGGGGTTGGTGTCGAAGCTCTAAGGGGGCCACAAGTCCTTGGCCCAGAAGTTCATCTCCTTCCCCAGGAACGCTTGCGTGGCCCTCACCGTACGGGCGGGCGCTCCATCCTGCTGGAGCACCACATTCCCACCGGAAGTTCTCCCAGACCCAGGGGATGAACTTGATGTCGATGTAGTCGGCCGCGGTAAGCCTGTAGCTGGTCAGGAACCAGATGAGATCCATGGCCTTCCCGTTCGAGGCCACAAAGCCCAAGGACATCACGTTGGCTGGATGCTTGTGGTGGTGAGGGTCGACGTTCCCGAAGCTCAGGTAACGGTCATTGCGCCTGTTTTGCACCGGATCCACGGTCCACGTCTTCCAGAAGCGCATGACCCGAATTCGGACATCACGTTATAGAAACATTTTCTTCGGAGTCGTTTGACCGATTTTTATTTACTTTTTTTTGTTTGAAAGATGATGAGTAATTTTTTTTTCGTATTTTTTTTGGAAAGAAGCTGAGAAGATCACGAAACCTAGCATTTAACTAAATACGAGTGTAAAAGTTTCACTTGTACACCCGGTATATGATCCTATGAAACCACACATCTTTTAAATGTAAGAGACTTTCAACTTTTTTTTAATATCTGAGAGAGGTTAATGCAGTTTCAAATCAACATAATTCTGTGACAGTAAGAATATGTAAACCTGGATACCGTGTAAACATTTAAAATAATTGGTCCTAAAGCCTACATATTTGTAGATATACTTTATGTAGAGTTCAGTTCCCTTGCAAATGAACCCTCCGGTTTCACCAGCCATGCTTATGTCGGCTGGGGCTTCAAACCAAGCGTGCTTGATCCCTCTTTACGTCACAATTATGCCTATTGTCATTAGATATTAAACTCCAATGAAACGTGGGGTGTCAAGTCATATCATGTTGGAGTTTAAACTCAGTGTCATTTTGTCCTAGAGTTTCTCGTGCCACAATTATGGCATATATGGGTTTCAAACCTATCGCCAATGGATCCCATGTCACGGTATCCCTAGATACGTGTTCAAACTCTATTAATTTATAAAAGATAGTATGGTATGGTTATTTTTATATCACTTATAAAAGTGTTTTATTTTTATAAATAATTCATAAAAGAATTTATTGTAGGGTTGTTATTTTCATTGTTTCCCATAATCCTTGGTTAATAGTTTCTTAGTAATGACTGTTATACCATAATTTCATTTGTTGTTTGGTTTGGAATGTAATATTTGGACAATAGGATGATTAAACAAATTTTATTTTATTTTTTCAAACAAAAAAAACTGCCTTTTTATATTTAAATATATATATATAGTTATTTATGAAATTCATTATATTGAAGTTAATTTGTTCCCATGAATAGTATGATTATGAAGCTTTAATTCTTGAAGAAAAAGTTATTTTAAAATTTTTATAAAACACAATTTGTTTCATTTCTTATTTATTCAGATAATTACACTAACACAACTATAATATATATATAATATGTTTCTAATATGTATATATATATATATATATATTGCTATTTTATCATATATGTAAGTATAACTTATTTCAATAAAGACCTTGTCGATGAGAAAGTAAAAACAAGTAAATTATAACATAAAGGAATACTTCATAATTTAGAAGATTCAGAAAAATAATTCCCCTCCTTAAAAAAGCTTTTGAACATTTGGTATCATTGCGTATCCTATATATAATAATAAAATAGTTTATAACTCATACAATCGCTTTTCTTAGTAACTTCAAACTCATATTTCTGCTAATATCGATATGCATGTAAAAAAAGAAAACAATCAAAGAAGGAGGAGATCATTAGTCGAATATGTACTCACTATATACATATAAAAAGCAGAAAAGAACGAAAAAAATCATGAGTTAACTGCCACGTGTTCTTTAATTATGAGTTGAAGAAAAAAAGGAGAAACCTATAAATATTAAAAATCTATAATATAATAATAATAATACTTTTCCTCCTTCCTCGTTAACCCACAAAATATAAAGTAATAAAGATGGGTGCGATATGAGATAGATAGAGAGAGAGAGTAAAAGAAATGGGATCGTTAAAGCATTGATTTCTTCAAGAAACAACAGAATAGATGATTGTAGAGGGGTTTTAATGAATATCCATGAGTGTAAAGACTTTTGTATTACACCAGCTTTGATCATAGCGTGCTGACATTGATCTTTCTAGTCTATGGTGCATCAATTCTTAAAAGGATCCGAGAGGATCCACAAGAACACTGCAATTCCATCTAACCATTTTTTTTGGTTCGATAGAATTGCATCCGATAGGATATAAATAACATTATAGCATTAAAATTAGTCTATCGAACCTAGGATCTTATCAATGAGGTAGACCAAAAATGACCATCCCCTCTCGGAAGTATTCGATCCTGCACCCCCAACATTGAGAGTTGGACACGCATTAACACGCACGGCTATCGAGCTCCCATCTAACCATATTTACAGACAAAAACCCTTTCTTCATACTTACTTGAACTAATATGATATTCCTACTGTATATAATTTGTTAGATATATTTTTTCTCATGAATTTCTTTTCCCGACATATTTAAATATTTATCGACCAGATACATTCTATGATTTTATTATATTTAATCATTGAAACTCTGACATACCAATGCAATTTCAATGTCAAGAGACAGTTCTACAATGTCCTAAGGATCGAATAATCAAACGCTGTCATCAGATGTCATTCGAATAAGTGTCTTCTATTGAGAGAGGACCCTGATAATAAATTAAATGTCCAAATAGATGGAACTCAATGGATCACTATTGGCAAATAATAACTAGTATGTTTTTGAAGTAATAATATATATATATAAATATATATCTATATATATATATATATATATATATATATATATATATAAACATCTAACTAAAAACTAAAAATATTTAAAATAATTTTAATTGTAAATTTCTATATAGCTACCTCATCACTAGGGTTTTGTTGGTCCTTATCTAGGACCGAGGACTGCAGTCCAGTCCTTTTGGTCGGTCATTAAAAAAGGGAAAAGTGTTTCTTTATGACGTCATAACCTTCGATATGTTGTCAACATTTCTTAATGCTATGAAAAGTAAAATTCCTTTATATGAGGAAAGTAACATTTTTAATGAGCTGATGACAAATAAAACATTTCTTACTTATGTTATTAATAAGTATTAATATATGATTATGATTACAACAATAAATCGTCGATGGTTTTTGACAATACCTAAGAATTCGCAGTTGAAACGAAAGGGTTTTGAATGAATATTTATAAAAAAAACATTTAATGAGAAATGACCAACGATGATTATTGTAAAAGCTTACATTATGAGACGGAAAAAAAAATGCTTCCAATTGTACAATATAAATATAATTAAACTCTTTTGTTGCTATTGAATGAACGCCAATCTATATAGAGTAAATACATATAAACTAGAAGTTTTTCAACATTTTATGCAAAATTATGGGACTGACCAAAGACAATCTCAAGGGATGACAGTCCTAAGGACTGATCCCAGGATTGACGGTTGTAATGATCGATCCCAATGACCAACAGTTCTAAAGACTGATCCCAAGGACTGACGGTTCTAAGGACCGATCCCAAGGATCGACAGTCCTAAGGACTGATCCCAAGGACCAACAGTCCTAAGGACCGATAGGACCGGTCCTAAAACCGGATCGGACCGAATCTATTGGGGCTGACACAACACAACTCATCACTGATATGCATAAAAACATCGTATGTATAATTAAGAACTCAAGTAATCAAGGGGTTTTCTTTATAATACTTTTACGACGAATATAATAATAAGAAGCATTTTAATACCTTTGCACGCGTGCCACTTTTGAGTGAGATGGGGGCAATTGACACCACACTCTTTTTAAAAACTCCTATTTGCCCTTCACATTCTTCCTTTTTCTTCACAAAGAAAAACCTGCCCATTAGAGAGAATGAAATTAATTGATATAAAATTAATAGTATTCCTACTTACTATTATATACTAATATCAATGACAATGGGCTCTCATGATAAAAATCTCTTTGAAGGTGCATAATGGGCTAAATAATAAAATATTATGATGCTCTCAAATAGTTGAAATAGTAGATATTAACACGAGTAAACAAAAAAAATATAATAATCCATTCAACACTTTTTAAAAGAACATAGGTATGTATATTTATTAGAATGGATATTCCTTTTTTGTATCTATTTAGTTCAATGTAGTTGAGGTAATGCTATGGATACGATATTAGAACATTGAACTAGACAATGAAGGCCATCTTGGAAGGTGTCGAATCCGTACACTCGACATTAGAGTCTATTAGGCCTCCACTCTCCTACAACCTTTATTTGCATTATCCCAGTGTATAACTTTGTACATATTCAAATTTTTCATTTTCCGATAATAAGTAAAATAAATAGGGACTACGAAAATATTATGGAAGCTCTTTAGCTCAGTGTGGAAGCTTGTTCAACTCTCACTAATGAGGGAAGTGTTCGGCCCCTCCCGAGGAATAAGACTGCTTTTGATCAACCTCATTTTAAATTATCTTAGGCCGATGGACTGTTTTGAATGCTATGAAACTTATTCGTATCCTCATGAATATGGCAAATCCATCAAATCAATTGGTTAATTTTATATTTTTCCTTGTATACGTGTACCATTGTAAATAAGAATAAAATATTCTTTTTTTTGCCTATTTGGTTCGATAGAATTGCAGTATCTGTTTATATTCATTCGTTTTTGGCACTAACAAAAATAACGATTTTTCTGTGTCGTACCTTAGGCATAAAAAACAATGGACGTGTTAACACTTAAATAACTATATTATCACTCATTCTTTAGGCCCCAAATATATAAAACAAATCCCCTCCTAGTGATGAGGACGGCCCAGATGATGAACCGGTCTAGTTCATGTTCGAATCTTGCTACACAGCCCCATGATGTTAACATCACCTTTAGTTTTTTTGAAGCAAGGAACTTAGTCGAACCCGATTCCCTCAGTCGTATGTCTGAAGAGTGTCTGGTACTCCATTAACGTCTGCTTGGAAAGGAGAACGACTTTTGTATAGTTCCCTTCAAGCCATTTGTCGTGCACTTTGCGTTGTTTGGTTCACCCAACTTCATCACCCTTGACAAACTCTCCTGCCTCCGGGGTAGGTTTTTCTGTCCGCTTTTCATCTATCATGGAAATCCGCCATTCTCTCTTGAAAAGTTTCTCAGCAGGAATCACTTTATCTTCCGATCTTGGTGATGCATTGTACCAGAACACCACGTGGATACCGGACTGCCCGTTCTTGCTACCATGGATTTGATAGTTCTATGGTTTCCTCCACTATACCATGAATGGTGGTTGTAGGCGCACCTGAAGGACAAGGTAACGTTCCAGGATGACATAAGGTTGGCAAACGCTTTTGATCTGAACGTTCTACCATTATCGCAAAGAACTTCCATAGGAGGCCCATATGACCAAACAATGACCCACAGCGATGCACACCTCAAATTCACTCTCGCTCCTTATGTAGGTCCAAGTAGAGAATCGGCTGGTCCACAATCCACCCAGTGAGATATTTTCTTTGCCAACGTGGTCACATCGATGGCAATTCGGTCCCAGATCTTCGCCACAGAGAGTTTCCCCCCCTCTAAAGTCTTAGGTGCTGGATCATTGATGTGCATTCTTCGCATCCCGGATTGCCCTCGCTACTTCATCGTTGTGACCTCTTTATCCAATTTCCTTGCGAAATGGAGGGTTTTCTCTCGTCCCATATGATTCATGTCGTGAATTTCCCGTAGTCGTTCTGGTGTTATTATTATATTTATTTTTTTTTGCAATGTGGTTCGATAGAAAGCATCCGACAGGATATTAAGCATTACTGAAATTAGTCTATCGACTAGGATCTTATCAATGGGTAGACCAAAATGACCATCCCCTCTCGGGATTCGAACCTCGCCCTCAACATTGAGAGTTAACACGCCTTAACACGCACGGCTATCGCACCCTTGGTGTTATTAATATTGCTGAATTGCATAGAATACATTTCTTTACTTAGTCCCATTCTGGGTACCCGTCAGTAGTCTGCTTTAGTCTGGCTGAGGGGACAAGAACGATTTCCCAGAGATGTTGTAGCTTCCAAAGTTCTTTTAGTGTTGAAATTCTTCGTTTTAACAAGCATCTCAGAGAGGCCGGACACTCTTATCTTTTATCTCCAGTCCTCAACGATCTCAACCAAGAAATACAGTTGCCGAATCGGTCACAAGTTAGAGTTTCAGCTCCCCATTTTGTAGCGAGATTTACTCCTTTCACAATCGCAGTCAACTCAGCTAAATTAATATGAGCCGCGTCTTCTATTTCCTCAACCATGCACCATCCTCGATCACAAACTCATTTTTGCAAAATAAAGCTCCATATGCGATTGAACTAGCGTCGGCCCACAATTGAAAGGAACCTCCACTTTCTACGTTCCACTTCCCTTTGACGGGATCATCTCGAGTGATTCTTGAAATCACCTCTTCCAGTAGATTTTTTCTACGATGACTCCCGCTTTATCGTCCCATTTTTGTCCTTCACAAAATCTTTTGATGTAACTCGTTGCAACCTTCAACCAACCGACAATAGGGAAATGACCAACGAGTTTACCACACAATGAGAATACCTCCCTCCTTGTGACACCTGGGTTCACAGCGAGATCGGCACAATTTGGTCTTCTCCACCACAAGGTTCAATCTTTGTTTCCAATTGAAACCGAGGACCTTGACTTGCTAAACAAATGTGTTATTTGCATGTAGCCCAATTTCGCTAGATGGTCCCTTACGTCAGTCACCGATATCTGTCCAGGTTAACTATCAGATCGTCGTAGTAGTGATCCACAGAACCTTTCATTCTTGGGTTTAAAGACAAGACCTTAGCTATGATGACTTTCATTATTTCTGGGCACAGTTTAGTCCAAACCCTAGACGGCAATTTTGGTAACATGGCCCTTGTACCTTATGTTTTGGTATCTGCTGCATCTCGGACTGACTCCTATTTGCATATAAGCATCTTTCAGATCCAACAATGCACATTCTCAGGCCATTGCCTCCACGTCCGCAGCTTTCCCCGCAGACATCAGCTTCAGCACCTGAGCATTCTACAAATTTGTTGAGCTCCCTAAAATCCAAAACGGGTCTCACTTTGTCCTTGGTTTCCTGATAACGGCCATAAGCGGTATAACTCCTTCGTGACTTTCTTCGCTCTTGACCAACCATCCACTTTGGATCCATCTATTCACTTCACTCTCGAACCTCGTCCTCCACCTCTCGTCAATGTTGTATGTCCGACCCGACCTTGGATCTTGGGATTTCAATCCATTCCCACTCTACAGACCACGATCGCCACAAAAGAGGCCCTAAAATTTCTATCTCGGCAGACACCTCGGGACTCGGTTCGACCTCACTCACTAATGCTGGAGCACTTATAGACACAACTCCTCTTAACAGCGAGAAGTTAAAGTGTGCGAGGACATGGTGCCCAAAACAACGTCAATCCCAGGCATCATGCTAGAACTAAGGATACACTCATTCCAGACATACTTCCCACGAGCTCGATCCTCCTCCATGATGTTCCTTGGCACACAGAGGTCCTTCCATCGAATGCCATCACCCGTACGCTCTTCTCCTGATTCAATGGTTTATACTGGCTGAAGCGTGCCCCCAAAATTGTTTTGGAGCAGCCAGTATCGAGAAGGCCACTAACCTCCTCTCCGTCCACTTTTACTTTTATTGTGGGGATGGTTGCGCCTGAGAGCTGTATAGGCGCCGTTGGCGCAGGCGCCGGCCCCACTCCGTTTCCCGTCCTCCTGCACATTCGCGCATAGTGCCCTGTTTTTCCACAAATGTAGCACGCTCCCTTCCTATTTGGGCAACTTTTAATAAAATGAGTGCCTCCGCAAGAGAAACATGACATTTCTTTTGTAGTTCTTTGAGATACCCCCAAAACTCTCTCCTTGATGGGAGCTGGACATTAAGGACTTAGCCATATGAACAACTCCACTCATTTCCATGGACTCAATGTTGGGTGTCGCCCTAATACGGACACTCACATCCCGAGGGAGACCCACAACGAAGGCGAATCTCACTGCGTTGTCAGCCTTGTACCAGATATTCTGGCCAGTCGTTTAAGGTCCGCGAGGAAAGCTTCAAGGGTCTCGTCCATCCTCCACCTCCTTCCGCAGAATTCCTCATATGCCGTCCACTTGCTCACAGCAAATGCTCTTGTTGACGCGTCCTTGATTTTCCCCTCCACTCCCTTATCCTCTGGAGCCAACTGCTTGAAAACCTCAAACGCCTCCCCGTCCATAAAGAAAGGTATCACCTTCGCCATTTTGTCGATCTCAAACAGTTCCTTGGCGAGTTCCACCTCTCGAGCCACGCACTCACATCCTTTCCCTTTGTCCCATCAAACCGAGGAAGGATATCTGCTATCTTCATGGCCGTGATAGCTTGTGTCGTACTCTTAGGCATAATAAAACAATGGACGTGTTTAACACTTAAATAACTATATTATCACTCATTCATTTAGGCGCCAAAATATATAAACAAACCCCCTCCTAGTGATGAGACGGCCCAGAGTGATGAACGGTCCAGTTCATGGTTCGAACCTCTTGCTACAATTTTTCCTTGTATAAGGTACATTGTAAACAAGAATCAATATTTTATTTTTTGCCTATTTTGGTTCGATAGAATTGCAGTATCTGTTAATATATCGTTCGTTTTTGGCGCTAACAAAGACAAGATTTTTTCTTTTTCATGGGAAAAATTTCCAAAAAACACGTCATCACTTTTTTTCAGAATGGCAAACGACAATGATTCAGTCTTAAAACGATGGATAACTTTTGGGGAACGACAGCGAACGAATATTTTTTCGCGAACCGGCAACATATATATATTATATATATATATATATTATAGGTTTTAATGCAACATCGACACAAAAAAGGAGTATTTAAATATTTTAGATTAAGAATATGGCATAACCTAATTAATTAAATCAGTTACTAGCCAGAGAACGATGGATTAAGTACACGTAATCATACAAACTTTTTTGTTTGTATGGGATAAATACTCCCACTCAAGACTTCTAGCCGATTACCCATTCATCAGACAGAGATTCTCCTCTCCATCCTATTGACCGTTCCTAATGAGTGCCACAATGAAAGCACCCCTTCGCTTCTAAATACGCTTCAATTGACTTCGGGTCAAGGTCAGTGAGCAAAAAAAAAATACAGAGGGGCAAGGAAAACTTCATTAAGACTCCATTGTCCTAATAACATACATAGATAGTTTGATTTTTCTCTTCTGTCTTTGTACCTTTAATGTTGTATGTTGAAAGGATTTTTGAGTAGCTCTCATTACTATGAACCAAAAAGACCATTCCAGCAATATTTTAATTATTATTAGAATTACAATTTTGATTTATTAAAAGAAGACATCCAGATATGGTCAAATTGCAGTCGCCTCTGTGATGTCTATTATTGTTATTATTTTTTTTTGATAATCATGATTACTATTAATAATAAAAAACATTCAGGAATTTACAAAAAATAATAATATATATATATATAATTATACAAATCTGGGCAGGTTTTCGGTTCCCTCTAATGTGAAGAATCTTTTTTTTTTTTTTGGGGGGGGAGGGCACCCTCAAGTGCATATATATATATATATATATATATATATATATATATATATATATATATATATGCGTAAATTATTAATATCCTCTATAAATAAATGAATATATAAATATGCGTTAACCCAGGGCCGGCCCGTAGCATAGGCAAATGCTAAGGGCGCCGTCCATCCAGGGGCGCCAATTTAACTGTTTAGCAAAGCTTATAGGTAGTAGTATAAAAATAATGATATTTTCTAAGATCCCGAACAGATTCCATTAGGGTTGATAATTATCCAAAGTTTACTCCAATAGATTGTTTTTAAGGATGTATAGAATTTAACCCATTAATGCCGAGAATTATCTGTGTAGAAATTCACCCTAATTTTTATATTATATAAAATATGCTTATGGCCAAATTTGATCCAGTGATGAAGCAGCATGTTAGTAGGGTGGAAAATGGAGCTGGCAGCCATGTTCATTATCTTGGAAAGACAATACAAAATGAACTGATAGACTCCATCAGTTCAAAAATAATAGAACATATTGTGAAGGATATCAAAAGATCAAAATATTTCTCTATTATTTTAGATTGTACCCCTGATCTGAGTCATAAGGAACAGCTCTCTGCCATAATCAGGATAGTGTCACAAGAAGACATACCTAAAGTTAAGGAGCATTTCTTAGGCTTTCTTGTTGCAGAGCAGTCAACTGGAGATCATTTGTCATCTCTAATCCTAAAAAGGTTAGAGGAACTTAACATCCCATTTGAGGACTGTAGAGGCCAATCCTATGACAACGGTGCCAATATGAGGGGAAAAATAAAGGTGTTCAGGCAAAGTTGCTTCAGCTGAACTCAAGAGCTTTTTTTGTCCCATGTGGTGCCCACACTTTAAATCTGGTAGTAGCTGATGCTGCAAAAAGCTCGCCAGATGCCCTTGGCTACTTTGGGCATTTAACAAAGTTATTTAAGCTCTTCTCAGCCTCCACCCATAGGTGGGATGTCCTCCTAAAATATGTTAAAATAACTCTAAAGTCATGGGCCGAGACCAGATGGGAAAGCAGAATAAAAAGTATTGAAGCAGTAAGGTATCAAGCTGGTCAAGTCAGGGAGGCTCTTCTGGAAGTGAGGGAAACAACTGCAGACCCTGTGGTGAGAGTTGAAGCCCAGTCTTTGGCTGAGGAGATTGGATCCTATCGCTTTTGTATTTGTACAGTTATATGGTACGACATTCTCAGCAAGATCCAGTATGTCAGTAAACTAATGCAGTCACCCTCCATGCAGTTTGATGTAGCTGTCGACTTGCTGAAGAAAACCAGAGATTCCCTCACAAGTTACAGAAACACTGGATTTTCTGATGCACAGACAACTGCAAAGGAGATGTGCGAAGAGATGAACGTGGAGGCTAAACTCAAACAAAAACGTTTGAGAACCACAAAAAGCACTTTAGCTATGATTCTCCAGATGAACACATCCATGATGCACTACGAAAAATGGAAACCACATTTTTAATATGGTCATGGATACGGCCATCTCCTCACTAGATGAAAGATTTCAGAATCTTGGAGAAGTGAATAGAATCTTTGGTGTGCTCCTCGATTTCCCCAACTTAGGAGAAGAGGACCTGCTACTGAAGTGTCAAACTCTAAGTACCGCTTTGACCCATGACAGCCAGCCAGATATTGATGGCACAGAACTTGCAAAGGAAATGCAGAATTTCCCACCATTGCCATCAAAGAAAATGACAAATATGGAACTTTTGACCTTCCTGCATGAGAAGAAGCTGGTCGAAATTTATCCTAACATGTGGGTTGCCTTGAAATCTCTGCCACTCTTCCTGTTACAGTGGCTGCTGCTGAAAGAAGCTTCTCTAAGCTCAAACTGATAAAAACGTATCTTAGATCTACCATGATGCAAGAACGTCTCAGTGGACTTGGCATTATAAGCATAAACCATGTGGTCTCAAATCAGTTATCATATGATGATATTATAGATGACTTTGCTGCAAGAAAGACCAGGAGAGTAAATCTGTAGGAGGTTATGTGAGATTGAGGAGGTGGTTTTGTTGTTTTAAAATAGTTTAAGCTAAAGCATACCAAAAAAATAAACCACGAGAGGTATTATAAGATCACCTTTTTATATATTTATTGTATATTTTTATTTAAATCTTTGTAAAAAACAGTGCACACTGGTTTCTTTATTGTGCAGTGTCTTATTTATATTGTATTAATACGTTAATTTATTTCAATTGTTTACAGTTTATATTTTAGGAGTATTTAAATCTAATACTTTAAATGAGCTATTTTTGTTATATTAAATACATTTAGTTTATTTGTTGTATTTGTTTCCTTAATTATTTTCTTAGTTTTTTAAATGTGCTATTTCTTTATTTAAATAAAACAATATCTAGAACAACGATATTCAGATTCTTGTGAGTATATGTACACTAGCAGTGGAATTTACTGCGATGCATGGGGGGGGGGGGGGCGCCACATAAAATCTTGCCTAGGGCACCAAAGTGGTTAGAGCCGGGCCTGCGTTAACCAGACAACATTGCTATAAAAAGTATTGTTTTTTTATTCAACAGTTTGTTTTATGTGCAAGATATAAAGTACATAAAAATCTTAAATAATGTGTAGAGCTAAAATCGTACATATAACATTAAATTGAAATAAAACAACTTTTAAAATAACTCTATACGGACAAAAATTTACCGATTTGATACAATTCTGTGAATTAAGTATTGTTTTTATACATATGAAAATCATCTAAAGGACTCCATAGGCTACAGATCAATTGTTCCCAAGGTACAACTTTATCCAATATTTTAGATATTGAAAAACAACATACTATGATGTATAATTTATCAACAATTCAATGATGCAATATTATTAAAACAATCAATATGTGTAATTATGTGTAGAAAACATATACATATTTATAAAATTATTTTTACTTCTCTTGGTTATAATGTCTTAAATGTACTTGCCTTTTTAGTGCACAAAACACCTACGCTTTCCCACCTATATTACTATTAATTGTATTTTACCCTCGTAGTGTACATTTTTCAAATAAAAACCATTAAAGAAATGCATGTATATTTTCAATACTTTTCCTCGTTTCATAAATTGATTCTATGGAACCACAATATGTATTTTAATATTATTATGGTTGTGATTCAGGACATACACACAATTTGTTAAGTATCTACGTTTTATTTCTGTCGTATATTTTCTTGTACATTAATTGTCTTGGGTTGCTGTAAGTTATCTCTTGGTATATACTTTTGTATCACAGTTATGACTTATAGGCCTCTGTTAAGCCCTCATACAATTACGCACGACTAATCAGTGCAATAATATTATGCCATAGTAGTACAGGAGCGGACTTACAATATCTCCATTAAATAAATAAATATATTTAATAGTTCCATTTACTCGTTAAATATGTAATAATATGTAAGTCGCCTTATTTTCACAAACTATAAACAAGTTTCATATCATTATTATTGATTAAACATGAACATACAATGTTTTTATATAAGCAATCTTTGCTTTACCCTAAAAGGGCCCGGGATGCATTTAATCAATTGAATAATGATCCATCATGGAGTTGATTTTGATTCTGCGACTCTATAACCATCTGTGTCTCCTCAGCCCAACATATAATTCTATTTTTTTAACAATGAGAAGTAAAGCAAATTTTTTATAAATAAATAAATTATTCATTTATGAAAGTTCTTAAACTTCCCCTTCCTATCATTTATTTTTCTCTGACGTTATCTGACATTCCTTTTACATGCTTCTATTTAACTGTGAAGTCAGAAATGATGTTTTTTATTGTTTTTTAAGAAGCCTCAACCGGTGTTTATTTGAATAAATGGCAGTATAATATAAGGCATTCATCGGGCTGAACTGACAAAACTAGTTTATCTAATAAAATAAGATTCTTTGGAGAAACGTTAACAATAAATAAAGCCATCTATGACGTCACAGTAAATAGGTATATACTAAAGAGAAGGGAATCCATTCATCTGTGCTTTGGTTGTAATATATATATATATGAACAATGTTTTAATTAAACCATAGTAACTTCAACTGGCATGAGACAAATTAAATAAATGACAGTCTAGATAACAAGTTTATGTTAGTAAAAACCGAAAAAGAGTTTTGCTCCAGCCAATTTATCTAAATTAAGCTTTTTATATAATTTAAATGATAGCAAAATAGTTTATTGACATTTACAAATCCCTCCAAGGGAAGGGATATCTTTTTTCTATTCGAATTAATTGTTCTCTTTGTCCCATTCTTCAACGCTCTACTTTGCTTTTTTTAAAGAATTGCTTGCCTTTTTTACTGATAGTGTGATTTATTTATATGTCACCTTTTGCAAGAATAGTGAAATTTTCTGTCAAATGAGTATGTCCTGTAAGTATCTGCGTCACAAAAAGTACCCTCCCACAATAGCAGGCAATGATATTAAACAATGTGAATAACATTTATATCAATATTTAACGATCAATATCCGGAACATGTATACAATTGATCAAATTTATAGTTGTAATTATTGTCATGGGATTAACCGAGGCTGGCAAATTTAACAATGCTCATAATATTGATAACAGTCGCTTTTATTATATTGTCATTTAAGTGTATGCATGTATGTTAAGCAATTTTTTAATACTATGAACATTAATGACAACCATCTTTGTTGTTGTACTACATGGTAAGAATGGGACTCGCACTTAATAACCCACCATTTTAGTAATATCATTTATTAAAACGAATTGTCTTTCAATAATATTGTAATATTCTTACAAGCTTTTCGGTAGACGCTGAACGATCCGATAAAATATACTTCTTAATGAGCATTTCAAATAGCAACAATCTCGTAGTCATAGAGTCAAAATTCAGCTAATCTTCTTGAACCGTTTTTACCTAGTAGAAGTACCTAAAACGTTCCACTTATTCTTCAAATGTAACGTAATTTGTAATAAAGTACTGACAATATGATTACTTACTCATTCATAGACTTCTACCGCCTGATACCGAATTAAGTTTCGGTGATGTGATGACTACCTAGGAGCTAAATAGCTCCCCTCCCCCCCCCCCCCCCCCCAAACTCATTTTGAACACTTTACAACTTACATTCTAGCTAACAAGTCACACGTATTCTTTCTCCCATAAGTCTCATGAAATATTAATATTATCTTTTTCAGATTTATTATTATGATTATTTATCAATAAAGAACCTTATTTGCATAAATCACTCTCACCGAGGATCGGAGGATTCTTTTAAGTTCCCTTTTTCGGAACTCATGGCCTTAATCTGTTCCTCCTCCTTATTTGATATTAAACCCAACATTTATTTGTCCCGAAGATTAATTATGTATATAAATTCATTTATCCATGAGAGATTTTTCCCCATCAATTTACAAATATATACAAATAAGTAATAGGTTATGCATTCAACAAATACCTTTTCTCAAGGATCTATCACACAAAAGGCTATTCTGAGGCATACGAAGGCCTTTAGCTGCATATATTACCACTTCATTCTTACGGATTTTTTTTTGTAGTTAGTTATGAATTTATTTTACTGGAAACATTAGACATACAAATAAAGAAAATGTACAATTATTTGAGTCTAAAACATAACCACACAATAGGGCAGGGGTCGGCAAATAGTGGCCCGCGGGGCAATTTTGACCCGCCATCTATTTTATCTGGCCCGCGAGAGGACATTAATTTGATGTAAAAAAATTATCTTTTACATATATATATATATAAATAATAAATAAATGTAAAAATTGCTATGGCCCGCGATGTCATTGTCTGAAAAAAAAATTGGCCCGCGTCCAAACGTAATTGCCGACACCTGCAATAGGGAATCTGTATCACAGACGTAAAATAAAAGGAAATTTTGTTAGATTTCATGGCTTCAATTTTGTGTAATGCATCTATCTATCTATCTATCTATCTATCTATCTATCTATCTATCTATCTATCTATCTATCTATATATATATATATATATATATTGCCCTCATGTCGTTTTGGGTTCCATTATGATTGGCAATACAAAGTTTAAAAGAAAATGTTTAAGTATTCTACGATTTTCAACCCATTTATGAATACAAGCCGATTGATTTTAACAGAGCCGTTCTAACTTCTAACAATTTATATCCATATGTCTGTATCATTACTCAAAAGACTACGCCCTGAATTGATAAATGTAAGGAATACTTATTTTGAATATCGTGCTCTTATGGAAGACAACTTTTTGTACTCTGTTAATGAGAGCTCATAACTAATTTTTTATAGCTTTTGGTGTTGACTGTATGATAATTATTCTTATGGGGTTCTTGGACAGAAGATTTTGCTTTCTTTATTTGCGTTCCCTTATTGTCTTCTTCTTATGAAATTGACTTCTCCAAAATGTCCACATCAAGAACCATTAGTTGCCATGTTGACTGATGTCTTGGCATAACCACCCACTCATTTTCTTCTTCCTTTTCCTCCAGCCAATCACGCTTCACTTATATGCATAAAATAGTAACTTTTCTTATGAAACTGAAGGATCTCTTTTTATTTATTGGATTTTCTATGTTGACGAATTATTTTGTGATTGTTTGGATGGTATTTGACAGGGAAGGCTTCAAAGAAAACAAGAAAGTTAGATGAAAAGTATAACTAGGAATTTGACATTCACACAAAATTCACGGGAAGGAATAATCTCAAGGGTTTATTAACGATTTCTTAGTATTGATATCCATTTCAAGATTGATTCTCAAGACGTCATTCATAAACATGCACTCCAGAGAGTTCAAAGAAGTATTCCGTAATTGACATTTATGTGCGTATATTATTGAGGAAAATTTAGTTAATTCTGTAAAAGCGTATAATAAATTAATAATACAATAATACGAGCTAAATTTAAAAGCTATATATATATATATATATATATATATATATATGGTTTTTACTATGATTTATCCTCACATTTTTATGCTTATACATTTTAGAGAAACGAGTCCAAATGGAGTTAGTACATAAGTAATTCCTTTCTATGACGTCACTCCTTCTTAGCTCCACCGGCATGCGTTTGGCCAGCCTGTTAATGCAATGGAGATTTTTTATATTTAATATAGCCAGGATACCATACTTGAACAATTTTATAGACTGTGATAGGTGGAAATAAAGGAACGTAAATAAAAACCAGTTGGAACTCCCAATAAGGCAGGGCAGGTTCGAATTCCGAGAGGGGAAGGTCAATTCTGGTCAACCTCATTAATAAGATCCTAGGTTCGAGTGACTGATTTACACGCTAGTATGCTTATTTACATCCAGTCGGATGCAATTCTGTCGAATCAGTTAGGCAAATAAAGACATCACTTCACTCTATCCAGATGTGAAACTCAGAGATAAGAGTTTCATATTTTTGAACACCAAGTTGTGTCTCGTGGGCTTTGATCAATGTCTTTTATAAATCGTCTAATATTACTTATTTTAGTATATCATATAAAGCAACTCCTTAAGTTCAGGGAAATTAAGAATGCCCATTTGGTTCCTTGATGAATAGGCATATAAAATTAAAGAAAGTTGATTGGCCAACTGGGTAAAGAGATGAATATTGCTTTTTGCTTACTAACCGGTTAAATTGAGTTGAATTTGTGGGGATATAAATAACCATTATAGCATTAAAATTACTCAAAGAAGCGTAGCTGTAGGTTATGGTCGAGTTTGTCATTAAAGCCAAGATATATTGAACTAAAAGGTATATCAGCTGACTTTTTGCTTGGCGGTGATTGTTAATGACGTCACACCTGTAAGCGAGAAAATAACAATTGTAATATGGGTCTTTAAAATCTAATGTTTTCACTAGATAGCTTGATAAATAATAATGAGATTTATCCTGTTTCACTAAACATGAAAATATGAATTAACATAACTTTTATTTTATATATCTTGATTAAAGCATTCTTAATATTCTTTGATAAATAGTAATAATAACTTCATTTTCACCCTGATCACTGGTGGTTTCCATTTCCTATTGTAGGAGCTTTATTACTTTACAACCAAAAAAATAATCCCGTAATCCCTCCACGTGTTGTTGATTAATGAGACTTTCCCGCCCAAATCAATGAGAGCACAAGCTGCAGGCAGGGGTCTATGACTTAAATACCTGCCCTGATTTACACATAACTCTTTTTTGTTCTTCATTTTTCTAAAAAGGAAGCAATTAACACTTTTCCTTAGCATGGTGCTTCTTCCTCGATTCTTGTTGAGCTCATTAGGCTTATCTGCCCCACTTGCTTCTGCTGCTGCTGCTACCAAGAAAGGCAGAAGTGATTGGAGTGGCTTATACCAATATGGATACGCAATTTAAATATGGAAACATAGCACATTCCAAGGAGAAATACCTTGATCCTCAAGGTACAGCACACACACACACAACCAAAGAAACAAAACATTCTTAAACAGGGCATCACCATTAATCACTCATTGAAGTATATAAAAAATACTCTTTTCAGAATTTGGCATTTTACTTTTTGATTTAATATAATATTATATATAGTATGCATGCGTGTATTTGACAGCTAAGTATATGCCTTGGTATTCATGCTTTGATATATTCAAAAATATGCCTTTCAAAAATGTATTGCATACAGACATAAAGAGAGATCCATTGATCTTGTGTGAGAGTAAATGACGTCACATATAACTATGAAATAAGAATATATCATGATAAGATAAAGTAATAAGCCAATCACCAATAAACATTATAACACATTTGAACAAATTCTTTTCTTTAGTGATATATGTCCGATAGTTAGAGTGATGATCCATTTGTCGACAGATGTGAAAAAACAAAATAAACATTAATTTTCTTTTGTATGAGCAGACACTTTATTCAATTAATATTTATAGGTGGCAATTAGCATATCACATGGATATTGGCCCATGAAGAATAATTAATTTGTATTTTTAAGATGAATTCTTTCTCTCTGAATCGATGTTCACTTTTCAGCAGCCGGTAGCGGCGAAGACATGCTGTCTAGCATATTGCCAACTGCTTCTATTATTATTCATATCTCCTCAACCACTCACGTTTCTATTGAAACAATTAATAAAAAGTATTATTCGGTGAAATTTATAGACATTTCTGAGATCTAAACAATACTAGAAATTGAAATTATGTACTTTAAGATATATATCTGATGTAGGGTTGACGCCATTTAACGTATGATTTCCAATTTGACTATCCAATAGTTGATTTCAACAAACAATCATTTCAACCATAAAGCTTATATATGTATGTTTTTTTACCTAATTACTTGTAAATAATAATAATTATAATACACGTATTTTGTGTATTGTATATGTATTATAATTAATCAAACTATTTCTCTTTACTTTAGGTAAGCTTTAAATTCAGGAATTTCGCATCTAATATTATAAACTTTACTTAACAATGATTATGGTAAGCATTGTCACAAAAGATTGGTTTATAAATGTTTTACATAACTAAAAAACAATCATAACAATAATATTGTTTTGTTGATGTGGGCAAGATGTCATAGTTGCTGCATTATTTTGTTGTGACGTAAAATTTGATCGGTGTATTCAATATTATTGTTAAGAAATATATATATATATATATATATATTCCCAGTTAATAAACTACAGCTTTCACTTCACATTCTGCAACTTAATGTTTCCTTCATCATTGGCTTTGTATGCACCCTTTTAACAGGGCCTTAAAAATACTGCAGCATGTATAAAATAGCAATAATATTAACAATGCTACGGGTTACATATTTACCTATTGCTTTTTTCATGGTCTACTCATGATCAGGGATTGCTTCATTGACTGCGTAGCATTCATTTTAACCACCCTGGAAATAATTAGGAAGTTACCCAATTCTGAAAATTATAATACTATAAAAGGCATCTATAGTGTTTACTTATGTATTTTTTACGCAATTCTACCTACTTTTTTATGATTGTATTTTATGTAGTACATTTTAAATAAATACCAAATATGAGGGGAAGGGAAGTTGGTGACGTCATAGTTGAAAAAGAGCTGTTTCAATCCAGTCCTCAGATGGGAGAAGCTGTGCGAGTCCATCATTGAAATAATTTAGTTCTGGAGATATCTAAGATTGCTATAACAAATGTCTACCTATTGAGTTTTTAATTCCATTGCCTTGTGGATACGACAAAAAAAATTGTATTAATTTAATCGTATAAAATTTTCAATTAATTTAATTAATTGGATAATTTATTATGTTTTTAACGTCTGCGTGTGTATGAGTTTTAATGTATGTATTGTTTTGAAGTTTGGGCATTATTTTTGAATATTTTGTTGTAGTATTTTTATGTTTTTGAAAGGGGATTCAGGCGAGGAATAATTTTAAACCATAATGTTATTGAAGTTATACACATAATTCCTTCCCTTAAATATTTTATTATATTTTGTTGTATTTTATATCTTATACCATAAATTATTTTAATCCTCAATAAAAAAGGTATGCTAAGAAATGGAAGCAATCCATTTGATATAAAATATGTATTTGGTAACTTTAGTATACACTCTGATGACGTGATCAGTGTGTAAAGCTGAAGAGAACACTTGCTTAAAATTCTTTAAGAAAGCATTAATTTGCAAAGAGACTGACAAATAACTCTTATATTCGAATCGAAGACCGTAAAGCAATTATGATTGGGGCAGCGGCTCGTTATTCAGCCCTCTCAATAAAATTCCCAATTCATCTGCAACGTCATGGACATGGGCCGGAGATTTGATAAAGTTTACTCCTTCAAATTCTCTCGAATACCTCAAACTCATCAAATCGACAATAAGACGACATCCATGTTTTATTTTGAATATAAATAATTTTTAATAAGTCATTTTACATATATTATGGTTTTATCTTTAGACCGTAATTTTGAATGCTCCTTTATGTTTTGTTTTTAACGTAACTGTCTTAAGATTGTGTTTTTATCCCTACTATCTATGTAGTGTATTCTATTTTTTTTTACACTGTATGGATTTTAGCTAATAAATAAACATCTTAACCCCAAAAATACATTTCTTTAATCAAATATCTATTTAACACAAGTCCCCATTGAATATGGCCCCATTACGATTGAGCATTCTTATACTCATTCTGTGTATTAGTATATTATCTGAAAGAATGCCAAATTGCTTAAATGCATAGTTGTATATAAATATACACTAGCAGGGGAAAGAAAGATATAACTTGAGTTATATCCTCCTCCCCTCTGGATATTCTTCACACAATTAAGTCCTCAGGTCACGAGACTCTTAAGAAGGAGAGCCTTGCCTAATTCAATTTTTGGGAGGCAGCAGCAGCAGGGCAATAATAATGATCTTGGTTGTTACTACCTAGATAAGAACGCCTGCCCATGAGTTTACCCTCATCAATAAAAATGGGTGTGAGACCTGCGAAATATGATGCTTATTTTAATTGCTCGCATGAGTTGTGTCTCAGAGAGGAGGAAGCCTTCCCTCTGAATCTTAATCGTCTCTCTCTCTATTAACCACTTCTCTTTCTCTTATATTATCAAAGTTTATTATTATTATTATTTTATTGATTGTTACTGATATACTCTGAAGCTATAGCCTTGTAATCATGGCCTGAAAATGCTTATGATCAATTTTATTTTGTCGATGCATATGGAAATAATAATAATAATAACTATGGACAATGTTATGCAGTTGAAAACACATTAGTTTGACAGTGAATATATTTTTGTGTGGCTGAGTTTTTATTTGAGAAACCAATTTAGGGGATATATTAGAGCGGAACACACTTCGAGTCCAGACCTACTCCAGGAAATCAGACATAAATTTAAATTTCGAATAAATTCTTTCATCAGTTTTATAATGCTAGAAGATTGTTTTAGATCAACCATATTTAGAACATGAGTGTAAAGTGTTTAAACTAAACCTTTTTCTACACTTTGTTACAAAGATTAAACCTAACTTATTAATTTAGACGGCACAATTTGGGCTTCCGGTGAACTACTCGTATCTTTCAACTCACTGCGCTTTGTGCATCAATTACGGTTTGTAAGTGAGCTGTCTCTTGGTAAGAAAATCGTTGATTTTTTTATTCTTCCTAGTCAAGTGCGATGAATACATCTGCTGCTAAAGTATTTTTGATTTGTCCTTCCACTGTGGAACTTTATGCCTTCTCTCTTCGACCCCTGGATTTTATAAGAACCAAATATTCAATACGTAAAACCTCCATAGAATAATAAAATACCTTAATCAACACCCAAATAACACCTGAAGAACCATCAATAGTTACTTTGACAATTTGTATTTAATCTACTATATAATTGGTTTTCTTAGTTATTTAGAGATATGATTCAATGGTATAATAATTTAAAAAAATAAACTTTGAAGTATGCAGAAAAATATAATAATTTGTCCGTCAAATCGTTGATATTTCGCGGATCAAAAAAGATATTCACATAAGCGATCCTCCTTTTCTCGTTTATTCTTTTATTGGCCTTATGGTTGGATAGATAAAATAAAGCTTTAGTGCTCATTTCCATATAGGTCCAAAAATGCATTAACCAGGAGTGGAAATAAGCAAAGCATCAAGCGTCAATTGGATTTTGCTTCTTCTTATCAATTGTAGATAGAAAGAGAAGATACCAAGCAATTAGTGGGACGCGGTGCTTTTGGTGTTCATTGGATTCTACATGGTTTTTAAGAGATAAGAGGAGCTCCACCCATAGTTTCATGGATACATACTATGTATGTCTACAATCATACAAATTATTATTATCCACTACCTATCTAGGTAGAAGTACCTACGTAACCTACCCGGGTAACCACTTGTATGATATAAATAGTAAATCCCATTTTATTTGTATGGGAGATAAATGCATCTTAAAAGATGAAGGGAATTTACCACGACTTTGGAGGGGATATGACGTAAATGGGATATTTTACAATAAAATAATGACCTACGTCGTATTTTCCCTTCTAAAGTAGTTCTTTTATATGTAAATAAATAGATAATATTTTAACATAAAACTATAAAATAAAATGAAGTTTATTTTACACCCTAATATTAATAAATTAAATGGTTTTCATAATCAATTTGCATTTTAAAGTATGTTAATCTTACTTTGATGCTATCCCCTCACAGAAAGATTTTTTTAAATTTATGTCAACGATAATTTAATTTAATAAGTATCGATTTGTTTTAACAACATTTATATCTTATATAGCAAAATATTTAACACTATTCATGAAAGCATAAAGAAACAACTTGTATTTGACATAAATACCGATACATACAATGTGATTTGCCGCCCTTTCGGCAACAATGGCTAAAATACTAATATCAAATTTATATTTATTCATATAACCAATGTGGTTACATTCCTTTCATCTTGCTATTCTATCATGTCGAAAAGCTCTACTAACCCCTTAAATGCATCTAAGACATACCATCGAGACACCGACCCCCCACCATTTTTATATCCGGCAAAAGTATATATTGTTTTCACTGGCGTTTTTGTTTGTTGGATTGTTACTTTTTGAGGTTAGTTGGTTTGTCAGCAGATATTCAAAAAGTACGAACGATTGGATGAAAATTTTTTGTGGAGTTGTTTGGAATGCCAAAAGTAAGTAGTGATTAAATTTTTGCATGCTCTGCGTGCAGATTAAGGCGGGGGGGGGGGGGGGCCAACTGAGCTAAATACAAATACTAATTTTTCAAGTTAGCCCCTACCTCTGCCAATAGGATGTCCGCTGTGCTGGGAATTGGGTCCGGAGCTTCTTCTCCTCGGAATTTCCGTCTAGGGAAACCCTCCCCCGTCTCCTCTACGCTCCCCAGTCGTGACAAATCCGCCTCGGAAGGCTCATGACGCGGAGGTTTGCACTCTCTGAGTGTATATATGCCTCTAGTTATTATTATAAATGTACCCGCAAAAGTTATATCCCTTGCGTGGGATTCCTTGTACATATATTTAATGATCTGATTCTTACTTCTATGAGGAGAGTATTGAAAAGTCTTTTCTTCTTTCTTCACTGAGCGTAGGACTGAAACTCAGTTAGCATAACCTCCATACATAGCTACAAGGTATATCCTTCTTTCCCATTTACTTGTTTAAGGTTGACCTTTAAATTATAGGCTCCCCCTCTCCTGGTCTGCATATAGGCTATTTCTCCTCTCTCTCCTCGCTGTGTGTGTGAGAGATATACTCTAACAGGTGTGTGTGTGGATTTTCACGCGGGGAGGAACTTGTTCTATTATCACATAGAATAAATGATTGTTACATAATGGTGGCCTTGGGGAGCTGCTGCTGCCTGCGGCTCCTGCACATGGTTTCTTCTTCAGAGCACCTTTCGCGCAAATAATGAGGATGATGATTCTGTGCTACATACAGGTGGTGGTGTTGAATGCCTCAGGAGGCAGAGGGAATTTGCATAACAATGGTGTTCGTTTTACTTCTTTAACTTCTTGGGTGACCCGGAATGTATCTATTAAAAATGACCTACTTATTTGAACGGTAGTGACATTATTTAATTTTTTCTGTATAATCTATTTAATGATTGAGGAATGCTATTTTTTTATTGCTTAAAAAATATAAACCCTCATTTAGTGTGTATTTATCGCCTAGTGAAAATATTCTGGACTCGTAATAAGATATCCCCATTGATATATATATATATATTTATTTATTTTGCTTAAACCCGGCGGACTTTAAGGTTTTTTCAAGCCGGCAGGACTTTTCGTTCCTTCGTCATTCTTAAAGTGAACGACGTTTTTTAGAAAAAACACTTTCAGAATGAAGAACGAACGAAAATATTAAAGTCCCGGTCCAGTTTTCGCCCGGCCCGGCTTGAAAACGCAAAAAAACAGCCTGGACCCCGGGTACCGGTCGTTTCCTGATATATGTTATATATATCATATAATATATATAATCAGAGCTGCGACTAACGAATGTAAATCGGTATTCGATACTACCGAGGTAGATTTTAAATACCAACCGATTATACGATATTCGGTAGAACTACCAAATACCTTACCGATTGGCAATCGGTACGGTATATTTGAAAGTACACTTTTGTAGCATTCACATAGAGACATTAAGATATAGAAGCTTCAATAGCAGAGAAACATCGTTCAACTGTCGCTTTGGCCAAGCGCTCCCTTGTGTGAAGAAACTTGAACTTCCGAAAATAAATAAACAACTATAATTATGGTATTATAGAGCGGATACATAAATCGACATTAATATAAGCATATGCTATGCATTGAATACTAAAAAACCTGAAAGTGCATTTATATCGGACAGTAATACGAGACAGTAATGAAAAATATCTATAGCCTTCCATTTCCTACATAATCCAAGTACATATATGATTTATTAAGATTAGTATGTATTAAATTTCAAATAATCTCTAATAAATTTATAACAAATGATGTATTTAATTGTCCTTTGTTATCAACTGTCCGATATTAAATGCATATGAAGAAGTAAAAACAGATACATAAATACATTTATCTCCCTTTCTAATCTAAACCGTTCGAATATGGATCAATACTGTAGATGTATAATAAAATCTACCGAATACCCATATCGATCCGTAGAAGGTATATACCGAATATCGAACTGGCCATAGACTTTTCTACCGAATCCCAGCTCTGATAATATATATATATATATATATATATATATATAGAGGAGAGAGAGAGATACACCTATAATTGTACATTGATAAGAGCCAATACAGTCAGAATAATGAATCGTTTTTACAACTTGTTTGATCATGAAAATTACCTTTATATGACAACAAAGTCATCATGAGTCTTGCTCTAACTTTTTTTTCTCAACACCTTCGTTATTTTATCAGCCTTCTCTCGTTCTTGTCGTTGTGTGATTTATGAAACATTGTCTCCTGAGACACCTATATGTATGTATGTGGTGTGCTTAAGTGTATTGAATTAGACTCCCTGCATTAATTCCATTTTTCATAAATCATTCACCTCTCCAACCAAACAACAACAACAACACCACATCTGGTCCATGCTTAGTAGTAGGGATGGTGACTAGAGGCTCATGAATATAATTAGAAGAAAAAGAGGGGTTTTTCTTCTTCTTCTTCTTTGAAAGTTGAAAAAATTGAAGGGGGAAAAATTGATATTTCACCCCACGCCCAAAGCTTTGTATACTCTTTATACCCATCGAAAACACACACGCTTTCCCTCAACGGTGAACAGACAAGTATAATCATTATTTTTATCATAAAGTTATTTCATGTTCTAAGAACATTATTCAATGGAGATTTTTTTTCACTTTTCTTTTATTCGCTTTGAGGAAATTATAAAACATCTGTTGCTCACAGAGATTGCATCCCTTAACACATTGTGGCTCTTTTTCTCCAACTATGTATAATGCTGTTGAAGCAGATCGAGGAACATTTAGTTGTGTCTCTATCAAATACATTTAATTCCCCTGCAAAAACTACAATGGAACCTACAAAGACTACTAATATTGTATCAATAAAAGATGAAATTATGTCTACTGACAAAATTTTAATTAGTTTTTTTTTTTAACGGTTATAAAGTTTTTTTATTCGGCCTATCAATATTCTAAGACAGTGTAAAATATTAACTACACTAAAATACAAGACAACTAATAAATAAATAAAAAATACTCTCGACAGTTTGATTACTTATTGAGTATTAACACTATAGCATTATATAGAAAAATCGTTTATATATCAGAAACGACCGGGACACCATTTTTCACTGGAACTTAAAATTTCTAGCCGGCCAAAACACGGGCCTGGAGAATAATTATATTGTCGTTCCTTCTACATTCTAAAGTCAAGAATTTTACCAAAAAAGTGCTGTTTTTTATATTTTTTTTTAGTGACAACGAAATATGAGAAATATGATGTCCCCGGCCCGGTGTATAAAAAAGCCGGGACAACCGGGCGGGACGCTCAAAAACAGCCGGGACCCGGGCCGGGCAGGGTACCCGGTCGTTTCCTGATAGATAGATAAATATATATCAATTTCTAACGGAAATAATTAATCTTAAACAAATATATCGAACAACATATTTTATTTGACATGAAATCCAAACTATAGGATTATTGATAAATTATTATGACCATACTAAAAAATTAAATTCCAGAATTTTTAAGTAAAAGTGAAAGACTCAACAAGAAATTCCTAAAAATTTAAAAAGAAAAATTATCAAAAGGTAATAGAATGAAAAGTTTTAGTTTAAGTAGCTAAATAAAATTATCTGAATGATAATTCGTGGATTTTTGAGGCCCAAGACGCCCGGGCCTTCCCTTCCCGTTCCCTCTCCTGGTCCAAGGACTTAAGTAAGAGACGTATGAAATATTAAAAGTTTTTTCATATCACGAATTCCTTAACTGTTAGTATAAATAATATTTTATTAAATCTATGTTATTTTTTATTATATTAATAGTAGTAGCATCATTTATTTTTTACCCCCCATTTAAGTATGCTTCTCCTTTCATGTACACTGTCAATAGTTATAAAACGCAACGTAATATTTTTGTTTTTGCAAATTATTTTATATTAAATATGTATTTTAGATTTTTTTACAAATATTTGTTTAATTTTTGTATGTATTACCATTAATCATAACTATGGAATACAAACAGTACTTATCATATTAAACATTAAATGGTCAAGACCATATTTAGGAGTATAATGAAGCACTCAAATACTTGCTTATTAATTCCCAATTTTTCCGTATTTCCTTATTTTTCCATGACTATTTTTTTTTTCAAAGACTGCATTTTTAGACCAGCGTTTCTCAAACTAGTGTACACTATTTCCCAAACTACAATCGTGATTGTAGGGGGTACGCGGGTTGATTTTGAGGAAAAAAAAATAAAAGGCAAGGTATAGTGTCAACTTAACACAAGGCGTATGCAGATGGGAATGAAATGCGTCAAGGGGTACGTGATGCCAAAAAACTTGCGAAGCACTCTTCTAGACCCTTTGTTTCGGACATCATATTTATACACTAAATGTTTTTAGTGTAATAAATGTTTCAAGTTTAATTCTCTTCTAGACCATAAGCTTCCTATGTAAGAATGTACATACATTACTCTTTATTCCATTACTTTTTATAGAGCAAGTTCAACCCAATTTCAAAGAATATGTTGTAGTTACAACATTTAATTGATCAAATATTGAATTTACTTCATTTCTATAAATTTTCTCTTTTATATATTACATATATATATATATATATATATAAATTGCTCTGAACTCGTTATTTTACTAGCCTTAAAGTCAATATATAAGAAATGGAATTTATGTATTTCTTAACGCATGATGATAGTTTTTCCCCCTCTCACACCCAAGGCAAATACCCAATGTGTGAACAAGAAAGGATAATAATGATAATAATTATGGGCATAAGACACGCAACGCGACCATGATGATTTGATATCATCAATGATCCTTACTTACTTTTCGTTTTGCTCAATAATGATAAAAATATATATTTCATAAAATCATAAAGGGAAAAAATTGATTTAAAAATCGTTTTTTTTTATGAGCCGTCTTTTATATTTGAAGAGGCTTAGAATTGAAGGAGTCCAAGATTGAATTGCTTCTCCATAGGCTGTGATGGATAATAATATAATAATAATGACCCCTTCCTCCTCTGCCAACCATCTATAAAACGTGTCGTAGTCACGGAAAAGTTGAATTTTTAATTCTTTTGACTGGAGGAAAAAAGGTTATGTTTGCTTAAGGAAAAGGTGTGGGGGGGGGGGGGGGATTAAATTATAAAGTGAGGATTATTTAACTATTGTGATGTGTGTGAGGGGTTGGCAAGCTTGTCTGATAGGGAAATGTCAATAAAAGTTGGTTCTTTTTTCACTTGAGGTTGAGCTTTCGTCCTATAGATTTCACAGGTCGACAAAAATCAACTTTAAAATTTAGTTCGGACTCATTTTCACTAATTCTTATAGAGTTTTATCCTCTGATTCCGAATATGGTATTCATTTTTCAAAGTTAGTGAGGAATTCAGAGCGAAATGGGTTTCAAATTATCAGCACTTTTTCGATTCAGAGCCATTTTTGACATGCAAGGACTGAAGTATATAAATAATAAATAGCTATGATTTGATAGAGCTTATATCAAAGTACTCATTTCAATTTTTACTTCTTCTCTGGCACATTTAGACTTTAAAATATATGTCATTTTGTACGAAAACTTAGCGGCTTTGTGATTACTCAATTCTTACACCAAACTAAAAAGGTCTTATGAAAAATAATGAAAATAATTTTCAAAATACAGGAAAATTATGAAAAGTTGATTCTTTTTTCACTTGAGGTTGAGCTTTAGACTTTCAAAAAGTTTTTTTTTGTGAAACATTGCAATGAAATTGTTATAATTAAAATATGGATTTTATTTATATGGCACAACCCTTACTAAATATACATAAAAATTATGCATGTTTATTATATTATACTCGATGGTAAAAATACATACCATAGAAATTTTAGTTCTAACTATTAAGATCTTACATCAACTTCTATTAAAATGTATTTCTAATCAAATAGCTGAGAATACAAAAGGCAAATAAACCAATATGGAGATTTCATAGTTTCTGATTGAAATTCCTTGTAGCTTATGAATAATATTTTAATTTTACTTGTATAATTGAGGAAACAATAAGAAAATATCTGTATATCGAAATAAACTGCCCACTTTTCGTCAATGATTGATAGAATCTGGTGTCCAAAGTCGCATATCTTTGCCATTGATTGGAGAAATATTATCGAAATATTGTTCTTCAATATTTGAGCCAAATTTTTGGTCAAAAGTTTTATTACTCAGTAGAACTCTAGAATCAATTTATGAAGATGTATAAATATGAAGCACAGCTGATTAAATGGGTCACAGTTTGGCAGACTTATGTAATGTGAAAGGCTATGAAGTGACCTATTTATGGGATTAACAGTTGATTAGATCTGAAGGATTAATGAATATCATAGATGAATGGGATGACTGTTTTGTTCATTTTTCTACATTCGTCAAAACAATGATCCATTAATCGACAGAATTGAGCAAACAAAATATACATTCTTTATTTATTGAATTTGAGCAGTTCCTTTATTACTTAGAAATTATATTAATAGGTAGAATCAGAGAAGTTCATTCTAAAGACTCGCATATTTGGCCGCCTACGGCGCCCATATGTTCATATTACATAAGTTTCTTAAAATTTGTATCATGGATTTTGTGGAGATAAAATAGGTTTTCTAAATGTCAAATGAGTTACAATAATTTTCTATTTTGTACAAACATTCCTCATAAAAAGTTTGACTATGTACAAAGAATATGTTTTAAGTCACATGAGATGCTTTTTTCATTTCCTTTTTTCCTTTCTTTACCTTGAAAAGTAAGTAGTAAAATCAGAAAAGGTATTTTTTCTTGTTCATTTCTGGTCCCATTACTTTGCAAATAGTTTTATTAGGTCCGCCTTGACCCAAGGATTCCATAGGTACCTTCAAAGCTCAAATCTGACCATAAATGTGGGAGGAGATAGCGTGCGGACATACAGACGGACAGAGAATGGTGAATTATTATATAGATTCTCCAATGACGTCATGTATTTAGTAGGCACATGAAGAAGAAATAATGAGTATTTTAATAGATATTTATTCTTCAACAGACGTGATTGATAATTGTTAGCTTATTGCCAACTGCTTCTTTTCATTATTCCCTCTCCTCTTTTTTTAACCAATCATCTTGCAAAGAACGCCACCTTTTTCTTTATTCCTAACCATAGATGTACATAGTAGTTCAATTACTAGCTTTCCTAACTGTATTTACATATGTATTATTTCAAAATCAGGCTTAACTTGTCGTCTCCAACATCCTTATAATCGTATGTAAGCCTGGTTCAAAGTGCCCAAGGTTCTTATTCCTCTTATTTAAATAACAACAACCAGTAGGGGTGGTGGGCAGTATGGACTTCGTTTACATATATATTACCCGATATTTATGAGTTCAAAGCTTCTCCCACACTTTGGCTATTTCATCTATGTAGCCCCCCCCCCCTCTCTTCCTACAGATAAACAAGTCTTTAGAGCGAAAACAAGGCCGTTTTATGTTTTTTAAAGAGAAAGAAAAAAAGTTTGCTTCACTTATTATTACTATACCCTTAATATATATATATATTTGTGGCACATCAGCTTGAAATCCAATCCTATGGTGGGTTGAACACATGTCTTACTTGGGTTATTCGAAAACGATTAATAGGGGTTTAGTCCATTGTATTCAAGAAGAAGTCTCTTTCGTTTGACTTTATATTTAAACAAAAAGTATATAAAATTATGATAATACGTATAAAATACTATAATAAACATAATAGATTAATGTTAAAACAATATAGTTGATATCAGCAACTCTTTGGGAATTGTAACATTGGTTATTTGTTGAACTTTCCCACGTAGAATGAGTAAACAATATGGTTAAAATGGTTGTGTGTTATAGAGTACGGGCTAAGATCGTTGATTCCATTTCGCCTTGGGTATAAAAGTACAGCTCAATTCGTACTATTGGATCTAAACCATAAACAAACAAAAGTTGTTAGCTCGATAGCCGTGCGTGTTAAGGCGTGTTCAACTCTCAATATTTGGGGCGCAGGTTCGAATCCCGAGAGGGGATGGTAATTTTTGGTCTACTTCATTGATAAGATCCTATGTTCAATAGACTAATTTTAATGCTATAATGCTTATTTATATCCTATCGGATGCAATTCTATCGAACCATATAGGCAAAAAAAAACTTGTACAAAAAAGTGTCATTTTTTTACAGGATACATATTAGGTCAAAAGTTTTAAAGAACATTGTTACGATTTTTAACATTATCAATGGTATATAATCTAAAAATAATATATTATAGTCTTAAAATGAATATTATAGCTTTCATATTAACATAAAAGTCTATAAACGAACATTAAAATAAAAACATCATACTTTTAAATTTGTTTTAATTATTATATTATTTAATTTGACAATTGGGATGGATAATGTCAAAAGGCATAAAAATTCTCTTTAAAATTTGTGTTCTAATTTTTTATTCTTACATGCCAGAAAATTGATTTCGAGCTGACTTATCACATTTACTAAACTAATTTGTTTTTTCTTCTTCTCTCATCTATTTTCCTCTCTTTCTTTTAAAAGTCTCCATTCCTTATACGGGCTCAAGTAAACACAAGCATATAAAAGTATTATCCATAAAATTGTTATTATATATTTACTTAAGTCTCATAGATTTTTTCGTTGTTGCAAAAGATGGCTTTAAATAAATGAAAATGTGGCCACTAATTTGCTCGGAAGGGTTCCTATTATCCCGTCTTGCATTAGAGAGAAGTGACCATATATATTTAACTATTTGTGAGTACGTCACAGAAACGACTGCCATACCGTGTTTTTTTATTAATATTCAATACCGATATTTTAATTCTTAACCGGTTCTTTTATTATGTAAAAAGAATAAAAAAGATATTAATATAAAACCCAAAGCAAAATAAACCTAAATAAACATTTTGCTTTGTTGAAAAAATACTTAGTAATAATTTTTCTTTAAAGATGTCTATTAAAGCTTTAAAAAATGACATTTTGAGCCATAGATAATATATAATGATGAAGTAACGAATGGATGCGCTACTATTTGGGATATTTGTTAGCTCTCCATTGTTGGAGGGAAAGATAGTGACAGAAGAGAGAACAAGAGAGAGTAATATTTTATATTTTAGAAATCATGAAATGGAGTGTGATGACCAGGGCTGTAAGTATCGGGCAAATCAACTTTCGAGACATAAATGACATTTTGACATATATAACACATATTTTTGCATATTTATCGTATATATATATATACGAGGTTGTTTCGGATAATGATGCGAATCAGTAGATATATCTTGCAAAATATTGCATCAATCTTCTAAATCATAGACTTAAATTAAAGCTCAGACAAATTGGATTGATTTCTTTTTATGTATCAAAACCAGTTTAGAACTTTGTTTTTTATGAAAATCAAGCTTTTGTTTTTGTTATTTTGTAACATTGGGTCAAATTTTCACAAAAAAGAGAAATGTTGCGCATCCACAAGTTCGTCGAGGACCTCGCCAATGCCAGGAAGACTCCCAAGGAGATCAAGACACCATGGTCGACACGGCCTTTCAGCATTAGTTAAGGCTGGGAAGGACTCTTCAGACAAGAGGAGCACTAACGGGAGGAGGAAGGTCCGTACCGACGACTTTATTGAGGCTGTGAGGGTGTACGTGGAGGCTGACCGTCGGGTGACAATGGAGGAACAGGCTATCAAGTTCGAGACGTCGATCAACACCATTTTCCACGTCCTCCATGACGATCTTGGGCTCTCAATCAAGTCAGCAAGATGGATCCCCAAGATGCTCACAGAGGATCACAAAATGAAGAGAGTGAGGTGCGCACAAGCCTTCTTGAAACTCAATTTTGAGCTCGGATTGGAGTTTCTGGACAAAATTGTGACAATGGATGAAATCTCTGTGTCTTTCTTCACTCCTGAGTCCAAACGAGGGTCATCTCAATGGCTCCCGAAGGGCTCCAATCCGCCCCTGAAGTTCAAGCGGCAATAATCAAGGAAAAAACAGATGGTTCTCAGCTCCTTCGACAACTGCGGTGCGATCTTCCAGCACTATCTCCCGGTGAGGACCTCCGTCACCGTGGTCGTGTTCAAGGATGTCATGAACATGTTTTTAAAGAAATTCAAGGAGAAGTGACCTGAAATGGCCAATAGAGACTGGTACTTCCACTTCAACAATGCTCCGTGCCACATGGCAAATAGCACGAAGGAGTTCTTAGCCAAGAAGGGGATCAAGGTCATCGATCATCCACCCTACTCTCCTGACCTTGCCCCCTGCAGACTTCTTCTACTTCCCAGTCATGAAAAAGATGCTCGAGGGCGTGGAGATCGTCGACAAGAGCGTCCAGAAGGAGTGGACCCGGGTCGGGAGGACCATCCCGGAAGACAGGTTCCGTGAGGCCTTCAGGAAGTGGGTTGAGAGGTGGGAGAAATGTATTCGAATCGGCGGAAGTCATGAGGAAAAGATTTGTTAAAGTTTTTTTGTTATAATTGAAATTATATTTTATGATAATTTTTTTCCCGCATATTTATCCGAAACAGCCTCGTATATATATATATATTTACAAACTTTTAGGAGGTTGCGACTTCTTATCTAAGAAAAAAGTCTCTACAAGAGCAACATTTTGTGAACTTAAAAAACGTTGTCATTTTTATCCCAAAATGACATTAACACATATTCGTATAACTTTTTTATTTTTTTTGCCCGAAACGTATATTTTTATACTTGTTTCGCATATTTAATAATATATTTTTCTGCCTATTTACGCTTTGAATCCATCCATCGCTCTGAGTTAAGGGCCATTACCCTCTATGAGATGTGCCGCACTGTGCCTATACATATTTGATAGACAAATCGTTTTCAATTTTTATATTACGTCTTCACCCTATTATCCCTTACATTCTTTCTAAAAAAATTAAATAGCCTTTAAAATTGTATTATATAGTGATCTTATAAAACTGTTTTTTCATATTATTCTTAAAAGTATATATATATATATATATATATATATATATATATATATATATATATATATATATATATATATATATATATATATATTAAAGGAAATCCATTCATTTATCTAAATTATAATTATCACACCAATAAAGTTTATTCATTTTAAAATATGTTAAGATGAACTCGATCATAAACAAATAATTACTTTTGAATATTATTCTAAATGGCTGAATTGTATTTTGCAATGTGTTTTTTTTTTGTTGATATATTTTAAGAATTATTATATTTGTGAATAAAATTCTTGATTGATTTGAAAACACATAAGCATTTTGATCATTAAAGTAATAAAACAGTTCAATTCGGAGGAATGTTTCACTCATTTTTGGCTTGATTGTGCTCATATAAACTGCAACGCGCCTTTGTCATAAAAAGGTCATTTTCCTCCATTAATATAAGCCTATCGCTCCATATGTGTCAACCCAGTATTTACATAGAAGGGAGCATCTGGTACTTGATTTATGCTCCGCAGAACTCCCAGAAGCCACAGCAATATATACATATATAATGTAAGTAGTCTGGGTGTTAAAGGAGAAAAAAAGAAAACATAAAATAGTGGTTTTATGAGCAATAAATAACCCAATAAAAGAATCCTTAAAATCACACTCCATGTGTTCGTTCGTTTAACCTGAAAACATGAAAAATAAACGAATTCAGAAAGAGTTTGGTATTGCACTAGTCAAAAAATATTTTTTTGAAGTTCATCATTTTTTGAGTTCTTACACAATATAAAGACATATTCAAAATCCAACTGGACGTGTCTCTATAACCTTACAACAACATGAGAAGTCACAAGCTATGAATTAGTCTCTGCACTAGGTAAAAAGTGTTGCTATGAGTTCATTGATGACGATGTTATGCGGAGTTCCTCAAAATCACATTGCACGCGTCCGTCCGTCCGTCCAAACTTTAAACATGAGAAGTAAAAACCTCTCAACAAATTTTGAATGAGGCTCATGGACGAATATTTTTTATTCGGAATTCTTCAATGACTCTTCATCTGACACTCCATAATGAGATCCTCAAATCATACTCCCGTGTTTCGTCAAACCCTTTCGCATGAGGTATAAAAATCACACCACACACTCGAAATGAATCTCTTTGCACAAGCACCAATAAAAAGAAGGAATAGCACAAAAAGTAATTTTAAATCAATGGCAAAAAATAATATCAATAATGCTAGTTTTCTCTGAAAAATAATTTATAGTACAGAGTTAATAAAAATTCAAATTTTAATCAAATTAAATAATAAACGATTCAGTTTTCTATTAAGAGAAAAAGTATAGTTAAAAAATAGTCAAATATATATATATATATATATATAACCTGGCTATTTTGCCCTTTCAAGGGAACCCAAAAAGTCGCAATTTTAGACTAATGGTGGTTATACTCAGAAGTTTAAAATACTTAATTTGTCTTCTACGTAGAAATTTTGGGTGGCCGAAAATGTTATGTGACCACATAGGCAGGTGGCCGCTAACACAGGTTTGTCTCTAGTAGTTACACTTTAATTCGCTATACATTTAAAGCTTTCAACTGTATACATACATGCAGAATTGAATCAATAATAAAAAAGTATATGTCGAGTTATTGTTCTTTTTGTAATCACACTCTATTTTAAACAATTATATTATAGAATAGATGGCTTGTTCACAAAGCAAGCATTTTATACAGTCAAAATCTATTTATTATTTTTTGTCGGGAATATCTTTATTCATTTAAAATCTATTTCATTTAACTGCATAATGTCGTAAACCTTAGGCCTAGCGCCGCCTACGCATTAATAAAAGTATTTTCCAAGGCGCCCCTAAATGATGATATTCAATATTTGATGACCTGGGTCCAATAGGAATCCTGACTCATTGACATGCCGGAACGAAGGCTGACGGCAGAATGAATGATGTTTAAACGATCTATTAATAGATGTTTAAAGCTATTGGGTTTAAACCTTGAATGTTTCTTGTTTGATCACTCAGGCTTTTTTCTTAATATTTTTTATTAAAATTTATAGGCAACTGATTAAATAAAAATACATAATCATGTATTTATTTTATGGCATAGCTGTGCTATACATTGTTATTGCATATATACGCTATTATAAAGATATGTCATTTATACATAAACTTAGTTAATGTCTATGATTTTAAATTGTAACATTAATATTTATTTAGGTTTGTTTTAAAGCAGCAAAACCGTCCTTTGCTATGTTTTTGTTGGTATACTTTATGTGAAATAAGATAAATAACCGTCCTTTGCTATGTTTTTGTTGGCATACTTTATGTGAAATAAAAAAATAAATATAAATATAAATTGGGTAAAATTGTTTATAAAGAATACTTTTGACAAATAGGGCCGTTATTTTAATGACACAGGAAACAATAAATAGGATGGTATGAGATAGTAATAAAAGTCTGTATCCTTTATAAAAATACTCAAAGTTGCTTGTTTTTTTTACAGTAAAAACATTCTGTGCAGTATTGATTATAATCGTATCTTTACAATAAAATAACTCAGTGTGTTAAGGCGCGTTCAACTCTTAAAGTTGAGGGCGAAGATTCGACTCCTGAGCGAATTGAAGGTGCATTTTGTTCAACGTCATTGAAAAGATCCTAGGATGGATAGACATATTTTAATCCTATAATGCTTATTATATCCAAATGGATGAAGTTCTATCATATCAAATGGGTAAAGGTAAAAATGGAGTACAATTGATGTTTTTTCTTCCAAACATTATTTCTAAAAATATGTGATCAACCAAATATATCTTTTAATTTTTTGTTATTCAAAATATACCACAAGTAAAGTTGCATAATATTTTTATTTGAATGTTTGCTTGAATCCTTATTAATGCAGCTGTATCCAATTATTTGCGCAAATAAACATGTGGGTGGCATAGGTGTTTAGGGGTGTATTCGACTTCCATGGTTAAGAGTGCTGAGTCGATTTCGTGCATGAAATGTGCTTTGAACAGCATTTGGAAAAAAAGTATATTTTGCTGATCAAATTCAATGCCATTTTTTGTTCTAAAAACACACAGAATCGGATAAAATATGAAATAAATACTTTAATTGAAGGACCCAAAAACACCAAATCAATTTTTTGATGAGCTACATATTCATCTAAACTAACCGGGCTTTAAGCACTAAAGTCATATAATTCCCTAAACACGGATAATATATACTTTATATCATTCTATTTTTCCTTACCTACTAATATTATTAAAAATAATACAAGTGATCTAAAAGATCGGGTTATTTCTTCGGTAGATGTTGGTAATTAAATTAATATTTCCGATGAATCAAAATTGTGTTCAATTACCCCAATGGAGAAAATGAATGCTTCAAGAAAGTAATTTTTTGTTGCAAAAAGTGACGACCGATACGTCAGAAAATGTTTATGATGTTCTAATTTATTAGTACATATTTATATTTATTACAGTTCTCAATATAATATTATATATATATAATATATATATATAAACAGGGTCCCCCGATGAAATTGGCGCTAAAACTCTTACTCACAAAAGATTCAATAACTATGTTATTAATAGAGATATTTATTTAAAATAAAGTGCATTTGAAAGGTGAGGATGTCATCTATAGGATTATTCAAAATAATTCCCTCGGCGGCAATAACTTTCTGTATGCGCCCCTGAAAGCGGCGCAGGCCCTCTTCAACATCTCACGTCCACAGACACCATCGCCTTCTTGATGGAGGTGATGAGGGAGGCCTTTTTGTTGTGAGCATGTCTATTAGTCCGTCCTTCAAGATAGTCCCTGACAAAATAGTCCATTGGATTCAGATCTGGGCTACTGGGAGGCACATCTCCTTCCTTGTTTTTGTTTGCAGGGGTTAAGATCTGACCCATTTGCAACCTTTACGATCTGCCACGCAAGTCTTCTTTCACAAATTTTGAATTGTTGTTTCCCCAATCTCCAGCTCCTCAGCAATTAAAATAAAGAGCGGGTGGGGTCTTCATCGATAAAACCCCACAAAAGTCCATGTCCCTGACCTTTCTTTTGGACCATTCCGGCCTATGCTCTCTACTAATCACTTTACGTGGATCCTTGCAATCCTCCAAGATTCCCACAGTCTTTGGATGCTTCGTAGAGGCATAGAAGTCAACCATGACAGCTCAGAGTTTGATATCATGCCCTTCATGCTAACCAAGATTGCCACCCCGGCGCATCTCCGTTCCTCCTCGCTGAAAACAATCTCCTCCAGATTGCTGTATACTTCCCTCATATGCTTTGAATCAACTGGCTGTATAGCTTAAACCAGTAGCTTTCTACTGGTATAACTACCGGTCTCCTATCTATCTAAATGACAAAGTTACACAAATTTTAATTTCGCGCCAATTTCATCGGGGGACCCTGTATATATATATATATATACTATATATATATATATTATATATATATATATATATACATATATAATATATTTCCTTTTCCTTTAAGACCCAAGCAACAAGATGGCTCATGGGGATGTCAAAACATGTATTTACGTTTATCCAAAAATGTTGCAATTTCATTGAATCATATCTAAAGGGTCTAATTATTTTAAAAGGTGTAAAAATAAAAACTTTTTACAAAATTAATTTCCATAACATTACATTTTTTCTGGTCCTTTAGGATTTTTTACTTTATTAAGCATTTTTTTAATATTTTTCCATGCACTTTCTTTTTAATTAATTTCTTTAAGCAATCCTTTTAAACATTCTTCAAACATGGGTCACTACTTCCTTTGAATGTTGTTTCTTGTGTACATAATTTATTTTATCCATTTAAGAGGGATTTCATATCTTTAAAGGCAACGTTTATTATAAAGTTAATAAATGACCGCATAAGTAACTATTTCATGTTACTTTCTTTAACGAAGCTTTTCTTAAGCAATTGATTATACTTTTGCATATCTATTTTCCATCCCTACATTCTCCTTAGTGAGAATTTTGTATGGCTTGATATGTATCTGCGACAGACACAGACACTTCCACAAAAGAAATATTTATCGTCTTGGGCTTTGTTGGCGAAAGTATTTATTTAATAAATAATGTTGTCCCCTATTTGTGGATCCCATCAGCAGATCTATTTTAAAGCATTTATTTTTCTAGACAGTCACTAGTATTAAAGTCTTACTACATATCATTTCTAAGTAGTGAATCTTTTTTCATGAATAAAACAACCCCTCATTCCCGACATATTTAACTAATTATCGACCACAAACCTTTCATGGGCTTATCGCATATAAATCAATTGAGAACAGGGGCTCCCTGGCAATCAAAAGTGCAATTTTAAAGTCTCAAGACAGGTCACCTGTGTCATATCAGACACCGTCATCTGATGTCATTTGAATAAGTGTCTTTTGATGAGGGGGCCTTAGTCATTTATGTTATATATAAGTATATACATACTTGGATATATATATATATACCTATAATATGTGTACGCTTTATAATCTAGACATTAATCTATAAAAACCTACACTTTTAATTGAACTCTTCAATTTCAAGAGAAAAAAAGACCCTCTCAACACGTAACGTCTTGACACACTTCACGAGGGATTTAAAAAGAAAGAATTTTATTAGATATACGGATATTTTTCAAAAGCAAAGTCGTTTTATTGTCTAATCTATTTATATATATATATCAGAGTTGGGATTCGGTAGAAAGATCTACCACTGGTTCGCTATTCGGTATATACCTTCTACCGATCGATATCGCTATTCGGTAGATTTTATTTTATATCTACAGTATCGATCGATATTCGGTACGGTAGATTAGAAAGAGAGAGAAATTTATTTATGTATCTGCTTTTACTTCGTCATATGCATTTAATATCGAACAGTTTATAACAGGACAATTAAATGCATCATTTGTTATAATTTATTAGAGATTATTTGAAATTTAATACATACTAATCTTATATAATTATATATGTACTTGGATTTTGTAGGAAATGGAAGGCTATAGATTTTTTTTCGTTTACTGTCTCGTATTACTGTCCGATATTAAATGCACTTTCAGGTACTCTAGTATTCAATTCAATGCATAGCATAAGCCTATATTGAATGTCTATTTATGTATCTGCTCTATAATACTATAAGTTGTAGTTGTTTATTGATTTTGCGAAGTTCAATTTCTTTACACAAGGGAGCGCTTGGGCAAAGCGACAGTTGAACGATGTTTCTCTGCTATTGAAGGAATAAGCTCTCTATATCTTTATGTCTCTATGTGAATGTTACAAAAGTCATACTTTCAAATATACCATACCAATGCCATTCGATACGGTATTTGGTAGTTTCTACCGAATATTGTATAATCGGTTCGGTATTTGATATCTTCCATCGGTAGTATCGAATAACGATTTACATTCGTTAGTCGCAGCTTTGATATATAAAATATATATACATTCGACATTGTAATACCTATATCATACAAAAGTAATGGAATGTTTTAATTATTATTTAGATTGAGCGGAAAAAAAGAATTGGCAGTATTTTCTAATATGAGCTTCTTTATTTACAAGAAAATAAACAAATTGAACGTGCACAAGCCAAAGAAATCATATGTTTTAACAATTGATTTTGATGTAATAGACGCTGTTTTAGTTGTTGTTGCCGTAATTAAGAGGATTATTGTCAGTGTATTTGTTAATCGGATAGTTTTGTTGAAATGAAATTGTTCTTATGGTAATAAACAACAACACTATTCTTGTCAAAAAATTATACAAATCAACGCTAACAAGTCAAAAAAGTAAAGAGTAATATGTTTTATTGGTTGAATGTCATTTAACGAATCATTCTTGGGATAATTATTCATTTGAGTATCTGGAAATGATTAATTATCAGAAATTTGCATTTCTACAACTTTTAAATGTAGCAAAAAAGGTAATTTAAAAAAATCCATTTAATCAATGGGTCAGTTGTTCTCAAGTAAATAAATAGTTTTAAATCATGGCAATTCATAGTTCTATTCCCTAACATCTATTACAATATAAATCACAGGGCCTACCTTGCATGGTAGCCACTTTAACTGCATGCATGCCGCCTTGCTTGTATGTTTATTCTCAGTTGAGTATCCACTTAAACAATAAGTCGGGGGTTCTCAAGTAGTGAATAAAGAGTTTTTAATCATGATAATTGATAACTGTGTTTGATTGAACTCATTGCCTTTTTTGATGGTGATTGTACAACCCATGCTTGGAAGCTCGGTCCCTTTAAGAAGTAGTGATATAGAGAAAGAAAAAGTAGGTGAGTGTAGTAGTCCTGCCCACACCCTTTGTAATGAGCACTAACAAACTATATCATCAGCATTCTTTGTTATTCTTATCATTCCTTGGCCATCATTAATTAATGCCGAAGAAAAGCTCTATTAATTTGAAAAGTGTGTGTGTGTGTGCTGTATTTTGACTTGGGTTATTGATTGAATGTGTTTGTAAGACGAAGAGGAGAAGCATGCCGTCAATGGACTTTATTTTTAAACTTATGATCATTAGACTGCTCATATATATTATTCATTTTTATAAGACTTATATTCAATTTCAGCATGCCGTTCGTCAAAACCACATCTTAAAAGTAGTAAAGAATGAACGAGGGCTGGCAAAATTAATTGTCTTATTAAATTGTGGGCAATCTTCTCCACATTTTGATAATTTTATAAATTTGAGATATTCGATTAGTAGTTTCTTATCATACTTGAAGATAGTTAATATTATTTAAATTAATTAAAGTCTTCCTTTGAATTTGTACATATTTTAAGATACCTACGATCATTTTATTCTTCATATATCTTAAATCGAAACGAAAGTTTGCCGCATCAGTTATCTAACCATTTTGTATGGAGGGTGTGCAAATTTTATAACACTTAAACGCTTTTCGGCATTGCTGTATCAACACACAATAAATGGCTGAATCATTTTTAATTGATTCATCCAATAAAATCTTGTGAAATCGTTTGTTTAATCAGTTCAGGTAATTACTTTCTCACATTTTCTAATCATATTCAAATGATTCATCGAAGAAAATTTGCTAAATCGTGTATTTAATCAGTTCAGTTAATTACTTCCTCACATTTTCGTTAAGTATTTTTGTTGTGAAATGTTGGCCGTCACGTTATTGAAGCATCAACGTATTGACCATACACTCTATGGTCTAATAAATGGCTCAACAGCTCTACTAAGCGCCTAATTATTATTAAAAATACATAAGGCGAAAAAATCCTTTTTTACCTCCGCCGAAGGAGGTATTTTGTTTCACTGTGTTGGTTTGTTTGGTTGTTTGTCAGCAGGATAACTCAAAAAGTACGGAACGGATTTGGATGAAACTTTGTGGAGGTGTGGGAAATGCCAAAAGTAACAAGTTTTAAATTTTAGCATCTCTGAGTGCAGAATTAAGATGCAAAACGAGCTAAAATACTATAAATATTTCAAGTTAGCATACTCTGCCAATAGATGTCGCTGGTGCTGTGGAAATCGGGTGTCCGGGAGCTCTTCCTCTTGGAATTTCGTCGAGGGGAACCCTCCCCCGTCCCTCTACGCGCCCCCAGTCGTGAAAAACTCCGCCTCGGCAAGGCTCTAAGGACCCCGTGAACGGCGGAGGTTTGCACTCTCTAGATGTATATATGCCTCTAGCTCCCTTATGGGGTGAGTACGTCACAAAAGCAAATTGACGCCTAAGAATACGTCTTCTAACCATGACAAATAACATAATAAAAACAGTAGCTATTTATAATAAGTGTCCCATTGCTATGAATAGTAATATAACCCATTCAAAGTTATAAATGTATGTATATGTGTTTGTCTGTAAGAGGCTCCATCTTACTTCTTGACCACCTTGATTGACGACGTGAGTATACCCTACCTTGGTGTAGGGTCCGGTTTGTCTCCTCATTGTGGTGCTTCTCAGTGTACTCACAGAGAGAAAGAAAAGAAGAAGAAGTTAACATGTCACTATCCAAAACAAGACAGGCAGAAACAAAAGAATAAAAACAATTTTCCCTCACAATCTCTCCTCTCTCCTCAGGATCAGATAGCTCCTTTTCATCAAATTTAGGCCCATTGTCAAAAATATGCTTAAATTTATTAAAATTATTTAGCCCTTGAGCCTTATAACATCTGCGTTTTTAAAGCCTTTTGTTGTGTTCTGCTTCTTCTTCTCTGTACAATATATATGTTTTTTCTTCTTCTTCTTCTTCGTGACAATCCCTTGATAGGTCTGTACATATACAACGCTTGAATTATCCTTTAAAAAATCTCCATTTCTGTTAATATAAATAATCATTGTGTTTGTGTTATATACTCTTTACTTGTATTATTACTCGTTTTTGTATGATTATGTCTTTGAAATGATTCTTTAAGAACACTTAAAAGTGTGCTTACATGAATGACCACACGTGAGAGAGGATGCTGTTCTGATGATCGGAGGGGTTTCTCATCTATAACTATTATTATTAATGAATCAAAGCCCCTCTGTAAATAAAAGTCGTTAAGCACTGAATGGACTCTTACATCTATTAAAGATGTTCTTTGGTAGGGGGGGTCTGGCTCTCTATACCGCATCGATTTCTCGCCATGCTTTTTTATATCCATAGTATAATATAAACTATGGTGGATATTCAAGTTCGAAGTGATTAAATTAAAAAATAAGAATGATAATGGATCAACATAAAACAACATCAAGTTGTGTAATGATTTTAGTGTTTTAGATCTTTTTTATTCAACAGTTCATTTTTATGATATGTACAACAGAATACATCTGAAAAAGCTAAGATAATGTATGTAAAAAACATATACGTAAATATTTTATATTACAATTTTATCTTAGGGGTTGAACTAAAAGCACTAATTTAAACAATAAATACAATTTAAAAAAAATCTCAATTGATATATGTATTAAAATAATTAACATAGATTTTGAGCTTTATAATGTATAATATATTATATACTAGCGAATATTACCCGGCGCTGCCCGGGATTTTCCAACTTGACAATAGTCTGGATGAAAAAAAAATATCACCAATAATTTTAGTGATATCATCCCTTGTGATTTTTCATATCAAAATAAGTTCCTTAAAAAGTCGTCATTGGATCTTCATTGCCATTTTTTCTGTTTTGTATTCCTTAAGGCTGGGTATTTAAACATCATAAAAAAAGAAAATCACACGAATTTTTTTTGTTGATGTCATGCATGTGACATTTCATATTAAAATCAGTTCCTTCAACAGTTGTCATTGGTTTCATTGCCATTTTTCCGTTTTGTATTCATTACGGCTGGGCATTTAAACATCGCACAAAGAAGAAATCACACTAATAATTTCAGTGAAATCATCGCATGTGACTTTTCATTTTAAAATCAGTTCCTTAAAAAGTTGACATTGGGTAGTCATTGCCATTTTTTCTGTTTTTTATACCTTACGGCTGAGTATTTAATTATCGTAAAAAGAAGATGAATAATTTTAGTGATGTCATCACATGTGATTTTTCATATTCAAATCAGTTCCTTAAAAAGTTGTCCTTGGGTCTTCATTGCCATTTTTCCGTTTTTTTGGTCCTTAAGGCTGGGAATTTAAACATCGTAAAAAAAAGTTATTTTTAAGTCGTTTCATAGAGTGCTTATGTTATTTTCTTATGAGAAGTAGTTCCTTAAAAAAGTCGTCATTGCCATTTTTTTTCCGTTTTGTATTTTAAGGCTGGTTATTGACATCCCTCTCCATCTCTAGGCATTATTGAAATTTGATTATCACGATGTTGCAATACAAAAAGTGATGTTATTTTCCACAAAACTTAAATTTAGGTGGACATACAGGGAGAGAAAGAAAAATATTTTTAAGTAATCATGTAGAAAACGAATTTTTCCGGGAAACACTCAATAAATCAAAACCCGTCTTAGTACTCAGTCTTATCCACAGAAAATTTGGAAAAATCTAACTTGCAAATTATAGAAAATCAACAAAAAACGTTTTTGGCGATAAAATAAGCATGTCGATGACGATTTTTCGGGAGTTGACAACCCCACTTAAACACTCCCTGAGCTCTCAAATTATTCACTGAAAATTTCGTCAAGATCTAATGACCCGTTCGGGAGATACAGGGAAACGAACGAACAAACGAACGAACGGAATTTTTTTTATAAGTATTGATAAAATAATATGTATAATATAATAAAAAAGTATGGTTGATACTCAAGTTCGAAGTGATTAAATAAAAATATGAATGCTAATGCATCATCATAAAACAACATCAAGTTCTTTATGATTTTAGTGTTTTGGACCTTTTTTTTCAACAGTTAATTTTATGATATGTTCAACAGAATACACCTAATAAACCTAAGGTAATGTAGCAAAATCACATAAGTAATTTTTTTGGGGACTTTTGCTTGCACATTTTTTCTTCTTCAAAATGATTAGAAACCTCCGATTTTTAGTTGAATGCCTCTTTTTGTGATGATTTGTTTTTGTTGTGCTCTGGATCTTGCGAAATTTTTATTAAGACTGGTGAAGCGTCAAAGAAATAAAATGTTTATTTTCGACTCATATTAGGTTGTTCCATATATAATGAGTTAGGTTAGCTATCTCGAAAAGTTCACACGCTATCTCAAAAATTTCAACGGGAGCGTTCTTATCGCATATTTTTGCATGGGAACAGACTGTATGGCGCCACTCAGGTTAGTATATAAGGTGAGTAATCGCGTCATTTCTATTATTCATTCTACTCGCCGCTGAAATGGAAACACCCGGCTTTCGCTCCTACTTCTTGATCCGGATCAAGCTCGCCAGGACAGTCAACAAAATCCACGGGGACCTGCTCTCTACCTTCCCTGACTCCTGCCCTGGCCTCTCCACCCTACAGAGATGGCACACTGAGTTCGATAAGGGTGTTTTTGCCCTGGAGAAGAAGACCCGTCCTGGACGTCCCTGGGAGACGAGGACAGAGGAGAATGTGGCCCGTGTGAAGCGCCTGGTCGAGGATAACCCCCGGATGACCACTCGACAAGTTGCTGCAGAGGTGTCCCTACCATCTACAACTGTTTTCAGGCTTCTGACGGATGATCTAGGGCTCCGAAACCTCCACAGCGTGCTCGTCCCAACCAGCTTTCTGAAGCCAACAAGACGCAGCGAGTGAAGTGCTGTCAGGACCTCCTGAAGCTGTTCCAGGACCACGGGGAGGACTTTCTGGGGTCTCATCTGTTAGTCCAAGACGAGTCCTGGTTCTACTGGAATTCGGCGGGGCGGAGGCAAGTCTGGGCGGAGCCCACGGTGGCCCGTTCTCGACCCCCGTGTGAAACAGACAGCGAGGAAGACGATGATTTGATGGGGTTCACCTGCAAGCCGAGGCGGGTATCGATCACTGCACTACCTGCCGGAGCCGACCGGAACACCATGATAGAGTACCTGATGACGACTGTGAAGCGCTTTCTCAGCCTGAAAAGGACAAGATCCGGCTGAAAGATTGTCACCTCATGTGGGACATTGCACGTCCCCACACTGCCACCGATACCAGGGAGTTCCTGACCCGGAGGGACGTGGAATCGGTGAAACAGTCACCCTACTCACCTGACCTGAACCTGTGTGACAGGTTCCTGTTCCGGAAGTTGAAGCACCTGCTCCGGGAGGACGAGTTTGGGGGCCACGAGGAGGCTACACTCGCCGTTCAGCGGGCGATGAGGAGGGTCAGTGAAGACGAGCTCTACGACCAACTCAGGGGACACTGCCACGACGTCATTGCAGTCGGAGGGGATTATGTGTACTGATTAAGAAGTTTTTTTGTTGATCTGATGAAAATTTTGAGTTTTAATTGGTCGACCTCATTATTTATGGAACAACCTAATATAACCGCGTCTTTATGCCGGTAGAATGGTACATTTTTATGAAAATATAATGTAGCATATAGTTTTTTAATGATAATTTATATTTACAGGACAATTTGTCTTTTTTCAGCTATGAATTTGATTAAAATAGACTCTTTAACACAGAAACTCATTTTTGAGTATTTAGAGGGCAATTTTCAATAATATCTTATAGCTTATTTTATGATTCTACTGATCAAAAATATCACCAGGGAGAATCAAAGCATACATATATTTTTAGTTATCCTACAATTCATAAATATATGTTTACAATCACAAAAAACACTTTTAAAGTTAAACATATTGTTAAAAAAGAAATATGAATATCCGCTTGGAAACAATTATAAATATATACCATAAAAATTTCATATCAATAAGCTCTGTAGTCGTCTTTACTGTTTATACTAAACAAATAGAAAATACTTAATACTATTTTACGCTTATTCTTCCGTCGTTCATTTAAATCTTTGACGGCGATTTTGCAGACACGAGGGAAAGAGAAGGGAAGAAGTAACATTTAATTCGTGCAAAAATATCATGAAATCACTGTATAAAAAATGATGTCTTGGCTTTGAAACGTATTCTTTGTTTTTAATAATAATAATAATCTTAGCCCAATGGTTCAAGCCCTTTGGGCCAGGGCACTTATTTGGGGAGAGTGTTGGAGCTTAATAACGAACCCTTCAGATGCGCTGATGTGAAGGTATCATGGAATAACCGAATAAATTCGTTCTTTTTGTGAATCACTGCCTGACGGAGCCATTTCTCTTAAGCAAGTCCTAATCTTCTTCTTGAATATAAATAAATGTTCCGTATTTGGAGTTTAATTGCGTCATGTTGGGGGTTTTCAGATGAGAGAAGAAATCTCCAATGTACGGACCATGGAGATGACCTCTTAGGAAAAGGAAACCATTTTTTTCTCCTCCCCTTACTTGTAAAAATAACCTCATCTTGTATGATTAGCCTGTAATAATAATAATCTGTAATATGATTTTTCCGAAGAAACAAGTGCTTAACTAGATGATATTCTGTGTTCCTATATGTTATACAAGCCTAACAGATCTAAAAAAACCTTTCATTCCTTGGAGCCCTTTAACTCTTTGCTCTTGGTTTAAGACTAAAGGCACTTTATATATTTACATACATATATGTTTTCATCGAAGCTCGTTACTTTCGGAATCGCAAAGATGAAGCTAATCTAAAGCATTTTTGATTTCGAAAAACCTTTTGACAACTTTTATGATCCTATGAATTTTTCAACAACATCTATTTTTATTCTAGGACATTGGTTTCTACCATTGCATTTCGAAGAACATGGTTGTAATATTGGGAGTTGTGATCTTTGGTCTTCATAATTAAGTTTCGTTTTCATATAAACGAGATGCATGCACATTTGGAGTAGTCATTTTTAAGTTTTCACACATTTAAATGGGTAATGTCTTCCGAGGACTCCAACTTAAAAAATTGAAAACCCATAGGTAATATATCAATTCATATTGAACTATTATGTACGTGTGACTACGCAATACATCGTCGAACAAGTTGATGTCCAGAAGAATGATACGTAATCGTGGAAGTTCCTTATAATTGGCTGTTTTTTAATTATAAAAAAGTTTTTTTTTCATACTTGGTTCGACATTGAGGCGAACCAAAACCGACCTTCCCCTCTCGGAAGTCGAACATTCGCCCTCAACAAGGAGGGTTGAACAAGCTTTAACTCACTGAGCTATCGACCTCCCAAAATGTTTATTCATTTATCATATGGAATTATACAAAATCTCAATAACGTCTACAAAAAAATAAGTTTCAATTGAAAAAAAAAGTGGGACTGTCCGTGGGTCTAATTGTAACATTCATAGGAAGGAACTCATAATTTTCCATGACAATATGAGCTGAAGTTCTCTCAGCTTTGGCTCTCTCTCTCTGTGTGTTTATGTGAAGCAAACCAAATATGGAACTGTGTCTATAAGTATGCATATACAAACGAAGGTAGATTTTTTATTTGCCTAGTACGTAGGCAAAATCTTTTAACCTACAAAACCCAGGAGTTCGTGCAAGCATTCATTTTGTGGTCAATTTAAATCAATGCTTGTATATGTAAAAAACCATTGCATGTTTTTTCAGTAGCGACATGAGAAGAGGAGACTAAATTGAAGAGTATTTTTTAGGAATATGGTCGTTTGTGTAAGAACAGATATATTTTCTAACAGGATACTGTACTTAAAATAGATATTAATTCCGTAATTGAATGTTGAAATATAAAAATAGAAGACCTATTTTTATAGCTGAGTACTATACGAAGAGAGATGTCTGCTGTTAATGAGACTAAAAAAATCCCAAATAACTGCTCAAATTCGATTCGAAGGAGTTGTAATATCCCTGTGAAAAGGAATGATCATCCTAGCATTAAATTTAGTCTACCACAGCTTTAATTATAAATATATATTTATATAGGTATATAAATAAATATATTATATATATATATATATATCAGACTTGTTGACGTTCGCGAAAAATTGTCGTTTGTCGTTAGCCAAAAGTTATCGTTCGTCGTTAATTTTCAATTGAATCGTTCGTCGTTCATCGTTCGTTTGTCGTTCGCCATTTTGAAATAAATTGACGATGTTTTTTCTTTAGAAAGAAATTTCTGAAATAAAGTGTTGACGTGTTTTTTAGAAAGTCCCATGTTCAAATTAAAAATCTTCGTCTTTTTTTGGCACCAAAAACGAACGACGAACGATAAGGAATTTTCCTTGTCGTTCGTCAAAAACATTTGTCGTTCATCGTTCGCGAACAACAACAAATGAACGATAAATCAACAAGTATATATATATATATATATATATACTGACTTTTCTCTATCGTGAGGAGTCGAACCTGTCCTTGAAAGTTGAGCTCGCTTCCTCAGAACTTTTGTCACGGTCAGCTCTTAATTAGGCTAAAAAATCATCAAATGAATGCTCAAATGTGTACTTCTTGGCTGTATTTCTTCCTTTTACGATAAATACCTCTGTACTCTCTTACGTTAGGAAAACTCTTTCCAATGTTCATCTAAAGTAGCTTTTATTTGTTACTTATTTTGATCAACAATTGTACATGATTTCTTAGTAATTTGTTTCTTTTATATTTGAAATAGTTGTAGCGAAGCCTAGAAATATTATCAGGCTCAACTACTACATGCATTGACCATTTTTACGTATGCTAAATTCATAATATCGAGACTCAAGTATAGGTCAATGAAATCTGATATTAGTAGATCCTTGGTAAGAACCTACATTTAACGTATACAATATACATATTTATTCATAATTAAACCAGTCGACTGGGAGCAATATGCAATCATTTTTAACACTTTCATTCACTTTTCAACAAATTCATACAAAAGTTGGTCTCAGATATAATTTGATTACAATTCCATGAGGCTCAATTTTTCTTTTAAATCCTAAAGCATAGATCCCAAAACATCTTATCGACTAATATACAATTTTTAGCGACTGGAATGCAGATATTTAATTGACTGGATGGGATTTTTCACATGCATGTAGCCAGCTAAACCGTAAACACAAGAATATATGCGCCGGTTTTAATAGATTCGCCACATCGAAATCTGATTCGTTTTATTATTTAATCTCTGGGTTCTTATATCCACGATTTTTGAGTCGTATCCAGATCACGATCTGCCAATTAGAGACCCATGTTGTTAAAATAGAGGTTCTTAAGGATTTAAGGGTCTAAATACTTTACATATTTATAATAAACTTGTACAGTAGCAATATATTAAAAAAATATATAAATATAATAATAAATACAAAAAAATAATTTTATTAACAGATATAATATGCTTCTGTCAAGTCACTTAAAGGATGTAGGTCTGTGCCTATATATATGAAGGCGACTGAGTCTGGACCACTATTAAAGAATCTCCACACCAAATACATAGAGATTTACATATACAGAGTGGATTGTATGAAGTGATTTTGTTTAATTACTTCGTGTACATATTTGATGAAATATATTTATTCATTATATCATAAATATATTTGTAATAATATATTCTTAAAATTATTTATAATAATATGTTCAATGTTCATGTTTAACCCATTGGGTTTTAAGTTTTATATATACTGCCGTCATATTAAGTTTTTACACAAAACTCTTTTTAAGTTATAAAATAGTACATAATTTTTTTACATTGATACACCTCTTTTTCAAATGAATTATGTATTATATATTATAAAATGCTTAAAGATCATAACTTGTTTAAACTGTATTATTTAGATAGTAAATTTGAACTAAAATTTATTTATGTTTGTTTCATGCAAATACCTATATTTAGTTAATATTTGTTAATTCAGTTTGTTATTATTACACTGACTTGCTGTAAAAGCTTTATGACCGGAAAAAAATATTAAAAACCCTCTTGTAAAAGGCCTCTCAAGTCTTAAGTGATTCTAAGAAATGAACATGATAAAACAATTCCATATTATCAATAATTTATACATTCTTATTGACACATTGTGCATCCATTTAGTACTTCCTAACAAAAAACCATATAGCAAGGAACTTCATCTCACTAATCACACTCCTTGAGAGAGAAGAGTAGTAGATAAGAAGAAAGAAGATAGATTAGCATCTATGGTTTTTTTCTCCCCCAACCGTGAGGGGTAGAAAAAATATATACTTAGAGAGGGGAGAGAACATTTCTTTCTCTCCTCAACCATATTAGCACATGGACCAAAAACACCCTCTAAACCACCCTCCCCCAGGACTAGAGCCTCCATTTATAGCTCAACGAACAGAGCAACTCTTTTGGAAGAATATGAGCCCCACTCCGACCTCGAAGCCATGAACTCCAAAGAGAAAATGGATCAAAAAACTCTCCAGTTGGGGTGCGGCTATTCTTCTTACGTACTTATTTTTTATTTTTTTTTTTTCCTTCTTTATTTTCTTTTTTTTTCTTCTTCCATCCATGATCCCCTTGAGAAGGAAGGTTGATGGTTCCATGCTACCCCCCCCCCCCCCCCCCCCCACATACTCAATTGTAATTCGGATAACATTAAGAGATCCTGCCATGCTTTAGGATGAACGCACACACAAAAAAATATATATCTGGATTCCTCCATGATTTTTTTCTCTCTACAATCATTATTTAGAAAATCATATAAAAAACTGTGAAACTAGGTGTTTGTACAAAAATATTTATATACTTTGAATAAAAGCAATATTATTGTGATGTGGCTAGAACTAAGGTAATTGAGTTGATCGGTGGACATTAATAATCATAATAGCATTAAATTTGTTTTTGTAAGGAGGGATTTTTTCAGTTAGGTCCATTTAAATTGAACTTCCTCTCTTGGGAATCGCAATTGCACTTATCTCTTTTTTTATTTAATATCTTCCATCCATCAAAAGTCAGCCCCTTATCTATTGCTTAAAATAGCATAAAACTCTTGCATCCCACTGGAGAATCGCCTCATCTTTAAATGCGATCTCTTTTTATTTTAACTTGAATACACAAATCTGTTTTGAAGTATTTGAAACATGTCTTAATAAAGGGAGAGTTTATTTATACATTTAATAATATATACTTCTGGACATAATTTAATATATTAATGTACTTTTATATATTCATTAAATTTAACAAATGAAATAGTTCAAATCATTTTAATAATAAGATCGATAATATTCTATATATTCAAAATTTAGTTTATAACCAAAGGGCCCCAATTGTTTCATGTTATTAATAAATACAACCACTAAGGCTCTGATTCAGATTTTTTGTTTATATTGTTCAATGCCCATATTAACGTGTTTAAACATGTTCATAACTTCGCACAGAGAGTTATTCATAACTTCTAAAATTCTAATTTATAAACTATATTATTTTACTTTTAGATCATAACTAAAATCAAGAAAGCGAATCATTCCAACCCATTTTACTTTTAATAATATCCAAAAACCAGTCAGTTACTTGGTTTTATATCCTCGAATAACCCGAATTTATTTATTATACTGTTGATAAAATGATAAGCTCATTCACCAAGTGAATTTAAGCACCGCTTGCTATAAAAACATAAGTGCCTAAGGTGTAACATATATAGACACGCATTAAATATATATTAAATAACACCAAAATTTGGGTCTAGTATAAACACGTAGTTATGGACCTTTTTAGTATTATAAATAAACACTTAAGTTTAAAATTAAAGCTCTAGTCGAAAGTCACGCATATATTCACATTATATAACAAAAAACATCTCTAAAACACACCAAGTTCCATGGTTAAAACAATTAGCTAGTGTATTAAAAACAAATCGAGTCAACAATAACCGATGATATTTCTGATAGTAAAAGTATTCCCATTGATGTTTTGATAAAGAAATAATAAGTCCGTGAAATTCGATAAATAAGTTGTACTGGTCCATTGACCTGAAGGGGCCAAGACACATCAGAACAACCTTCCATGAAATGTTGTTGGTTCGAGGGATCCTAATTGAGAAAGCGTCGTATCGTGTTGCCTTAGAAATTACTTGCTCTGATATCTTCATTTGTGATTATTTCATTTTCAGTCATCTTTTTGCCAGATAAATTTAATTGCACTATAAATTTGGTTGTTGCATAAATTCGTAATTTTTTTCTTTTGCGTAGATTTCTTATAATTTTTTCTCTTCGTGAGTTCAATACATTTTATGATTCCTTCTTTAAAAATGTTTTACTTCCTATGAAAAAATTATAAGCTCTCGGCACTGATGGGTTAAATAGGATATAACTCTTCCCGAAACTCTCCTCGTCCCTAAATGCAACCATCTTTTTGCATTGATTCCTCATAAGGAAACCCGATGAGGTATGTGTTGCATATGCGTATTGCCTAGAGAAGATTCCTATGGAGTCAGCCCAATATGGAGATTCACTCCCTATTTGGGAGTGTAATGGGTGGTGAGCATTACCTTATTTAACCGAGTTGTTGGAGTTTTACCGTCTTCCCTGGTATCTACTAGAGCTACTACTACAACATCAACTCATTCCTCTCCCTTTCATTCATTCATTCGACAACTAAATGCGGAGAGTGACGTCAGAAAGCAGCCAGTCCTTTATGTCATAAACCAGGAATGCAAGAACATCGCTTTGCCCTTATAAAAGACCTGGAGTACATGTTCACCATAAAACTCCATATATATATATGTTTGCATTTCCGTTGTAGGTCCGTTATTACGTCATAGAGGAAGCCGAGAGTGACGTCAAAATGTATGGTCTTCAAGACCAGGAAAATAGGGCCTAGAACGAAAATGCTGAATAAAAAATTGATAAGAAATAATGAATCGAGCTAGAAAAGGAAAGTGATAACTTAAGGAAAAAATGGTACAATGGTAGGCAAGTATTTGAGTGGAATACAACTAAGTATGGCATAAATGATATTTCTCCTCTAAATTGAATAATAATGACAAAAATATTCCATATCATTGTTATTGTGGGCAATATTTATTTGGACATTTTTTTCATGCGTCATCATTTTCCTTTTCTATCTTCGGCCATTTTTTCGAAATGTCATCATTTTCCTTTTCTACTAGAGTAATTTCTTCGTTGTCCATTTTTTCTTTGGCCACTTCAATCTTTGTCATCCAAATGACATATATTTCATTACCCGGAATGCCTCTATAAAAAGAATAGAACACTGCTCTGCCCTTTTGAAAATAGTTGGAATACATGCTTTGATAAAGCTATGCTTTTTTGTACTACAATTTTTTTGCAACACAATTAAACGTCTTTGATAAGGATGGAAGTAACATCAGAGAGCCATGTCTTACATGCCATAAACCAGGATTACAAGAAATCGCTTTGCATTCATGAAAAACAGTGTAATCTCTATACGAAGATACTGTTAATAATTTGTTATTACGTCACTGATATATGGAGTAATAACGTCGGGAACCATTCCTTATATCGTATGAACTAAAATGCAAGAAACCCTTTTCCCTTATAAATAAATCAAGTTCACCATACAGCTATTGGCTTTGTGAGTTTTGTTTCTAACCAATCGTTACGACATTAATGAAGTGTGGAGTGACGTCAAAGAGACGTATTTGCTATAAACCGGAATGAAAGAAAATCTATTTGTGCTTCAAAAAGTATAGTATAACTACATTTATGCTTCTTTATATTACACTTTTAGATGGACTTCCTTTTATCAGGTGTACCAGGGAATGCAAGAAATTGCAATTCTGTTTCGAAAAACAGTTTAAAATTGATATAATAATTAATATTTCGACATTTCTTACATGCCCATTATATCGTCATTGGGGAAGTTTTGAGTGACGTCAGAGACTCAAACTTTATACTATGTAAACCATGATCGTAAACATTAAAAGTTGAGGATCTAATTCAATTTTACATGACTCTGTAAATTACTCATCATTCTGTCGTTTCCTCTGTTCAATATACTAAAAAATAATTAAATAAAAGTTCGTCACCCCGCAAAACCCTTTTTTACTCATTATCGTTTCACATTCTCATTGAATGCTGCCTTGATGCCCAACTTAAGGGCCCGCATCATATTACAGGCGTTCAAGGTGTTATTGCAAAAGTAAAAAAGGGAGCCTTGCATCATGGCATTTTATTGGATGGCCATGAAGTAGATTTAATGGCTCAAGAAGCAATCGTCGTCGTCACTTCAGTGATTCTCCCCACCTTTATTTTTCAACGCGGTTTACTAAATATACAAATGGTTTCTCATGAAAAAGCATATATATATATATAAATAATATACATATATATATATACATATATATATATAATATATATCTATATATATATATATATATATATATATATATATATATATATCATGGGTGACAATTATGTCTGGGACAGTACATATGCGTGAGTTTATTGGGTCCAATTTTTAGATTTGTCCTCTCTCTATCACCTGTATATCGTAAAAGAGATCTTTTTTATACATATTTTACTTTACTTGTTTTTGTGTACTCCTTTGGTCATCCTCAAGATGGAGAAACGTGAAGCCATGGTAAAGCTCTACTAAAGGGGACATTGTTGCAGGCCATTGTGGAAGCCTTGAAGCCCATGAAGGTGTCGAAATCAAATGTCTCTTACACGATACAGCATTTTAAGGAGACAAACAGCTTCGCTGACAGGCCTAAATCAGGACGTCCAAGGTCTGTGCGGACCAAAAAGCTGGTAGAAGCAACACGAATCAAGATTCATCGAAACAATAAGCGATCAATTAGGAAAATGGCACTCGGGTAGGAGTTAACCTTGAAGTGATGAGGAAAATAGTCAGACAGGACCTTGGAGTCAAGCCCTATCACCTATTATTTGAAAATAGCATTGAAATTAAGGACCTTAGAGGCGATCGAATGGCGAAAAAAAAAAAAATACTACATAAGTTTACTAAATAACTTTTGGGCCCGTTGAGCGGACACTTCCCATTATTCGATTTCGTTCAAAATTTCAGAAGATCATCCTATGCACTGAGGTAAAATCCTAGGTAAAATACGTAAATAAGAATCACCCTAATATATGTATTAGGAAACGACCGGGTTCACGACTGTTTTTTGATCGTCCCGGCCCAGGGACTTTAATGCTTTCGTTCCTTCGTAATTCTGAAAGTATCGACTTTTTTAGAAAAGAATTTCTATACTTTTAAAAAAATATTAAAGAATTATTTAAAAAAAACGTCGTCACAGAAAATAATTTTTTATTTTGAAAATTATATGCAAAAATTATTTTTTATAAATGTTGGCACTTCAGAATTACGAAGCAACGAATATATAAAGTCACGGCCCGGCTTCCGGCGAAAAAAGTATCCCGGTCGTTTCCTGATATATATATATATATATATATAGTATATATGTATGTGTGTGTTGTTTATGCATTGCCCTTTATATTATCTTAATATGCACACAGTCAAAACCCTGCTAGCGTTCACTGTCTATGGTGTTCACTTGCAATAGCGGACAACTAATTTTGCCCCGCAGAAGAATTACATTCCAACTACAAACATTATGTTACAGCGGCATTTTTGCGGGTGGCCACTATACACAGGTTGACTGCACTCATTTCTTTAATATGATATTATTATTTAACTCAAAGAGGATGCCATGTATGTTTGTTGAAGAGGTAGAATATCAAGGAGCCTTAATGCCTCTGCGCATGGTTCCAAGAGAAGCACAAAATAGACTAGGTCTAAATTAGTCTACACTTTCCATCACCATCAGGTAATAATATATATAATAATGCTCTCCTTATCATCATTTTAATGAAAATTATTATTATTATTATGACTGTTGGTAATAAATATACATAATGTCATTATGGGATTTTATGAGCGGTGTCTTGTCTGAGTATTTTTAAGGTACATTGTTACTAAAAATACTCTGTAGTTGCTATCCTTGCTTTCTTGTTTGCTTCGCTCCTTGATACATCCCCTTCACTGAGAGATAAGTCTTTTTCTCCAATTAATTTCCCTTAACTCAGTGTCTCAATTGATATCACTTATTTTTTTTTACAAAAATAACTTATTAATTATTAAATACTAAGACATAAAACGCATTAAAGAGCTTCATTCGGATTATTTTTGAATTATTTATGGAAACTACGCAATCCATCTCTTTATGACTGTTTTTGAGGATATATACCTATATATATATATCCTAAATTTCATTTTATTTTATCACAATTTCGGAAAATATTTTTGTTTTACTTTTCAAAGATGATGTTTTTTATAGTAATATATCAAGCACACAGGAACTTAAAACGAAGCACTTTTTAAAAATATTTTTTTAAATTTGTATATCTTTTATATTCAAAATTTGCCTAGAGAATCTTTATAAAGCAAAAATTTGTTCAAAAGTTACTTCTTATTGACTTAATGTAAATAAATATATCAAAATTGAATAAACTCAAATATGCAATGTTCAGATAAATGCTTCAATGTTATTCAGCTAATTGTGTTTCTGTTGCAGCACTATTAAGGAAATATGAAAATGATATCTCCTTTTGATTAAGAATTCGTATATTACTGCTTTCCTTATTTTATATATGTATTGCTCAATACACAACATACCTTCATGCCGTATATGAAACGGAGCATATGTGTAAAAATACAAAGTTGAAATGTTTATTGTATAGTTAAAGCTCCGGGGAGGAATATAACAGTATTATTAACTTTTTGGAAATGATAAACTTCTATCATTAATTATATAAAATCACAAAAAAATTAATAAAATTGGTTTAGAAACCTCCTATTTTTTTGAACTTATATTGAAAGAAGGAATTGTTTTTGAATCTCATTTACTGTTTAGAATATCGTACGAATTTGTAAATGGTCTTTTACATAGGACCAACCGCTTTAGATTTGTATTGATGGAGAAAGAAACAAGACAATCTTTTATTGACGTCTTCTTCTAAATAATAAGGGGGGGGGGGGGGGGGGGAGGAACCCTCAAAGCCACGAGTTCTTGTAATAATTTCTCAATTACTGACTCATTTCCATCTCTCTGGACACTGCAAAATCATTCTCAATTTATATTTGCCATCTCATTTTGTGGTTGTAGATGTAAACATCTGATAGGATGATGATCTAATTGACTATTCTCCATCTTTGAAGAGTAACTATATATATATATATATATATATATATATAATTAAGTTTCAAGGTCAAGAGAATGAGAAAGATAGGAATAAGATCTTGATCCATTATTCATCGAGCTCCTACAAGTGCATCAGATGGGTAATTGAGAAAGAAATGATGTTCTAGAGCTTTTTGTGTGGTGGGTCAGCTTTTGTCAAAAACAATGTCGGCCTTATAATTAGAGTGTTTTGTATTTTAAGCAGATGCTGATGGTTAGTGTGAGGATACGATCGTTTAATGCTGACATCATGGGCAGCTCCTTCTGCAACTGTGACGTCACTAAAGTCCTTAATTTTCTTTATATATATATAAATAAAGTATATTTATTATTCATGTGCTCAGGCGGGTTAGACTCATGATAATAAAGTAGTAAAATTTATATATCATATCTCTATTTGGGATCCATGGAAACCTACATTGGGCAATGTAGTCGTAGTCACGAACGCAGTCTTATGACTTTGAACGAGGATCTTGTTGTCATCCCCTCCGAGGCTTTGTAGTTATGTGTTTAAAATGCTCTCCGGAATAAATGATCTTAAGAAAAATAGTTAAAGCTATTGAGTCTGTAGATATCAATCTTTTTTAATTCCTCGCTCACCAAAGCACAACACGGCTCAGTGGAATGGTTTCACGGAGTAATTGCCTGTAAGGAGCTATAAGAAGTATCCACACAAAAGTTCGAAACAATCGTTTGCATATTTTTTTGTTGTGTTAACTAGTTCGATAGAACTGCATCTGTGGTTTGAATAAGCATTATTATTAAATGACTAATATTGTTTATGAAAATCTATGTTACCTTTTTTTTTTTTTTTGAGAAAAGTAAAATAATTTATTGGTATCAATATTTAGTAGTACAATTATTATTATACCTAAATAAGGTTATGAATTTTTTTTGTTCTCTCCATTTCTATTGGTGTGTTTTATTACTTATTTACTTTTTCTAATAACATTATCCAAGGCACGTGTCCGTTCATATTATTTATTTACTGTACTTCTCTAGAGGAGGCCTCTGTTTGCTTAAGTCTGTTAGTTAGCCAGTCAGGGTGTAGGTTGTTATTGTGTGTGGGCCAATTATGCGTTGGGACCTATGACTTTCATTAAAAGCATATTATATGTTTACTTTACAACTATGAGATATGTGTGTATTCGTACAAGTGTTTGAGGGTACTTCAGTATTTTTATAGCATTATTTATTTATTTGATCCAAGACACGTACACAAATACCCAGTCAAGTGGTCCGGTTTCCGTCATATGCGGCTTTAAAGCTGCATATAAATATGTATACAAGTTATTGCTATTTGAGTATGTAGTCGCAACTATATATGCAATTATATTAAGAAATTGTCTTTGATAGCGAAATGTGCATAAATAATAAATGAAATGATTTTTAACGTCAAAGAACCGTTTTAAAATATATTAATCACATTGAAACCAGTATTTTACGGCAACTTCAAAGTAAATCTTAGAGACAGTTTTTAGTACTTCTAGTTCTCGTGTGCAAAAAATTGGCCGCGATAAACAGGTGGCCACTAACACAGGTGGCCTCTAACAAAGGTTGACTCTGCTTCTAGAGAAAATAAATTCAAATAAATATTTTGACCATTATATGATTGCTCTCAAGACTATGATAAGAATTATCGACGATTTTTATCTATGAACAAATATTCTTTATATATGTTATTGCTCAATGGATAGTAATTTTAACTATAAAGTTTTCCTATGTACCATTATTTGCGCAATTTTCCTATGGATTTTTGTTCTATGTCTACGTTATATGTAGTATATAATTTGATTAAAAAAAATTAATTAGCAGAGAAATATATTTAATTATTTCTAAAGAAAAGACACTCAGAAATATTCGTTAGGAAACATATCTTTCAAAATTCATGCAGGGAAAAGCTAAATTGTGTAATGTGAAAGGGGTTTCCAGCAAAAAGATAGTTCTTGGCATGTCAGGGAGGTAGAATGATCAAAGTGGTTATCTTGGCGACCATGAATTAAAGTAGAGTGACGAAGTAAGGTACTGTAGCGGTGAATAAAGTACTGTTTTTACAGCTATCCACTACTGTCACCGCATCCTTATCTAATTAAAAAAATATAAATGAAGTCTCCACTCTTTTTAGTTCTTGTATTGTCTATCCTCCAAAGAGAGTAACAAAACGATGTTTTTCAGGGATACAATATTTTGGCACTCTTCAAATATTCCCTCAGTTCAACTTTTGAATCGGATACCATTACCATGAATGCTCCAATACATTAAAATCTTCATTTTGAAAGTTTAAATAGAAAAACTAAACACAAAATACTCTAATTGAAACTCAATTTAAAAAAATATAATTTGATTTGGTTATTACCTAGAACCAGCACACATTAATTCGATACCATACGAATAGGATTAAGTGATTATAAACTATCTTTTAAATAAATAATATCCTCATTATACATATGAGCACCAACTTTTCCAAATAAACGTTTTTATTCCTCTATCATAAAAAGTATTCCTTTTAAAATATTCTAGGCAAATTTATTTTTACCATGTGTAATCAAGCTAATTTTTATGAGATATACATGCGTGTGACCCCAAAATATTGCATTTCAATATATGTATATAAGCACAAAAATATCTCTGCAGGGGCAATAAAATAAACGAAGGTCGCATAATCTGCATTCAAAGCTATTTTTATAGAAGTAGGGTTGAAAGTGGATTAGTTGGCATCCCCATTTTATATTGTCGCTTAGAGGGCATTTAAACACATTTAAACCATTACTGGTGGACTATACGGATCGTACCCATCTCATTAGAATTTAATCCGGCATTCCGTCGGTAGTGAACCCTTCTATGTAGGTGTTATTATCTTTTTTTTAAATGTCTAAATGTTATTAAAGCTAATATATATATATTTATATATATATATATATATATATATATATATATATATATATATATATATAGTCACATTTAATTTGAGGCTATAGATTTCAAGCTACGTAAAACCGACAGATATTGGCTACTATCATATCCAAGCTGATTCCGATATGTACTAAATAGTCGTATCGACCAAAATCGATCAATTTACCACCCGTTAATATTATGGTTTCATTGTTTTTAAACCTATGCTAGACATTTTTGTTCAGTCCAAACACACTCTCTGCATATATATTTTAAAACAATTAACTATGCTGTTGCATGGAGCGATCCCAACAAGTTTGCCCCGAACAACATTCCAACATCTCGAATTTGCTCCTGATAGCCATCTTTTAATTAAAGGAGGAATTAGCGAAGGAATTCCGCTTTTCTTTCTTTCTCCTTTTAATGACTTTTCTTCTGCGTATTGATGAGACTAATAACTGTTGAAGTAGTTATTGAGATCCTGATGAGAAAATAATGGATGTTTCTAATTTCACTTAAGGTGGCAAGTTTCCAAGGAAGGCATTCATGTTTACTAGCTTCTTCTTTTTTGGCATAGATCGTCGCAGCAGGCTGATGGGTCTATGCAATTCTTTTAAACGATATCAATTTAATAATTGAAAAAGAAGGAAATATAATGTTACTTTTTTAAGCAGTCCTTTTATGGTCATTTTTTGCATTTATAACTAACCATTAGGCTTATTTAACTTCTATAAAATAAATTATCAGACTCTTAATATTAGAAATAATGAAAAACATACAAAAAAATAATAATTTTTTGTTATTGTAATGATCCACAAGAGTCACATTAATTATCTTAGGTCAATGATGAAACGTTGATTATCTTTTTTTTTTGGTAAAAAATATATCTTCCATGAAGGATCTACAAAACCTAAACAAAATGAGCTTTCATGAGCTTAATGATCGACAGAAGTCAGACATGATTTACGAATTGCAAGTTTGAACGACGACATTTTTCTTAATAGATTTTTTATTATGTTTCTGAAGCTTATTCTCATCCATGATCCTAAATGAAGGCATGCCTGAATCCATAGACTTAAATGGAGTTGCATCGTACACAATTTTAAAATCGATATCGACTCACAAAATCATTGTTTAAAGTTTTTTTTAGAGCCTTGTCCTCTTGTTGATTTGTTGTTAATTAATTCATTTTTCTAAAACTTTCAAGCAAGGGTGGAAGTGATCCGAAACGGTCCGGAACTCTGTATCGCAAAATATTCAAGTGTTTCGTTAAATAGGACGTCTAACGTCAAATGCAACTTGGAAAGAACATTTTTTTACTCAGCATTGTATATCATTTCAAGCAGCTAGATATCATTGAATATTTAACTATATCTTACTCAAAGTAAACATTCATTTTAGAGAAACGTTAATACACGATTTAAAAGATGTATATATCATACGTACATACAGTAAACCCTTCATTTTTAGCATCTTTTATTTGCTTGTTGGACTATGACAAAGAACAAATATGTCTTTTAAAGCTATATATGATAATGGCAACCTCTATATTGTGTCTTTTTCCTTGCAAAGCCACTGCAATTTAATCATGCTATGTGTAATCTCAAGGGAGGGAGAGAGTGGGCCCTCCCCTAACATTCATACGTACATATTGTTGTTTTTATATAATTATGTTTGTCAGTGTCACTTTGCTTCTTTTTTTTTCTCTCTCTCTCTCTTTCTATATGCGGCCATTTTGTATTTGATACTAAATGGTGCACATTTTCAGCTTTATAAGATATACAACAGATGGGAAGAGGGAAATATATACCTTGTAGCAGAGGAGGAAAGAGTGGACAATGATTAATGATAATAATTTAGTCGAACCCTTTAGTCGAACGTGATTGATTGACAAGAAAGTAGCGGGATTAATAAAAAAGCAGCTGGTATTTCGAAATTCAACTTCATTCCAATCGTTGAGCTGTTGAGGTGTGAACTTGGAGCTTAGAAACTCATCCTGAAGAACTCGAAATGGCTCAAATGGAAGAATACATTATTGTTTATAACTATTAATTTATTGAATCAACTGTTCACTCTCAGATAAAAAATCAACGATTAACTTGCCTCATCATTTCTGTCGATAAGTGGATCACCTCTCTTACGATAGATAACAAACGATGACCTTCTATATTTGAACGTGAATGAATGAAATAAAAGAAGAGTGAATAATAGAAAAGACTGTTGGGGCATGTTGCAGTCATTCATCTGCGACTGTTGATGTGGAAACACTCATTCAGAGAGACGATCTTTAAGAAACTCAGTATGTCTCTGTTCATGAGCCTCAATCATTCTCATTTAATTAGACGTTCCCTTTAACATCTTAAAAGATATTAATTTTTTAAAACAACTCCCCACATGCTCAATGACAGAATGAATGTTGATTTCATTTGCTCATATCTGTCGAGCAATGAATCATCACTCAGCCACTATGACGAACAAGAAAAAAGGGTACACCTTACTTTATAAATATGTTTATCTGTTTGTTATCTCATAGAAAAAGAAAGCAAAATACTACAATATTTATGTATACATTATGTGTAATTTAGTTATATTTAAAAGTGAATAAAACTGAAAAGGCTATATTTATTGGTGATTTTCAAGAATTGTCCCAGTGTCATATGATTGACATATCTCCATACAGCTTTCCTTCACACTCATGAGTTTACTTATATAGACATTGATTGGGGGAGCTTGTATTCCGTGGAGCTGGGTTGCAAGTTACTTATCGTCATCTTTTTTTTTTCGAGAGGGAAACCTGGTTTGTTTGGCGTGGGAAAGGAGCTCCATAAATTAATCTTGTGCTTACATTACCAAAATTATGGTAAAACATAGAAACGGGAGATGAAGAGAACGAATGAAGATGATGATGTTGTTGTTGTTGTTCTCTTTTATCTCCTTTTTGGGGGAATCTTACAAAGTTGGTATATGTACATAAGTAAATGGTGCGGGAATCACCCTCGAGGTGAAAAAACAAAACAAGGAGCTTCTTATCCAACCAAAAAAATATATATATGGGAGGAAATGACAAAATATGGTACATCTTATTTCAGATAGAAAAGTGTATCTGTAATTGATTTACAATATACAAAACTGAGATCCGATAAAAATAATGTACTCCTGTAACGGATGTTGGTAGCAAGATGTACCCAATATATATCGGCTGATTAAAAAAAAAGATTTACCTATTGATGCGGCATCGGTAGTACGTTACAAGTTTTGCCCACTCTATATCAGTATTTCAAAAATAATAATTTACAGATTGAAGTGGTATCGGTATTCGGTTACAAGTTGCGTACAATCTATATCGGTAGATCATTATATTTTTCATATTGATTTACAGATTGAAGCGATATTGGTAGTCAGTATCGAGTTGTGCCCAATCTATATAGGAAGATGGGCAGAGTATTAAAAAAAATATAGATTAATTTTCGACAAATAATAAAAATGGATAAGTTTTTTTAAATTTAAAAATGATCAGTAGAGGTTAAAAAAATCTACCGCCGGTAGTACTGAAATAATGATTATCAATCAGTTGTAGTTGTGATGCCGGAAACAACTGATGTGTGCAAGCTCAAGCAGGGTCTGGATAGACTGTATGATATCGGCCGAGTCAACATCCCAATCCGATTTATTTTATGAAATATATGACCGACTCTTACAGAATATAATAATGTCTTGCGGGATGAATTGGACATATCAACTAAATAAATATTATTTTCAATTATAATTGAAAAATCCCTGAGTTAAAAATAGTTATCTTCAACAAAATAGTCTTGCCTGTCTGAGCCATCGGAATTCATTGATTTAAGATGGTCAATTAAAACAGTAGGCCACAATGCCACTAAATTGCCTCTATAAAATATATTATCAACCATACCGAAAATTATAATGTTTTGTGAGAAATTATATTATATATACTAAATAATTGATAATGTATAGGAAACAGTAATTTAATTATATAAAAATTATTACTAACCTGTTTGCCATGGTAACGTATTAATTTTATGGGGTCAATTAAACTATGAAGAGCCCACTTATGTGTATGTATATTTCAGCCCTTGACATTATAATTAAGTCACTTCGTGATTGATCCTATTATAATTATATTAAATATGTTTATTAAAAACACTGATTAAGATCTGATTTATGTGAGCTAAATACTGTGACGCACAAAACACATTACTACATGTTACATGTAGAAAAATTTTAATAATACGAAAAAGATAATTGGATTGTTCCTTCTGAATTGGATGCTTTAAAAAGTTTTTGATTATCCAGTTGTGACAACAATTTGTTGACTTCTTGTACCGTGTAACATGATGTATGTGACCAATTTAAACCTTTCCAACAAATTATATTTTTATTTTTTTCATTTTTAGGTAAGTTGTATCTTTGGTTTGTCACGATGCTTCATGCTTTTTTATATTTGTAATGTATAGAATCTTTCCTCTCGACGTAACAGTTGCTTTCTTTAAAATGATTTTATAAAATCCCATATATTATTGATTGTAATCGTTGTGCTCTCATTATTCAAGAATAATGTAACGACTAATAATTGTATTCGCGAAAGAGATTTTGTACGGACAAATATTTTGGTATGGTTTACTGTTTTATCTGTCTGGAGATTTAAAAAAGAGAAACAGATATATATATATATATATATATATACCACAAAAACTACAAAAATCAAACTTATTGGAGAACAAACTTAAAGAAAATGTAATTAGGTGGCATTGAACACTATCTAAAAGAACAAGTTAGACGAGAGGGGATGGAGGTTCTTTTTGGTCTACGAATTCTGTGGAATAGGCAACTTTATTCGTACCCGATATTTTCTCAGAATAGAAGAACCCAAGCAATTAATTAAGGCACAATACTATTCACATCATAAACAAATATGTTTCTTTATCTATTTGAAAGGAAAACTTTGATAAGTTTACATTTCTTTGGCCTTATAAAATAATATTATTAATGATAGGAAAGAGGTTTGTGAGTGATAAATGTATTATGCTCTAGATATTAGTACATTGCCAATTATGAATTGACAAATGTTTGACTCTTTCTATCTTAGGTTGTGTTACTTTAAGCCATGCACTTTACGTACAGTTAATTCCTAGCCTTCCATCAATTATCATGTCTTGTCATCGGGTCCTATGTAAATGTGAATACAAATGAGCTTGTATAGAGTCCGTATATGAGCCCCTCCGATATGTGGGCGAAAGATCAATAATTGTATTGATTCGCCTCTTCTCTAAGCTTATTTGTTTGCAGATTTGTTTGTTGCCTCTTCTGTATTCATTTGTGTTATTTGTTCACTGCCAGCATGCAAGGTTTATTATTATTTGCTTTGGATATCCCAGAGAGAGCGAAAGAAGAAAACGTGGCTTGTAGCCCTTGATTGTTTATAAACAAAATTTAAATACAACAGGGCTCCTTCAACTCATATTTATTAGAATTATTATTATTATTTTTCTTCAAAGAATCAATTACTTAAATTCATAAATCCTGTGAAATGAAGCAAAAAATAAGCAGCCTTGTCAAGAGTCCTCTTTCGACTTTGCATAATTTCTAAAAAAAGAATCTCTATTGCTCAGGTTTTCGTTTTCTCCTTCTTGTATAAGAGCTCATTTGAATAATCGCATTACCCTCCACTATGTCCATGCCTGTACTACACGTGTCCTTCTTGTTTACCACGGGCGACGTGAGATAAGGGGATGCTATCCTTTTAAAATGGCTTACATGCCGAGGGAACATAATATTGCCCATATATTCATTACCACTCGGTATGTCGTGTCGTACATGTTTCTTAGGAAAATGTGACAATACTACACTTATTTTATTGTTGAAATGCAGAGAATAAACCTCCTCTCATTAAATTGAATTTGAATATAAAAATATCTAAATATTTAGATTCCAATCTTACTATATAAATAGAAAAAAGAAAAGCTGAATAATCATGAACATATAACTCAGGACTAAGCGATATAAATCCAGGCTTGTAGACGTTCGCAATCTAAGCGTTCGTCCTTCGATTTGAAAAAATTATGTTCAGGCGCTTCGTTCGTTCAAAATTTTAGCGTTCGTCCGTTTCTTTGCCGTTTGTCCGTTCGTTGAAAAAATATCAATTATTTCCTATTTCAATTTGAAAGATTCCTTTATTTAAAAAAAGTCTTCACTTGTAGTCCAGAATAACTCGCAGTATTTCAATTGCACTTCTTTTTGTAAAAAAAAACCCGTCCTCACTTTTTTTTGAATTGACATAAGACACATCGATTGAACTAGTTTTATGATCACACGTTTGAAATAAATAAAATTGAACGGACGAACTGCCAACAAAAAAACGTTCGTCCTTTGATTTATATTCCGTTAAGGATTTTGAACGTGCGTTCGCGAACGGTGTTCGTTTTTTTCGTTCAATCCACAACCCTGCAAAAATCCCACCTGTTGGAACATCCATATATGCTATAATTAAGGATGCAAAGATGGTATTGTTGTTTTGAAACGTGATGGATTGAAGGAAAGGGAGAGAGAATAAATAAAACAGTTGGTACCTGCTTCAAAGCATCACTTCACTACCGGCTACTCTTGAGGATGAAGTAATTGTCTCTTCTTCAGTGGCCTAACTTCATGACGTCATTGTCAAATCCTTTGAATGGACTCCTCCACTTTTTTTACCAGTCGAAAATAGTAAGATAACTATATTATATTTGTGCTGATATATGATCCATAATGACTAAACTATCGGAACTATACTATGAAATTATAATTCTATGAGCATTTAGAAAAATGGTAAGGAGCCTTAAGAAATTCATACTTTTCATAAATGTCATCCTAGCTGGTTTAATGACAATGATAATACACTATTATTATAAGGATTTCATGTTTTTGACTAAGAGTAATCTAAGTCACGACAGTTATTATCAGTATGGAAAAAAACAAATTTGAAAAAACCCGAAAAAAAAAACCAGTTTTAAAAAACAGGTTTTTACCGTGGGTTTAGCAATAAGGTGATGAAAAATACCCCAATTTGAAAAAACCCACGGACCCGGGTTTTTTACTGGTTTTATTTGTTTTTTCAAAAATTTGGTACATATAGTATGTATTTAAAATAATACCGGCCAAAATGTAATAGAATACCAATTGGTAACGTTTGTCATAGTGTTGATTAAATACACTTTTTCTTTTTGAAAGTCAGAAGCAAGGCTGATTCTATGAAATTTTAGCTCTTGGCTTTGAACCATTTTGGGATCCCTCCAACTCTACCGCATATTCATAATAACGATTCAAATGATGAGTCACGAAACCCCTAAGTAGACGGTGGCCCGGACAATTGCCCATGCCTTTCCAATATGTAGTGCCACCTTGGCCAAGAGGAACCCAATGAAGATTAATATGTATGAAATAACTCATTCATTCATCAATTAATGAGCAGGTTTATAATTTAGTAGTGCGGAAGTTTGCTTGATTGGTTTAAAATTTGAATATAAAATTATTTGATAGAGCTACATTTTTATCCATCCTTTGGCCGGCTGAGTTGAACTTATGATTCTTAAACACACATTAGTCCTCCTTAGAGTTTATTTCTAATAATTTACGGAGACTCTTTTTCGGCATTTGAGACAACAAGAAAAAAGGACCTTTATACTTAAGTCACAATACTCAAGATGCGTCTCCTACGTTGGTCAAAGAGTTGGACGCTAACAAAAAAAATAAAGATTGCCGGTATTACTTTACTGTAAGGTTTCGTGATATGTAAGCAATCTTCCGATCAGCTCACCCTCATAAATCCACCTTAGATATTACTTACTCTTTTAACTCAATTTATTGTATTTTAGCCCATTATTTATGGAGGATTCTCAAAAAAATATATTTAATACATTATCTATTATATTCTTGACGTCTTCGTTCAGACATCAAAACATTAATGGCATTAATATCATTATTATCATTATTTGGTGGTAATGATCCACCCCCGCGTTTTTTTTTCTCTTCGTTTTTTGTAATTAAAAGACATTATTAGTTTTGACAGATTTTTATTTCATATTAAAAGCCTTCTTGATTAGTGAAGAGCCATTTTTAGGGCACTACTCCTCCCACGACTAGTTCATAGATTTTATTATTATTGAATATTAAACTGTTAGCCAAAAATCACTTTTAGTCTCTTTGAATTAATGTCTTTTACGGATCATTAAGAGGGGGATACTTGAATGTGAATGAGTGTTCTTTTAATTGTATATCCAGGAAAATAGTTTGAAATTAGTATTTGGGGGATTAAAAAAAAGCTGGCTTCCGTCAAATCCAAGTTGGGAGGAGAAGAGGGTATGGGGGCTCGAGGGACATGGGATGCGCCAAAACCAGTGTGGACGAATAGAGATCCAAAGATTTTTGATGATTTTGTTTTGTGATATGTATATCATGGGAGATGTGCTGTTCTCCAGAATTTTAAGGAATATATGGCCGTGATAGCTGTAGTTTCATATATTTTATCGCCGTTCAAACACACAACTTTAATAATTTTGTGGTTATTCTTAATTTGCACGAAGATAACGGGGCGATAACCATGAGAAATGATAAAAATCATCATTTTAAAAGAAGGTCAAAATGACAAACCTTTTTTCGGACGATATTTTAAGTTGCATTTTTGAAATCTTTTTAAAAACTGGGACTCAAATTAGAAAATTGCAGCCTGGGGGCAAACAAAGACCTTAATTTTGTGTTCATACTGTAATAATTAACAGTTGGTATCATATATAAGGAACATATTTCCGCCCTGGGCTTTCTGGGTGTGAACAATTACGCCGATTTAAAAATATATCCTTTAAAATACTAAATGTTTTCTTATTCAGCCCATGTCACTACGAATAATAAATTCTTCTTGTATTGCCTATCAACATTATTTAAATAAAAGTAAAGATGTCTTTTGGATTTCATTGACGATAAATAGATCCTCTTTGAAAGGATAATGCGAAGGTTTTTTTCAAATATTTTCTTGTTATTATATTTTATAGAATTAATATTCATGACTTATCGATATTATTTGTAAAATAACTGGGATAACGAAATCTATACTTAAATAAAATAAATATTAAGTTTATTTATTGTGAATGCATCGAGACATCATATTAGATGAAATCAGTTATTGTTTACTTATATAAAATCACTTGTCCTTGTCCTAAATGACAAATGTTATAAATATATCACTAGAAAAAATACATAGGTCACACCTTGACGGCATAAAAGTGATTTATATATAAGAAGAAAATATAACATTTATCTAAAGTTATCAGAGCTTAAAACAAATATTTATTTGGGAAAAAGTTTGTTTCAATATATAATAAGATTTTTTTGGTACTGTATCTACATTTTTATAGTTTTACTTGTAGTTACAGTCGAGATTAGGATCCGAGAACTTTTAGTCAAAAAATATATTTTATTAATTAAATCAACAGAGTCTATGTGACTGATTCTTTAGTAGAGGTATTTTGATTTTTCATCTTAACTATTTTTTCGCCATTAAATAAAATATATGCGGTTAACATTCTTTTGTGGTAGCTGTGAAATACGGAAGAAAGGTAATATTGTTTTTATTTGACTGTTTTTTTACATGGGAATTTATGTTATGAGTTAGGAGCATCTTAAAAAGTCTGCCAATTTGTATATGCTTAAAATATCACACACATGAATACATTATAAATCCTTTGTGACGTATTAAACATTTGTATCGATGGGGCATTCCTTTTATGTATTTAAGCATGAAAATAAATTAATAAATTAATATATGTAATCATAAATTGTTCGATTCTAGAATGATGTATTGGATTTTTTTTAAGTTATTTGACTAAGGGAATGAAATCCTCATAATGACCTAAGTCGGTGTGACGTCATTTGGAAACCATGGCAAGAGTAACATACAACTATATTTGAAGAAGTCAAAATCAATAATTATAAGATGATTACGTTTCGTTATCCATTCAAATACACTTAATAACAAATTTTTTCTATTTATCTTGAATTCTACATGGTTCTTCGTCCTCGCAACAATATCAAAATAAAAACAACAGCAAAAATACATATCAACAAACCTTCTCTTATACCTAAACAAAAAAATTATTTTTAATTGATTATAAATCCGTTTACTTAATATTTTTTTAGATTTATTGTTTTAATAATATACATTATTCTTTGCATAACTCGTCATTTGAAGTAAGTAGGTGGGGT
>CP045896.1:10396029-10411361 GCA_013387185.1 Caligus rogercresseyi
TCAGTTATTATCTATATTTCAATCACAGACTTCTATATTAACTAGATACGCAACAGAGTAGAAAAATCAGTCCACTTGACAATCTTTGTGAATACATATCGGTACTTTAAATGACTACCCCCAGCTACCATGAAGGAGTCGTATTAAATAGAAAAATAAATGGGTAGCCAGCAATGAATGTCCATTGATGTCATCCTAAGTCCCTTTTAATGACGTCATGTGCACTACTTTAGTCATTTCTCCTTTTCTTTATTGTTGTTTTTATGTATTTGTATGAATATGTAAATACCTTTGGAGTTAAAAGTAAACTCTGCATCTACAAAGCTAGATAAAATGCAGATCAACATCGTACTTTTTTCTAATCAAATATAATGTGTTGGAAAAAGTGTGCTGAAACATTTTGTTGGAATTTATTATGGGCTGTGCATAAGAAACCAATTCCATTATAATTTAATGAATACTGATTACCTCCTCAATTCCCCCCTTCCTCCTTTGGGTGGCAAACCAATTTTATCCTTTCAATGAGTTACAGACGTGCATAAATCCACTTCACCATCGATCCGTGATATTATTACTTAGTCTTCTAGGTGATATATCAATTTTTTTTTGCCTATAGGTTCGATAGAATTGCATCCGATAGAATATAAATAAGCATTATAGCTTAAAATTAGTCTATCGAACCTAGGATCTTATCAATGAGGTAGACCAAAAATGACCATCCCCTCTCGGGACTCGAACCTGCGCCCCAACAATGAGAGTTAAACACGCCTTAACACCACGCACGGCTATCGGGCTCCCTTCAATTTATATAGATGTCCCGTCGAGTTAAAAAGCCAAGTAAATTATGCTCTTAAGAAAAGGATATTTTATCAAGATATATAGAAATGGAAGACATTAATCACGTAGAAATATACATTATTTTATTAATTATATGAATCAACAATGCGATTACTAATATTTTTTGTGAAAATATCAAATCAACTAGAATCTTTAAGAATCATATACAAAAAAAAATGTTTTTTTATGTGTAAATTTATTTTAAATTAGACTAAGGCTTCATGTTGCAGATAATGAATGGAACTTTTGGCTTTTAAATTTTAGGGATTTTTTTAACTCTCCGTATTTTTTTTTGCCAAATAATTGGAGTGTTACATAAAAATGTAATATCACTGCTCCCTTTTATTCGAAGAACATAGACACGGGTCCATCATTTACATCCGACAATCGGCGGTCCATTCTAGTTACCTCCACGACGACTTCGTAAACATTCACGAAACTTGGTGATCCTAGACGGACACTTACATTAACAATGTGAGTGTTTCTGCAAAATGCAAAGAATAAAAATAATTTAGTATTTGTTTAATATTATACATCATAAATAAAAGATGAATATCACCCAAATTGATAGGAGTCCCTTTATTCCCTCTTTTCTTTCCCCTGTTTTACTGTGGTAGCTTGCCAATTGAAATTTAAGCTTAATCACGCATTGGGAATGCTAACTAAGTCATTTTTGTCTTGCGAATACATTGAGTAAATATCTAAAAGGTATATATTGTCAACTTACTATTCAACAATTGCATTCATTTGTTAACTAGACTTTGGTAAAAAGTCTATCAAAATGAATGTAAGAAAAGTTGTTAATTAAGACGTATAAAATTATTATTCTAACTAATAAATAAAAGTAACAAAACTAGTTTATGCAAGCATAGACTATGTTTAATAAGAGACTGGCTCAACATATTAAATGTGAAAGACCAGTAAAAGTTGCGTCTTGAAGAAGTAGTAATCGTAAACACATAGGTTTTTTGTTGAGCCCCTCCCTTTCGCGTTCAAAGTTTTTTGTTGTTGTGAAGCTATTTGGAATAAAATCAATTAACTGTCATTTTTTATGACAGTAAGTGAGTGCAAGTTCTATTCTCAAACCATTTTAAAATGCAAATTATATAAATACTATAGCTGGCGTAAAAAGAAAGAGTTTAATTCTTGTCTATTTAATAAAATTATATTATTTTTCTTCCTCTAGAAAATATTCATAAAATTATAAGTTCAGTGCCAAAGAGTAGACAAACATACAAATAATTTGTTATAGTAGACCTCCATTCCTTATCCGATTCTTAATGATGCCAATAAAAAAATTACGATTGCATAGTTATAATTGTCTACACATGTATTGGGAAGTCGTCTTTGATGACTTCAAGCTGAGAAAAGATCTCTTCTCATCCTGATAGAGTGGTTTTTTATACCTTGTCACGCTGTCGTTCTCCACAAATATCTTGACATTTTAAAAATTTCTTCTAATAATAGAAAGTAGCTTCCAAACAAGTTCCTAACACCTAATCACTGATGTGGACGGCCGTAGAATTTGAAGGAAGCTGTGAAGGTTTCTGATCAATGACTTCACAAATTTTGCTTGACTTTCCAGATGAGACGGTTTAAATTCGGAAACTCGCTCCTAGTTAGCTCAGCAACACTATTAAGAGCGTGAGCTCTTCCGGTCTATGCAGTAAATTATGAAACTGCTGCCTCAGTCCGTTACCAGCCTTGAGACAATACCTGGCTCCATCAGCGTGAAAAAGATGTAGCTTCCTATTGTCCAATTCATTTCCAAGGACTTTGCGTAAATCCCTGACCACCGCTAACTGACTTTCATTATTGGTGGTCGTAACATCGCTCAGACGAATCAAGAAAAGACATTCCAGTGTAAACTCAATTCAAGGTTCCATCCATGATCGTGGTCATGACCTGTCCTTGCGAATCAGTCGTCTACAGCTTGTGTATATATGAAAATATCATGCTCTTTTAGTTTCTCTTTAATCTTGTGCAACTTGTTTGTTTGTTTAGCTCCTAGAATAGACCCACCTCACCGGAACCTAATCCGGTATCAGCCGGTAGTGACCTATCTAGTAGCTATTGTCTTTATTAATAAAAATATCATTAAAAGTGCATAAACATTTAAATGTTCTAAAAATATAATCCTCCAGAGACAATCTTCGTTCCCCGATATTTCCCTCGAGTTGTCTCATCTTCTGTCGTGTAAGAGGACAATTGTAGATGAGGTGATATGGAGTTTCCTCGTCGTCGTTACAGAGCCGGCAAGTTGGGCTCTCAACCTTCCCCAATTGATTGATTTAGATCAATGTGACCGCTCACCATTCCAACAATGACAGAGATTTGGTTTCTCTTGAAACTGAATATCTTTTTCCAACATAGGGCTCAGTGATGAACAGTTTTGTTTGACGACAACACTTCATACTTTGCCATGCAATTCGCCACTCTTTCAAAGATTCTTGTCTAAGAGCATTCTTTGATTGGCACATAGATACTGGTACTGAGATTGGTGTACCTCTCATGGCGCCATCCTTTGCTAACATATCGGCGTATTCATTCCCGGTGCTATCGTTGTGTCCTCTGATCCATCCTAACGTGATTTTACAGTTAGAATTATTGATGGCGTCTTTACACGCGAGAATTTCTGCACTCAAAAGGTCACCTGGTTTAATGTCCAGACTATTGATAGCCGACATGCTGTCGGAAAGGATTATTATTCTCTTTTGTTCAATTTATCCCCATTGAGATTAATACATATGTTTCTGATGGCTTCCACTTCAGCTTGGTACACTGTGTTTGTGTCTTCAAGTTTTAAGAACTTTTGATCAAGTACTTTGTCCCCACACGTTATAGCCCATCCAGCGCCAGTTTGATCCTTGATTCTTGACCCGTCAGTGTAACCGACAAGATCAAAATCATTCATACACCAATTGTTTTTTATGTCGTAGCCCAGATTATTGGACCAGAAAGGGACCCGAAGTGAAGGAATTGGGATATTTTTTACTTGCAAATATTTATCTAAATATTGCAAGTGTCCTCTTTGTAAATGGTCGAACCATTTCAGTGGAGTTTCCTTTTTAGTCCGAAGCCTAACTAAACACGCACGCTCCATTACAAATAGATGAAGTGGAAGGAGCCCACATAGTACTTCCATAGTCGCAGTAGGTGTAGACCTCATGGCTCTTGTTATGCTCATCAGACCAAGTCTCTGTAGCTTACTGAGTTCATTTTTGATGAACCTAGTGCCTAGAAGTTTAGGTGCAAAGACAATAGCGCCATAGCTCACTATAGATCGAACATAGGTCTCGTAGATCCATTTAGACTTTCGTGGGCTAAGCCCCCAGTCGGATCCAACAAAAGTTCGCAGGGCAAAGAGACTTCTCTTAGCCTTAGAGATTGCATATTCTATGTGTTTTCTCCAGTTTAGACCATCGTCAATTATTACTCCAAGATATTTAAATGTTCGAACTCCCTCAATCTTGGCTCCATTCAGGTTATCCTTGCATTTTCTTCTTTTTGAAAAAACATATATTTTATTTTGGTTGAACTGAAGGTAGTGCCTCTAGTGTTTGCCCAACTTTTAAGCCTATTGAGGGCACCTTGCATCAAGTTGCTAATGGTTTGACGATCCGTACTCGAACACACAAGGCCAGATCATCAGCGTAAGCAACTGTATAAACCGGTGGTTTGAGCTGGTCTATAGCTTCTTGGAAAGCAAGGTTCCATGCAAGGGCCGATAGGATTCCTCCTTGTGGGCAACCTTTGGTTGGTGAAACTGAAACAAGTTCACCACCCAATTCTGCAAAAACAGTTCGAGTCTTCAGTAGGTTGGCATACCATCGGATTGTCTTATTGTCCACTCCATACTTCCTCATTCCATCTATGATATGATCAAAGCCAATCCGATCAAAAGCACCCTCGATATCCAAAAATACTACAAGGGCTTCTTCATTCCGGTGGTAGCTGCTCTCAATTGAGTCCACGAGTTTGCTGATGGCTGTATCAGTGGATCTTCCTCTTGTAAATGCAAATTGGTTCGGCAGAGCCAAACTACATTTCTCAAAGATCTTCCAATGTAACATTCGCTCTAAGATTTTAGTGCCACATTGGTGAGTGAAATGGGGCGGAAGGCTCGAGGTTCGGAATAATTATCCTTACCCGGTTTGGGAATGAATATCACTTTAGTTATCCTCCAACATTTGGGAGTATACCCCGAGTAATAAACTAAATTATAGAGATCCGTTAATCTCACTATAAAACTATGGGGCAGATTCTTAAAAGCTTGAGGAGGAATTTGATCAGGGCCTGGCTTTTTGTTTGACTTGAGACTTGAAATGGCGCACTTCACAAGATCTTCGTCAAAGTATTTTACATGGGGTCAAGGTTAATGGAAGTACCGTCTTCATGGTTAGTATCGTTGACGTCCTTAGAATTAGGAAAATGATCTCTTAGAAGCGACTTCTTTTTCGTCCAAAAGTCCGTTCAAGATACCTACACGAGCATTGGTATGATTCATTTTGGTCTTCATTAGCCGAGATATATCTTTTGGACCATCCAAAGTGCCAGTCCACGCTTTGAATGGCTCCCTCTTGGCCTTTATAATCATTGTTTTATACAATTGTTTTTCAACTTTGTACATTTCATACTACTTCTTACGCTGCAGAAATTTGACTTTGCGTCGTTGTTCCCTAAGCTCATTGCTCCACCAAGGGTTTACCTTTCTCAAAGTACCAGACATCACCCTACTTGAATTCTTCAAAGATTCAGAGATTTCACCAGCTATGTTCGAAGCCTCTAGATCCATTGCACATGTGTCCAAACAGCTACTTCCCAAGGAAAGTGTTTTAGTCTCTAGTATGGAGGCAAACTTGCACCAATCTATGCTCTTCAGATTCAAATCTCCGGAAAAGGTCCTGCTGGCATTGATTTTGAAGGTACAGAACCTGTGGTCAGATCCTGAGTACTGTTCTTCAGTTCTCCATTCCGAAACAAGGTGGTGACTCCAATGGTTTGTTAAGGTCAGATCTATTATAGACTCGCCCATTCCGCCCATAAGGTCGGAGTACATCCGTCATTAACTCTTCAAGTTTTTCCCCACGATGATTTGTAAGAGTGTCCATCCACAAAAGACTCCTAGCATTGAAGTCCCCACATATCAAAATAGGCCTATTGTGTCCATTACAAAAGTCAACGAGAGGTTTAATCATGCCACAATATCATCCCTCGGATATGAGCATAATAGCTCGGACAACAAGACTTTTGTTATAAGCAATTTTAACTGAACATAAAACCAAATCTTTTGAACAGAGCTTAGGAATTTTCGTTTTAATCAAATTTGAGGATGCTAAGATTGCCGCCCTTGGTTTTGAGCCGTCGTGAACAAAGATTGACATACCCTTAAAGCTTGCAACAGTAGCACCATCCCGTTGTAGGTGGGGTTCTGTCACAAAAACTAGGCAGGTAGCGCTTCCCAACATTCTCAGATTAAGCTCCGTTGAGCAGGTAACTCGTTTGCCCATATTTATTTGCATGCATTGAACTGACTCATTTTGAAAACTATTGGGCACGTTAGCGTGATTGTCATTATGTATAGTAGATGAATTTGCCATATGATGATATTGAATAAGTTGGGCGATGAGCTGTAGGGAGAGAGGTTTTGTCTTTTTATTTATGGAACGGAATTAAGGTTTGGGGAGCTTTTGAATCAGAGACTTTTGTGCGTTTTTGGAAATTTGTCTCTGGGCTAGTAAAGGCCCGTTTGCTTTTCTTCAGCTCCGAGTCAGAGTTTGTTTTCTTCATTGGGATTGAGGAGCACCTTTGCATAACTTTGATCCAGTCATCCCTCATCCCATGGTTTTGTAAAACTCCAGGAACAGAGGCCTCTAGACTAGGACACTCATCACACGCTTTTGAAACATTAATCCCTATCATCCCAGGGCTTTGATTAACTGAAGACGTTCCATCTTTATGGTCTAAACAAGGCAGCTCCTCCGCCGCTGTTGCTCATTCTTCTTTTGCTCCACATCCTGCTGTTGTCCTTCGTCCTCCGGTAGCCCTTCTTCCTGCGGGTGACCTCCGTCCTCAGTTTGCAATTGGTCCTCTGTTCGTCATTTGTCTTCCGGTCCTTCTTCTTCCTCTTCATAACTTCCGGCAGCCTCTTCTGCTACTCTCCTCTCCTCTGCACTAGAGATCCTTGTGGGAAGTCCTAGCCCAAGTCTAAAGTTTTTATAGAACTCCGAGTATGTGACTCTGTGAGAAGATGGGCATTTAACCTTGGTGTGGCCAAATCTGAGGCATTTAAAGCATTGGACAAGCTGTAGAGTTGACACTAGCTCACCTTCCTGCCCCCCACAGGTATGACCATAGATAGTTTTTTCCTAGGTTTAATTTGGAATTTTATTTTTCCTGACATTATAGTGCTAAACATCTTAAAAAGAGCACATCTGTTTCCTCTTTCGCTGAAACAGAATGAGGGACGTTTTCAAAGCCTCCCACAATGTCTCCATATTCTTCCATTAATTCTTTTAATTCCTCTAGGTTTGTTTCTGTGCCGTTCTTGATTATAACATCAATGGGGTTTTGGGCAGCTCGAGCATTTTGAAGACCTCTGATGTTAAACTTAACGCCATTATCGAGAAAGACTAACCCATTCATACTCTCAAAATGCGAAATTATGTTTCAGGGTTTCCTAAGCTCTATAATTATATAGCCTGCTGCACTTTTACAGTAATTAATTATCGATATGGCTCCCATGTTTAACTTGAGAATTTCAAGCAATTTTTTATATAGTACAAAATTTAATTTCTTATTTTCATTTTTCCTCGCTATAGTTGAGAAGGTTTAAAATCCGTTTATACCGGTAAATCTACTCATGGAGGATTTTCTTCCTTTGATGTATTTTCTTTTTCTTTGATCTATACGCATGTCCATCATGCCTTCTTTCTCACTCTTTCCTTCTCCATGTAGCTTCTCTCCATTGTTTATCACCCCCTTACCTGCCCACAGGTCAGGAGGTTTATCAGGTGGGAGTGCTGACATAAGTCGTGTTATTATGTAAATGGAGACACAATGAACCATCATGAGCGATTCTGAAGCTTTGATACGCTTCTTAAGGGTAGGCAAGACATTGGGGTTTGTCCACTTTTGGGGCTATGCTGAGATCCGGTAGAATATTCCGTCACCTTATGATTATGGTCAAAAGGGGATCTGAGGGTGGACTTCAGGAACCTCATGATCGCTTGTCCAGCTTCGAGTTCCACGTGTGTTCGCACAACTTACCAAAGCTACTCATTGATCCCTAATTGTCAATCTCCTTCTTATTCACCTGCAGGGCGTTGAGCTGAATCTTCATGGACCTTGGATATTCAATAATCGATATATGAAATATGCTAGCATGTACTTACATATTTCGAACTAAAAAGGAGGTAAATTAACCCTTTCCGAAAGGTCTTCGTGGATCCCAAACAGCACGAGATCTCTTCAAATAGAAAATAATTTTCAAGTCTTCTTTTTTTAGTCCTGATCCTTGTGAGTATTAACTTTCTCCCTCTATCGGTAATAATGAAAACTAAATCAATGAAGAAAAAAAATAGTCTTGCTCTTTCTTGTTGTTTTGTGTTTCTTATTATTTCATCAGAAAATGAAAAATCAAAATAATATAAACAGTTCGTGTTTGTATAAAAGTCACGGCCAAAGGAAATCTTTATCTTTACAACTCATTCAACAGCATCATTTAAAACCTTTTGAAGCAACAACGAAAAAGGTAGAGGTTCGGAGATATGTAGCCATCTTTCACGCTCAGATTCTCCCTTGTGTTTGGAAAATAGATATCAAGATTGATGCAGCCAAGTACATTATAGCATGATGTCCCAGAAGAGTGTACAAAATATATGATTTTTACTCGGTCAAAATGCTAGATGTTATTAACTAGAAAAGTATTTAACCCCCAAAAGAACAACACTATTTTATTTACACCTATCACAAATCTTCAAAACCGATTTTTCTTGGTACACTTCCAAAAAAGCACACATATTTATTTATTATTGGTGTATGCTAATTTATGATAAATACTTGATGAAATACTAATGTGGTCCTTAGTTTTTTAGTCAATACATACCCTGCAGCAAAAAAAAGGATGTTACATCACTCAATTAACTCCGATTACAGCGTTTATAGTTCATTTTTTCAACTGTTTTTTAGAAAATCTTGTATAAAAGTGTAATTAAAAAAATAATTTCAGATTGAAATCATTATGCTTCATTGATAAGAACATATATATCTTGTAATGAAGGAAAATTTATTTTTTCCACTCTTATTAATCAAATATAAAAAAAAAAAACATTTACAAAAATCATCCAAGTTATGCATTTTGAATATAAAAAGATAATTCTTTTTGAAACATTTATGGAGGAAATAGCTTTTTATTCGTAAGCATACATAATTCAAATATGTTGATGAGTAAATTTAAATCTTTTGACTAAAAAAACAAATATCGAAATTTGTTTATTTATAGAATAAGTGTATATATTTATTATCAGTTTCTTAATGTTCTCTGATGTTTCTTCATTATTCATTTTTTATTATTCAATTGCTTTTGTTTGTTAATTAACATTCTTCATTTCCCAAATACAAATCATTTGTTATGCCGTGCAGCAAACCCATTTTGTAACTAAGTATCTAACTACTTCACAAGCATTGCTCTTCATTATAACTAAACTTTTGATTGCATCAACATACTAAAATCCTTAATGTTGAAATAATACAAAAATAAAAGTCATTTTGATCATTCCTTCTACTGCAACTAAATATAATGTTTTAAACTACAAAAAATCTCTTCAATTACTCGAAGTGCTTGGAAGTTTATAGGCTTATGTATAATTCTTATCTAAAAACAGGTTATGGGGAAACAATAAAGTATACATATATATATATATATATATATATATATTAGAATTTGACAAAAATTAATTAATTAATAGTTTTTTTTAATTTGGCAAAAGTTAATTATTTAACAGTTAATTTATATTTCAACTGTCTTAATGTATCACTTTTATTTGTGTAAAGCTTAGTTTTGAAATAGTTTATAGATGAAACAGTTAAAAGTCATTTAATGTATAAAAATAATATTTTTCAAAAGTTAGTTTTATAGTGTATTCGTAGGTTAAAGGATTTACACGATCTCTCAAGTAGTTTCTACTATATATTTTTTAGGATAATAAAAATGAAGTAACAAAAACAGTAGATTAAAATTTTTTTTTTTTATTCATCTAAACTCAGCTTCAGTAAGCAAACACATCAGTCCAAAAAATGAAAATCATGTATTGTTTGTATCTGTTCTATTTTATTTTTATATAAGAAACTTAGCTCCAACATCTCCTAGTCCACAATAACATCGTCCTCATTCCATCATTAAATACCCTAATAATAATTTAATTAAAAAAAACATTTTATGGCATTAACAGTATGTTTATCACAATTCGACAAATAATATATTCAAACTCTTGTAAATCACTTAGCAATATAATTATATCAATTGGTTAAAAATAAAATGAAAGACATATTAAATCATAATTAAAATCAAATATAATTTCATTGAACTATACTAACGACGGTATTTTATATAAATAATTTTCCAATTTAAAGTTAGATTATAGAAAATCGTACCTCGGAAAATCAATAACTTATCTCTATGATAAATAAACCAAATTATATGGCTATTACATCTACTATAGAATACAAATGATGTGAATAGAATACGTATGAAAAATGAACATGGTTTTTAATTATTTTTATTAAAAAAACTATAAAAGGTATTAAAATATTCTGAGTCTGAAGAAATTGCGAATTATATTTCATGAATTATAATTTGGTTTTTTGAATGAATATGAAAAATAAGATACGTAATATAATCCCGATTTTCTCACGAGATGTAAGAGAACTACGGATGTCTAATTTTTCCATTTAAATATATACATTCATAAAGCTCCGGTACGTCAAATTAAAGCGTCAAGGCTCCCGAGTGCAAAATGTAGTACATATACAATTGAAAAACCAGCAAACGTAGCATAAATTTAGTTTATTAAACTTCTTACAATTTTTGTATTATGTTTATAAAAGCAATATCAAAGAAAGAATAAAAGAGACTCTTAATCTCCATGTTTGTAATATCTAAGCATTTAAATAGCACATTCAATTTCATGCAAAATAAATTGAAAAACTTCAATTGAATGCATGACTTACTCAAATAAATTTAAGACACAATTTGATACTTTTTTAACTTGATTTTGGCTCAAACATGTATTACCTTAAGTTAACAATCATGATTTTTTCAGGGAGTGTGTCTTTATTCATCCACATTAATGCATCATTGCAATCTATACCAATAATAATTCAACAACTATCCCAACAAACAAAATAAAAACATTTGTACAAATTGTATTATTTGTACAATTGATATATACAAATCAATGCATTAATATATAGTATATATTAAATTAAACAATCTAGATTCTATTAACTTTTGAAGTAGTTCATTAAATATTTACAGATTATTAATTGTAATTTATTCTTACTACTACGTTGACTATTATTTATTACCTCCGCCGAAGGAGGTATTGTTTTCACTGGCGTTGGTTTGTTAGTTTGTTGTTTGGTTGGTTTGTTTGTCAGCAGGATAACTCAAAAAGTACGCAACGGATTCAAATGAAACTTTGTGGAGTTGTTGGAAATGCCAAAAGAAACAAGTGATTAAAATTTGGCATCTCTGAGTGCAGAATTAAGATGCAAAATGAGCTAAATACTAATAAATATTTCAGTTAGCCTACTCTGCCAATAGATGTCGCTGTGCTGTAAAATCGGTGCCGGGAGCGTCTTCTTCTCGTAAGTTCCGTCGAGGGGAACCCTCCCCCGTCCCTCTACGCCGCCCCAGTCGTGAAAAATCCGCCTCGGAAGGCTCATAAGGACCCCGTGACGGCGGAGGTTGCACTCTCTGAGTGTATATATGCCTCTAGTTTATTTTAAATCATAAAAGCTGTCGCTATAAAAAAGCTGAGCCCAAGTTGGTTCATATTTGTATAATACAGGTCAATGACAAAAATATTACAAAGGGCTTTATCTACATACATCATGTTTCCACGTTAAATATTCTTGATGGGTTGGATCCCTCAGATGCATTCTTCCTTTTCTAAATCATTTTAACGAATAGGTTTCCATGAATACAAAGCTGGGTAATTGAGGCAATGAATAGAAAGGCTTTACTGAATAAAAAAGGAAAACCCTTTCTTTTATATTCAATGGTGAGTTAATGGAGCATAAATAAAATGAACAAAGGAGAGCAATACTTTATCCAAGATTTAATGCTTGTTATTAGCAAGGTAAAAGTGGACTCTCCTCCATCTTTAAAATCAGACGAGGACGATGTCAGAATAAAATTATGCTTAACTCATCATTGGTTATAAAAAGGAATAACCTTAAAATTTAATTGAAATTCGTGAAAGTATAAATCACATAAAAATGTGTGACGTCAAGATTTTATACAGCAATAATTAGAAATACGGTTAATCAAGACTTCAGGGACTGCTTCATTCTTTTAAAAAACCTTATGAACAGGTAAGAAAGCAGTACATACCTAGGAAGAGATCACACCAGACACGAGCTCCTTTACGATAACGAAAAAACGGGATGTTCCGCATATAACATCATTAAAGTTTATTGTAAAGCTACAGTCCATATTATACGCCTCAGATTCGATGAAAGTAAAATAACACTGGGACTCGCTCTTCTGGCTCTAAATGACTTTCGGATACCTTATTCTAATAAACATTAAACTCCATATTAGATTTTTGTATTCCATTGTTTGTTTATTATGTTTGTAACTCCGGTTTACTTACTGGCTTAACTTTACATTATAAACACCCCTTTATGAATTAATACGTCATTTATTCTTTATACTTTTTTAGTCCATGATATTAACTCATCAATGGTTTTGTATGTATTTGTCCAAGATATTAAGTGTTTTTAAAAAATAATTTTTTTTAAATATCTTATTAAAAAATAATGTTTGACAATTTGAATCATCCATATAAGCAAAAAAATAATCGTAGTTTGATAAAGACTATGGAGACAATTACTTAGTACATTGATATAAAGTGAAGTTCATCTATCAAGTATGAAAAAACATTAATCTAAATACTTTGTTTGTGTTATAAGGGTCGAAACACAACTAGGAGACCTTTTATAAGATTACTATTTTTATATAACGTAACTCTGAATGACCAACCAATAACTAATCTCTCAATGGATCTTTTGATATGTTTATATTGTACATATGTACAGAGTAAGAAACAGGGAAAAGTTATTCAATCTCGATTTAGCGGGCAAAGAAAATGCCTCCTCGTAAGTTTAATTCAGTTTCAAAGGTTTTTCTTTCTATATTGCTAAAAATAATTTAAAAACTTATTGATTAATTTTCGTGTATATACTGTTTTTATGATTTGTAATTATCTGTATGTTTAGATTTGATTGTTGAGTGTATCTCATGACTTTTATCTGCTGTTTGTTTTGTTCCATTACGTTGCTAAAAATCTAAGCTAGAATGCTCTATTATGTAAAAAATTTACGCATTAGCATCGTTTTTCTTTTATACATTGTATATTTTTTTGGAGCCGTGAAAAAAAAAAAAAAACTCAACAATGAATATATATAGAATATATATAATTGGATGAAAATTGGTTGTATATAATAATTATTTTATTTTAAGACTTTATTTGCTTAGAGAAGGTATATATAAAAATACATAAATAAACATTATAGTTTAAAATTAAAAGTCTAAACATAAGTCAAACAACGGTTTAAAAACAATAATTGAAAAAAAAAACACGTTAAATGTATAAATTTTTTAATGAAGTATCCTATATATATATATATATATATATATATATAATATATATATATATATATGGGAGCCAAAAAAGCTCTATATAAGATAGTATATGATTAATTGTTATTGTGCACCTTTGAAATTCTTGATTATGGAGCAAAAGGCCTCTACATCCCTTTTCCTATCAAGAGAATACTTAAAGTATTTACGTAATAAATGTTTGCATGCAATTTATGGGAATTGGTTATGAAATAAGAATACTTCCAGCACTTCTTAAAAGATATTACATCACGTGGTTGTATGCACTGAGCTTCAGAAATATCCGTATATATTATTATTCAGTTTTTTTAATCTTCCTTCTTTGATCTCTTGCCTCTACACTCTTGTCAGCATTTATGAAAACCTAGAAACACTTGCTAAAAAAGGGCTTAGATAAATGAAAGTTCAACTACTAATCTTTATGATGAAAACTACATATATTATTGTATAGAAATTATATCCATTGTATTTTATTTAAACTAATATCAGAAGAAATGATTATCAATATTTTTTTTTAAATTATTCAATACTTATGTAAAAAGGAAAACACTTTTTAAGGAATACTAACTTGAATTCCTTACAAAAAACATTGAAAAATAAAAACAAAATCCTCAAATCCACTTAAAATGGTATTTTTTATATTATTACGTTGAAAAGTTTGAAGTCAAAGGGGAAATAGAACAATTGGATTTAAACCATCAGTTGTTGAATTTTTTATATGGTCTAAATACAGTCTCTGCCAAATTTAGTAGTATTGTTGGTGAATATAGAATATCACAAGAGACCAGATAGGAGGAAAACCATGGATGGAAGTATATGTTGTAATAATTCGTCAAAAAGTTTCTTTTTGAGTGTCTTACTGCTTAGTAAACTGTGAACCAATTAAAAATAATTTATAAATTAATGGCTTTGTGAACAAAAACTACTCTTAAAGCTCAAATGCATGAGTTATGTTGTTTTTCCGAAGCCACAAGTATTACATAATAAATTTAATTAATAAAGATATAGTTTGAAGTTGTGCCGCAAGCTATTTTCTACTATAATAGTTACTACCTAACATGCCTAAAGTCTTACATTCAAATCCCATAAAGGATGGCTGTAAGACCGTTGTGGTACCTTTTCTCTTTTTAAGGATATTAATATGAATCTCTGAAGACCGGCTTTTTCTCTCCTTTATGATCGGAAGCCATATTATACGTGGCTAATGGCCAGAAAAATTGTTGTATAAGTAATAGCTATGAGAAAGGGAGAATAAATGTTAGGGTATTGGAGTCACTCCCCAGAATGCTTGAGAAAAAGTGGGTGAGAGAGGGGGAGGAATGAGGGGAGCCCCTCTTATAATTTGATCTTTATAAGATGCATCATTCTAAATGGAATCACTTGAGGGACTTCGTTTACTTTTAGCGAGTTACTCTAATAATACATAAATGTTGCTTTATGGAAAAATGAATAAAATGTCTTGCTTTTGTTAGGAAATATATGTACTTTAAAACTTCACATAAAGTAAAAAGGGAAACGAAAAAAAGAGAAAAAGGAAAATATATTTCATTGCTTAAATGTTTTTTTGTTACTTACAAATTATTATTTT